>CM076578.1:241019940-241416217 GCA_034641835.2 Pinus albicaulis
CCCAGATAAAAGAAATGGAAATAGAGATGGAAAAATTAGTACAGGAGAAAAAGGCCAGATCAGAAGTCTGTGTCACAATTATTCTAGTAGTCACTACTGTTGTCCCTTCTACATTGGTGGAATCATTGGCCCCTACAGTTCCTATTGCTACAACACTTCCTGTTACCTCAGCAACAATTTCAAAAACAGATTCATCTACAACATCAACATAGCCTACTGATGCGGGAGTTAAAATTGTAAAGGCAATGTAGGGAATCTCTATTCAGACAAATGAAATCAACAGACTCAAATAATATTTGAAAAGCTTGACTGATGAGAAGAATTTAGTTCAGACTATGCAGAACAATGAAGTGAAGAAGACAAACAGGTTGAATGAGAAATTGCAGAAGCTAGAGAAAGAACTAACACTAAAAGAACCTATGACACAAGTCAAGAAGCAGCTTTCAGCCAATATCATTGAATCTGTCAATGATATTTGGCCATCCATTCAGGTTATCTATGAATAGAAATATCTAATTAAAGTAGCAGGTGAAGCAATACAAAAAATCAAATAAGAACTTGGCAAGAAGCCAGAGGAGGCTCTTGAAATCGTCAAATTTATTAATTCCAAGAATAAGCAAGAGTTATAAGAGATTGGAATTAGTTACAGGACATAAACCATCCTATAAGTTAGGAAGGTAATTTCTAAAAATAATTTGATGATACAGTTAGAAGAGAAATTTCATAACATGGAAGTTGCCATAACCACATTCATGATGAAGTTTCATATTCTAAGGTAGAAAGGCCTTCCAAATCCTCTGGTTATAAATGACAGGTTGATGAAACAAGAAGACTATGATAAGAAGATCAGAGAGGTGGCTAAGGAGCAAGCTAATAATTCAGTTATGCGGGGTATTCCAATAGGGAAAGTTCTCTACAAGAGTTTTGAAAATCTTTTTTACCTCCGGCATGAGGTAAAACACTTACTCATCAACAAGCCTACACTTTCAAAATACGCAGAGGCACATGATATATTCAAAAGGATGGTGAAGATCAAATTACTAGAAGCATAATTTTAGGAGAAAATGTCTTATATACTGTGAAGAGAAAAATAGTAAAACAGGGCAGTCAAATAAAAAACATATCAGTAAAAAAGAACAGGTAGTTTTACATTTACAGAACAACAGTAATAGTGAAATTTAAAGCAGTAAAAAAGTAGTTACAGTCAAAGATATCAGAGTTTAAAGAGTATCAGATGAATTTCAAAAGGCTAAAGTCAAATTATATTGAAAACTGCCAGCGTAAAGGACACTCCACTGCCCAACAACAGCCAGCATTGAGCAAACTGCCTGAGAGAAAACAACAAAATATCAAAGACAACAAACAGTAAATTCAATAAAAGCAGGGACAACTTGCATTAGTTAGATAGTTGTCTCTATCTTTTGCATGAAGATATCTATTTTTCCCTGAATAATTCCTAAGTTTGTTTTAGGATATTTTGTAAGATTTTTTGTATAAATACTTCACATTTCGAAGTATTGAGTGCGGATGAATTGCTGAACATTTCTATAGTTGTACTATTTTGGAACCTGAGGCTGATTGAACCAATTTCAAGTGAGAAGACTGGATTAAAGCAATAAAGAGATTATATTATAGGATTCATGTGTTGGGCCAATACAGTGAAGTACTTTCTACTTGTTCAATTGTTTCTTTCGAAAGTTTTCACACACTAGTATGTTTTCTAAATATAAATGTATAACAAGAATATTATTTCAGAATATGTTTAAAAGCACTCTGTCTTGAACTGTTATGTCATTTTCATGTTTTCAACTGATATCTAGATTAGGGAATTCTTAATTGCTCCCTAGTTTCTATTGACCTCTATATTTTCACTCATTATCCGGATTCGAGAACCCTTAATTGCTCTCTTACCCCGATTGAAACCATTTTCACTATCAGCGTAACGATCTGAAGTTACTCAACTATCTTGCCCTGTGAATAATTCCCTTTAGAACCTTGATCCTGCTCTTTTTCTTGACATTTTGAATCCATTAGCCCAATTTTAAGCAAACCTACATCTATCCGTCTGAGTAAGTGATTCCACCACCAAACCAAATCTAAAATCAAAACCAATTTATCCTACGTAACTAGCCTAAAATCAACTAAAACAAACAAAGATAAATCATATAGAGAGATCCCTCTCTGAGCATTAGGAAGGCTAGACCCTAAAGCTTAAAACTAGGTTTGTAGTTACCTCTAATATTCTTTAAAGAAAAATAAAAAATATTACAACCCTGAGAATTATTGGAGTGATAACATCACCTACGACATCAAAATGGAACATTTTAGTCATCATTAATTTTTTCTAATATCAAAATATGACTATGTTATAATCCTATATTTCTAGAAACAAGATTTGAGAAATATTTTGAGTTCTAGAAATCTCACTGCCTTCATTATCTTAAGCTTAACTGATTCATTAAAAACTTCGTCGTTTTCCATCTCAAAAGTTTACCCTACTTCTCTAAGAAGACTTCATTTTCTGGGCCTATTTGCCTCATCTTATCACCTCACATACACCCTTATGCATCCCCTTTTTCCCTCTGAAAACCCATTTTTCTTTCCCTTAAAAACCCTCATAAACCCCATTATTCATCATTTTTCTCTAAAAAACATTAAACAATGTAAAAATTCCTTTTTTACATTCTTTTAATCCAACTTTTAAGTCTATCGGGTTCTTTTAAATTTTGTTAAAAACCATTTTTTATGACTAAAACCTCCCCTTTCATACAAATAGGGCTTAAGCCCCTTTTTCCTTAAGCCCTAGACCTTTTCTCGCATGAGACCTCGACCTTTTGCCATCTCTTAAGCCCCTCCCCCTTATATACTATACCTCCTCCCTTTTAGTCTTTATGCACCCTCGCAAACGTTATTTAAACCCCTCTAAAACCTTTGGAAAATTAAAAGGCGGGCATGCTTTTTCTCTAACCCACCTTACCTATCCACCGGGTCCTCTCCACCATTGACATGGAGCCCTGGGCCCTGATCCGATGGCGAACACATCCCCATCCCTCATCTCTCATTGACATAACCCTGCACAATGTGACAAAGCTCCCCACGTCATCAAGTCGGGCTCGCCTTCCACTAAAGCCCTGTCGTCCAACTGCAGCTCAACACCTATCCTTGGGCTCCACCCTCTAGGCTTGCACGCTGCTCCCCCAACTCATTTCGCACCATCGATCTCACTCCCTGAGATCCATCGGCCCAAGACCCATATCGCATAAAAAATAGCGTCGGGTTTTAAAATTCATAACCCATGCTAAATGGGCGGTATTCACCCCGTCACGCATCGATCGTCGGGTGGTATCACGCAAGTTTCATCCAAAACCATAAACCACCCTCAACGCACGTGATAAACCACTTGTGGTTTTCCAAAACCGCTCTCTCCCTCCCCGCACCAAATTCAAATCTTTTTAGCCTTTGTTTGAATTCCACCATGTTCTGCCTCTAGAGCCCTTCCCTCTGCACCTTCTCCTCCTTTGCAAACAAACCCCGACGATTCAAAACCCCAAAAATTGCAGTCTTACCACTCCTCATAGGTTTTAAGCTAACATGTGTTTTTTTATGTGCAGATTTAATGGTGAGATTCCCAAGGGGCATTCCAATGATCGAGAAATGATCAAATTAACCTATGGATGATGATCCAAGAGGTAAAATCACATGAAAGAAAGCCAAGGGGTTTGCATTAAGGTTTACCCTCGATGAAGCATGATCATGGATGGGTTATAAACCCTCATACCACGAATAAACCTCCCCTGCACATAAAATACAATTACAGTCAGAAGAAGCAGTGAAGAAAGAAAGAAAGATTAAAGGGTTAATCTCATATCAAAAAGAAAATCAAGGAGATTAATTCATAACACAAAAATTAAGGCAGAAAGTGAAGAGAGTAAGTGATTAAAGGAAAATAAAGGTAGTTAGGCAGATTATAAAAGCTAAAATCAAGGTTCAAAGGCCTAATATAGAGTTTAATGATTAAACAAAGATAGGTTCACCCAAAGACAGCTTTGAATACCTCAACAAAGAAGCATTTACTTCTCCAAAGACCAAACTGCCACCTACAGCACGATTTCTTTTCATAAAGGCATTAGGGAAGTTATTACACAGTCAGAGATATTTTGAAGCACCTCAATAGTTATTGAAAAGTTATTACAAAGCCTTTAAATTCAAACATTTCACCTATTCTTCCTTTGAAGTTAAGATAGGAGTTATTGAAACAGAGAAGTAGCTGCAGATATTCCTGCCTTGAGCCTTACATGGTATTGAAGGTTAGGAATGCACTTACTCTATAATAAATGATCCTCAAACCCTATCTTGATCTTCACCTCCTCATTTGCAGCATAAATACGACATCTGAACTCATTGTATTGTTGGCACTTGATGACTCTTTGAAGTAATACATAGTCTCTTGGAAGTTAAAGGAAAATTGATGTCTTGGATCTTGTGGATGCCATGATTTGTTTTTTGATGGAGGAGGCTAGATCACTGGATCACTAAGCTTGGCTGTTGGTAAAGTGCTTCTAATATGTTATTGTTATTTCTTGTTTTCATTATGTTTCCATCTTTCTTTGTTACAGTAGAGAAAAAATTTTAGGCTAAGAAATGTCTTTTGAAAGCACCTTAGTTCTATTTTCTCTTCATTGTCTTAATTTTTTCTTCTGCAAGGTCTGGTTGGAGGATTCTTAACTTCCCTCCAGTTCCATATAGCTTTTTATTTTATCAATTATTCAATAGAGTATAACCAATAATTTTTTGTAAGTCCATGTTCATTGGTAAGACGTGAGAAGTTGTTTTAAGGAATGATGTTAATAGAGTGCAACCAGGGAAATTAGTGGTGAGTCCAAGCTCCTTGAGTACAACTTGAGATATTGTTTCTGAAGCTTCTTTAAAGCATGCTTACTAGAGTCTAAACCAGGGAAGTCTATGGCGTGCCCTGTCCTCTGGACTGCCTCAAAAGGTTGCTTTAAAGATCCCTAGAGAGTTAGTCAAAAGCATATTATATTATTTCTGTTTGACCTTAGGCTCCTCTCACTGTTATCTTATATGTTTTCTTTATCTGAAAGTAGTCCTTTGATTGCTGGATTGTTGTCTGAAAGGTTTTCTTATTAAAATTTTGTCCAAAGAAGTCTATGGTTTTCCCTATCCTTTGGCTCGCTTCAAACAGTTACCTTGAAAGATTTCTCTTATTTAAAGTACATGATAAAGGATTCTTAATTTCCCTTTACCCTACTTTTCATTCTTATCCTTAATGTTCACCTTTGTATCCTAAAACATTTGAAGATCCACTGGCTAAGTTATATTTTCCTTATGATACTCCCCGATCCCTTGACAAACTTATCATGAATTTCATTTGACTCCATTGCCCAATGACTTAGATATTGCTTCATTCAAGCTATTCTCTTTGATCATCATACCCAACCAAAACAAACAACAAAACCTCATACTTAATAACTAGCCTAAAATCAACCCTTAAAATCAAACAAGCACATATCTTCTGCAAAACAATTTGAGAGATCTCTCTCTGAGTCTAGGAAGGCTAGGTCCTAAGAATCTAAAGACTGGTTTCATGTTACCTTGTCATTTGGTATCCCATTCTGCCAAATCACAGGATCCTAACATTCTGGCGATCATGGTGGGACTGAGTATATGATAGCCTAAAAAACTCTTATAGACTCATTTTACCTTCAAAAGGCTTAAGAAAATCAAGCTATCAGCCATATAGTAAACTCAGTTTGTCTCACCATCTTAGCTAAATGATGATTCAGCTATAGGATACTCTTACAAAACATAAAACCACATAAAAATTCAGAAAAACCCCAAAAACATTCCCAAATTGGCTTTTATTACTTATTGGTGGTGGACCATAATACATTTTACTTAAACAACTAAAAATTTCCACCTGGCGACTCCACTAGCCCTAGTAGGCCTATTCCTCCACTAGTACTCCCAGATCTCCCTAGGATTGTATCAAATCAGTCCCAAAAGGTTTAAGAGGCCTAGTCCCATATTTTACAAGTGTACTAAACACTAGGAGAGGTCAAAACTTCTGAAAACACTCCTTATACTTTCAGCCTCTCTTAAATTTTGAAATTGAAATCTAGCTTCACATAGGATCAATACCAGATCTCATCTAGACCCTAATCCTCCTACAACATTTGATGATCTAGAAAATATTTTGTGGCAAACTTCTAGAGCTGGAAATTTAACTACAGATAGGACTATCCAAAGAACAAGATCTATCCCTGAAACCTTACAGTCTTGAAAGATCCTCACTTTGACTTATCTCATACAAAGAACCTAGTCAAAACCAAGTCACATAGTGATATAGACCAAACTGACCTTGAGCCCATAGATTTGCAGTAGAGTTCTAGAAGAGAAGTCTCCCCTTCTACTCCACCAGATTTTCAGCTTCTCCATCACTTCAGCTCCTTCCATAACAAATCTGCTCAAAGTCAGTTTGTTGGTTCAAGTACTTCCAACACACCCATGCATACTTCCACTGCTCAAAATACTCCATTTAATCCTACTTTCCCTTTCACAAATCCACCTCTTGTAAGTCCCCCATTTTTTCCCATCATGGAAGCATGGTATGCCCCATTAGTGTTACCACAACCTCTAGTTCCTTTACCAAATGATTATCAATCCAAAATTCCCCATTTCACTGGAACTTAATCTACTACTGCCCAATAGCATGTATATAAAATGGATGATGCTTTTGATTACATGTAAATATAAGAAGAGACCATTAAGATGAGAATCTTTGCCCAAATTTTAGGAGGAGAAGCCAAAAAATGGTTTAAAGGCTTAACTCCTAATAGCCTGAATGATCTCCCTTCTTTATACCAAACATTCATGAACAAATGGGAAATTAAAAATAACCCTCTCCAAATCCTTTCAGAATATAGCAACCTCAAAAGAAACATTGGGGAAACTGTCCAAGATTATTGCACTAGATTCAGTAGTGTTTACAATGCACTTCCCCCAAATATGAAACCTCCACTAGGCTTAGCCTTAGCTAAATTTCCTGAAGGCTTTGATCCAGACGTGGCCTACCAGCTAAGAGAAAGAGACCCCTTAACCTTAGAAGATATGCAGAGAGGAGCTATAAGTGTAGAGGAAAATTTGAAAAAAGAGCTAGGTTGAAGTCAGAAAAGAGAGTTACATATAAAAATGAAATAATGGAATCAACCTCATCATCTGATGCCAAAATTGACAACTTAGTGAGGGTAATGGAAAGAATGCTGGAAAAGATAAAATTAAATGACAGAGTGCCTCCTAGAGAAAACCAAATCAATCCCCAAAACAGAAATAAAAAACCAATTTTAGAAGACATCCTATTCAAAATAGACAAAGAGATAATGACCAACAAAGTAGGCCTCCCTTTAAAGAAAACTATGTAGATCAAGAAGAAGAAAGGGAAACTGAAAGGTTGAAGAAAATCATGTAAATCTGATAGGATCCGATAGTGAGATAGATTTTTTCTTCACTAAAGAAGAACAAGGTTTCTTCTTCTCAGAACAAATTGAAAACAACCATGAGGATTCTGAGGATTACTAATTAGGGTTAGAAAATGCTATAATGGAAGTCCACAGACAATATGATCTTAGAAGTGAAAGGAACCAAGAAGCTTCCACTGGTAAAAACATCGATAATGTTGTTAGGAAAACTTCAGAAAGTCTTCCTAAAAAGACAGCAAACAGTAGTAACACTTTGACTAAGAAAACTGATTCAAACAAAGACAAAGAAAATCAGCAAAGTTTTGACCCAAGCTGCCCTAGTACTTCTGCTAGTGGCCCTGAGAAATCTGTCCTAAATAACAGTCCTAATAAAACTCAGCAAACAAGAATTGTTGAAAGAGCTATGTTTGAAAAAATAGATGTAAATATGTCAAAAACATTAGTCCCTTTCAACCTTGAGGGTGAAATTGCCAAGATCAAAATTAGCATACCCTTAGTTGAACTAGTAACCCAGGATGTATATAAAAACCAAGTTTTGAAAAATTTGAATATAGGCAATGACACTGATACTTTGAACTTGACATATGATAAACCATAATTATTTTTTTGTCCTAAAGTAGAAGGGAAATACCAAGAAGGAACCATTCCTCCATTCTATGTCAGCTTAAATATAAATGACAAAATCTTACACAATGCCATGCTAGACTTTGGTGCCTCTCACAACCTCATGCCAAAAGTGGTGATGGAGAGATTAGGCCTAGAAATTACTAAACCTTACAAATATCTTTATTCTTTTGATTCTAGCAGAGTTAAATGTTTAGTTCTGATCAAGGATTTATGTGTCAATCTAGCACAAATTCTTACTAAGGGTCTAGTTATGGACATAGTGGTTGCTGACATTCCCCCAAAGTATGGCATGCTTCTATCCAGATCATGGGGAGCCAAACTTCAGGGAAGCCTTCAAATGGACACGTCCTATGCTACCATTCCAGTTTTTAACCAAACTAGAAGATTATACAGAGAATATCACAAGAAATATATGGTAAGCAACATAGACAGACCAAATAACACTCCTCTTTATTCTATTCATTCAGATCTAGATTCGTTTATCTTATATAATGAAGATGAAATCAACCAACAAGAAAGAGAAAATGAGATAGGATTAAGTCCCCCAGAACAGTCAAAACAACCCTCAAAAGAAGAATCTAAAATCTCGAACCTTAGCATCCTTAAAGAGAAAAGTGATAATGAGTATGAGACAAAAACACTGTGGGAAATGAGCTTTGATGGCTCTTGTAGCAAGACAGGTTCTGGAGCTGGTGTATGGATACATAATACAAACAAAGGACATTCCTATAAACTTGACTTCCCATGCACCAATAACATTGCAAAATATGAAGCCCTTCTCCTTGGCCTACATTTGCTCAAAGATTTAGGAGCCAAGAAAAGATCACTCCAAGGAGATTCAGAGCTGATCATTAGGCAAATAAAATGGGAGTATTCAGCCAAAAACGCAAAATTAAGAGAATACAGGAACGCTACCCTAGAGCTCCTAAAAACCTTTGAAAAATATGAACTCACTTTTATCCCTAGAGATCATAATAACCTTGCAAATGAAGTTTCCTTTACTGCCAGAAATTTCCAAATACCCCAGGTAAATGAGCAATTCTATGTCAAAGTAAAAAATCGGCCTACAATCCCTAACAATGAAAACTATTGGCAAGTTTTTGAGGGTGATAAACACATTGATGATTTTATACAATCTGAAAATGATTTTGCTATACCAACACTTAGCTTGAACCATGAAGAAGAATGTTTTCATGAAAAACAAGTCCATGAAATAGATTTGTCCTCTACTACTGATATAAACCAATTTGAATATCTTTATACCACAAAATTACTAAACAAAACAGACCAAAAGGACCTTGAAGTTTTACAATGCAAAAATGATTCAATACCAAGGGGTCTTACATCATTAGAGGAGCTTTTTGACTTCAATGATGTAGTTAAAAAACCAAAGATGGAGCCTACATAAACTAATGTGGAAGAACATAACATAGGCAGCATAAATGAACCCAAAAAGATTAAGTTATCTAGCACTCTCCCTACTCATATCAAACAAGAGTATATGGAACTTTTCAAAGAATTTCAAGATGTGTATGCATGGGGGTACAGAGATCTGAAATCATATGATACCAACATTATTCAACACAAAATTCCTCTTAAGGAAAATAAAAAACCTTTCAAACAAAAACTAAGAAGCATAAAGCCTGTTTTATTACCTTTAGTTGAGAAAGAGATCAAAAAGATGTATGATGTTGGGATCATAGTTCCCCTTAGATGCTCACATTGGATGTCCAACCTTGTGTCTGTTAGGAAGAAGACCAGGGAAATTAGGCTTTGCATTGACTTTAGAAACCTGAATAGAGCCTGCCTGAAAGATAATGATCCCTTGCCTAAAATGGACCACATACTTCAAAAGGTGGTTGGATCTAAGAGAATATCACTGTTGGATGGTTTTTCAGGCTACAACCAAGTGCTAGTACTCCCAAGTGATCAACACAAAAATGCTTTTACCACACCTTGGGGTACATTCATGTATGTTAAAATAAAATTCCATTTGGTTTGATGAATGCAAGGGCCACATTCCAAAGGGCCATGGAAACAACTTTTTTAGAATACATAGGCTATTTCATAATCATTTACCTTGATGACATCATTGTTTTCTCCAAAACTGATAAATAACATTTGATTCATTTGAGAAATTTTTTTGAGAAATGTAGAAAATATGGCTTATCTTTGAATCCCAAGAAGACACTCTTTGGTCTCCAAGAAGGAGAACTTCTTGGCCACATAATTTTTGAAGAGGGAATCAAAGTAGAGCCTAAAAGGATTGAAGGCATATTGAAAATCAGCCATCCTAGAAACCTCAAGGAATTGCAATCTTTCATTGGGAAGATCAATTTTTTGAGAAGGTTCATCCCCAACCTTGCTGAAATTTTGAGAAATATCACAAACATGCTCAAAAAGGAAACATGGGTTAAATGGACCTTAGAAGCCAAACGGTCATTTGAACTAGTTAAACAAGCTCTCACTCAAACACCAGTTCTTATTCGTCCTGATTTCACTAGAGATTTCTACATTTTCTCATTTGCATTTGAACATACCATTGCTGCAGTATTGCTACAAAAGAATAATACAGGGCAAGAACAACCAATATCATTTTTCAATAGAGCCTTAAGAGATGATCCAATCAAATATAATATCATGGATAAACAGGCCCTAGCCTTGATAAAAGCATTGAAGGATTTCTGAGTCTATATTTTGCACTCTCATATCATTTCTTTTTTCCCACATATGGTTGTCAAGGACATTCTAAATCAAGACCCTGATGGTAAAAGGGGAAAATGGATTAAAATTATCTTAGAATATTATTTAGAGATTAGGCCTACCAAGCTGATTAAAGGACATGGATTAGCTAAACTCATGGCAGAATCAAATTTCCAAGAATTAGATATAAACATGGTTGATGTTTTAGAAGAAACATAAGAATTCACAGCTCCATACATTAAAGAAATATTTTTGAATTCATCTTGGTATGTTGATATCATTTATGTGCTTCTCTATCATAATACTCCTCCTTCTCTATCAAATACTAAATATATATTATTGAAAGATAAATCTTTAAATTACTGAATTATAGATGGAGTGTTATATTGGAAAAATGTTGTTGGCATATTGCTTAAATGCTTTCTTGAGAATGATGCAGGAAAAATCATGCATGAGCTACATGAGGGAGAATGTGGAGGCCAACTTTACTGGAAGACCACAGCAAAGAATATTCTTAGGGCTGGCTATTATTGGCCCACCCTTTTCCCTGATACTCAAAAAATAGTCATGACTTTCCATAAGTGTCAAATTTTTTATGGCAAGAGGAAACTCCTACCTTTACCCTTGCATCCCATCAGTATTGAGGCTCCCTTTTAGCAATGGGGTTTAGACTTTATTGGAGAAATTCACCCAACCTCATCTTCCCAACATAAGTGGATCCTTACTGCCACTGATTATTTTACCAAATGGATAGAAGCCATCCCTTCTAGGAATGCTACTGACTCAGTCATTATCAAGTTCCTTGAAACCAACATACTATCCCGTTTTGGTTGTCCTAGAAAGATTATTACAGACAATGTTGTTGCCTTCAAGTCCAAAAGTGAATTTTTCTATAAATATCATATTACTTTAGGGCATTCCATAGCTTACTACCCCTAAGGAAATGGCCTATTTGAATCCTCCAATAAAAGCCTTATCAATATTATCAAAAGATTGCTAGATCAAACTCAGAAATCATGGCATAGAAAGTTGGTTTATGCATTATGGGATGATAGGCTAGCCACAAAGAAATCAATAAATATGTCCCCCTATTAGCTAGAATATGGCCTAGATGCAGTCTTACCTACATCTTTGGGAGTTCTAGTCATGAAACTTCTCCAAGAAGTACAAATAGAAGTAAATGGAATGCAAAGAAGGCCGAATCAAACCATTCATTTAAAACATTCAAGAGAGGAAGTATACAAAATAACACAAGTAGTTCAAGAGAACATCAAGAAAATATTTGACAGAAGGACCAAATCTAATAATTTCCAAGTTGGAGATATAGTCTTGAAATGGGATTCTAGGATAGAAGACAAAGGTAAACATGGCAAATTTGAGAATTTGTGGAAAGGGCCTTATATCATTCATTCAATTAGGGGTCATAATGTTTTCTTTTTAGAAGGGTTGAATGGAGAAGAGTTATTTGGAGGTCCTGTCAATGGCAAGATGATTAAACATTGTTTCTGTCAAGGGTCCTAACTTCAAAATTTTTCACTCATTATACATAACATAGAATGAGAAAAATCACAGAAAATACAAAAACAATGAAAGAAAAGAAAAGAGGGTGAAATCAAAGAGGTACAGCCCCATACCCAAAAAAAAATACTGCTGAAAGTATGCAAGTCTAAATTCCACTGCTAATTTAAAAAGATATCTTGTTCAGTCATCTAGCCTAATCATGGTTGAACATGCTTTAAATTTATGTTAATAAGTTAGTGAAACAATGATTGTCAAAATTATTTCAGACTTAACTTATCAAGAAGGATAGATTAGGGAATATAAGATACGGGTTCCACATGCTCAAAACAAAACCAAAGAGATAGATAAGGATGCATTACAAATGAAAAAATAATAGCCTTATCTTTTCTATTTTACCTTTTATGCAAAATAATGTTTGTGTGCGGCTTGTTCCAATGCCACAAGCATGGCGAATCAAACTGTCTAATCCTGATTTGAACCATGCTTTAAATTTCATGTCAATAGTTAGAGAATCAAGACTGCCAAATAGCTTAATCTTGGTAGTCAAATAGTTCAGGTAGAAAATGAAATAGAGTTCACCAGCTTAATCTGAACTCTTGAAAGAAATAAGGATAGGAGTAGATAGTTTATTTATGTTTTCAAAAATAAAATCTCAAAGGTTTTTCCAATTCAAGTGCACTCAAAGAAGAAGAAAAAATGTTAGGACAAGTAGGATTGAGTAGGTAGAAATGTTGTTAAAAAAGATCATACATTGCAGATTGTTAAAAATTGTCACTTCAAAGAAATTTCAACAAGTGAAAAAGAAGGGAAATCTGCCCAATGGAAAGGACATTGGTCTGCTGAAACTCATAAATTTGATAAACTAGAGGTTCTAGACACCGTAAAAGGAAAGTTTCCCTCCCCAAGTGGAGCTACTATTAGTCATCAGTTCTTTTTGCTGATATCAAAAGATGACTAAGTTATAATCCTAGATTTCTAGAAACAAGATTTGAGAAATATTGTGAGTTCTAGAAATCTCACTCCCTTCATTGTCCTAAGCTTAACTGATTCATTTAAAACATCATCTTTTGCATTCTCAAAAGTTTACCCTGCTGCTCTAATAAGACTTCATTTTTTGGGCCTATTTGCCTCATCTTATCACCTCACCTACACCCTTATTCATCCCATTTTTTCCCTCTAAAAACCATTTTTCTTTCCCCTAAAAACCCTCATAAACCCCCTTACTCATCATTTTTCTCTAAAAAACCTTAAACAATGTAAAATTTCCATTTTTACATTGCTATAATCCAACTTTTAAGTCTATCGGGTTCTTTTAAATTTTTGTTAAAAACCCTATTTTATGACTAAAACCGCCCCTTTCATACAAATAGGGCTTAAGCCCCTTTTTCCTTAAGCCCTAGCCCCTTGCTCGCATGAGACCTTGACCTTCAGCCATCTCTTAAGCCCCTCCCCCTTATACACTATACCTTTGCCCTTTTTCTCTTTATACACCCCCGCTAACCTTATTTAAACCCCTCTAAAACCTTTGGAAAATTAAAAGGTGGGTCTTCTTTTTCTCTACCCCGCCTTACCTACCCACCAGGTCATCTCCACTATCAATCTAGAGCCCTGGACCCTGATCCGACGATGGACACATCCCCGTCCCTCATCTCGTGTTGACATAACGCCACACAATGCGACAAAGCTCCCCACATCATCAAGCTGGGCCCACCTTCCACTAAAGCCCTGTTGCACAACTACAACCCGACACCTATCCCTGGGCTCCACCCTCCAGGCTTGCGCGCCGCTCCCACAACTCATTCCGCACCGTCGATCTCACTCCCTGAGATCCGATGGCCCAAGACCCATATCGCATAAAAAATAACGTCGGGTTTTAAAATTCATAACGCATGCGAAATGGATGGTATTTACCCCACCATGCGTCGATGGCCCAATGGTATCGCACATGTTTCGTCCAAAACCACAAACCACCCTCAACGTGCGCGATAAACCACCTGTGGTTTTCTGAAACCACTTTTTCCTTCCCTGGGCCAAATTCAAATATTTTTCTCGTCTGTTTGAATTCCACCAGGTTCCGCCTCTGGAGCCCTTCCCTCTGCACCTTCTTCTCCTCTGCAAGTAAACCCTGATAATTCAAAACCCCAAAAAATGCAGTCTTACCACTCCTCGCAAGTTTTAAGCTAACATGTGTTTTTTTATGTGCAAGTTTAATGGTGTGATGCCCAAGGGGCATTCCAATGATCGAGAAATGATCAAATTAACCTCTGGATGACGATCTGAGAGGTAAAACCACATGAAAGAAAGCTAGGGGGTTTGCATAAAGTTTTACCCTCGATGAAGCATGATCATTGATGGATTATAAACCCTCATACCACGAAGAAACCTCCCCTGCACATAAAAGACAATTATAGTCAGAAGAAGAAATGAAGAAGAAAAGAAATATTAAAGGGTTAATCTCATATCGAAAAGCAAATCAAGGAGATTAATTCATAACATAGAAATTAAGGCAGAAAGTGAAGACAGACAGTCATTAAAGCAGAATAAAGGCAGTGAGGCAGATTATAAAAGATAAAATCAAGGTTCAAAGGCCTAATACCTCAACAAAGAAGCATTTACTTCTCCAAAGACAGCTTCGAATACCTCAACAAAGAAGCATTTACTTCTCCAAAGACCAAACTTCCACCTACAGCATGATTTCTTTTCATAAAGACATTAGGGCAGTTATTACACAGTCAGATATATTTTGAAGCATCTCAATAGTTATTGCAAAGTTATTACAAAGCCTTTAAAGTCAAACATTTCACCTATTCTTCCTTAGAAGTTAAGATAGGTGTTATTGGAACAGAGAAGTAGCTGCAAATATTCCTGCCTTGAGCCTTGCATGGTCTTCAAGGTTAGGAATGCACTTACTCTGTAATAAATGATCCTAAAACCCTATCTTGATCTTCACCTCCTCATTTGCAGCATACATACTGCATATGAACTCATTGTATTTTTAGCACTTGATGACTCTTTGAAGTAATACATAGTCTTGAAGGAAAATTGATGTCTTGGATCTTATGGATACCCTGATATGTTTGTTGATGGAGGAGGCTAGATCACTACATCCCTGAGCTTGGTTGTTGGTGAAGTGATTCTAATATGTTATTGTTATTTCCTGTTTTCATTATGTTTCCATCTTTCTTTGTTACAGTAGAGCAAACATTTTAGGCTAAGAAATGTCTTTTGAAAGCACCTTAGTTCTATTTGCTCTTCACTATCTTAATGTTTTCTTCTGCAAGGTCTGATTGGAGGATTCTTAACTGCCCTCCAGTTCCATCTAGCTTGTTATTTTAGAAATTATTCAATAGAGTATAACCAAGAATTTTTTGTAAGTCCATGTTCATTGGTATGACTTGAGATGTTGTTTTAAGGAATGATGTTAATAGAGTGCAACCAGGGAAATTAGTGGTGAGTCTAGGCTTCTTGAGTACAACTTGAGATATTGTTTCTAAAGCTTCTTTAAAGCATGCTTACTAGAGTCTAAACCAGGGAAATCTATGGTGCACCCTATCCTCTGGACTGTCTCAAAAGGTTGCTTTAAAGATCCCTAGAGAGTTAGTCAAAAGAAGATTAGATTATTTCTGTTTGATCTTAGGCTCCTCTCACTGTTATCTTATATGTTTTATTTATCTGAAAGTAGTCCTTTTATTACTGGATTGTTGTTTGAAAGGTTTGCTTATTAAAAGTTTGTCCAAAGAAGTCTATGGTTTGCCCTGTCCTTTGGCTTGCTTCAAACAGTTACCTTGAAAGATTTCTCTTGTTTAAAGTACATGATAAAGGATTCTTAATTTCCCTTTACCGTACTTTTCATTCTTATCCTTAATGTTCACCTCATTATCCTAAAAACTTTGAAGAGCACTGGCTAAGTTAGATTTTCCCTATGATACTCCCCAATCCCTTGACAAACTTATCATTAATTTCATTTGACTCCATCTCCCAATGACTTATAGATTTCTTCATTCTATCTATGCTCTTTGATCATCATACCCCACCAAAACAAACAAAAAAACCTCATACTTAATAACTAGCCTAAAATAAACCCTTGAAAGAAAACAAACACATATCTTCTGCAAAAAAATTTGAGAGATCCCTTTGTGAATCTAGGAAGGCTAGGTCCTAAGAATCTAAAGATTGGTTTCATGTTACCTTTTCATTTGGTATCCCAATCTTCCAAATCAAAGGATCCTAACAGAACATGTTCATAGTCTGAAGGTTGACACCATACTTCGTCTTGGAAGGAGATTTTTGTAGACCCAACAAAGGTTGGGATATATTCATGTATACACATATTCTAGCATATACATGTACTGATCATGTCTGGTGACCTTTGAAATATTACCAAAAGATCCAATTGAATTTCGAATTCCTTCTATAACCTCTGTGTCCCAAATTTTTTGGGTAGAGAAAAAGTCTCACCGAGGCTGATACTGCTAAAAATTACTCGTTTTTAGGGTTGTATCTTTTCTCTCAAAATCTCATGAATAGGCCTATGTTGTGGTAAAAATAAGGATGATTTTCAAATAATCAGTCATTTTCTTCCCAACTAGTGAAGATTATATAAAGAGGTATTCAGCTCCTATTTCCAAATCAAATTTTCCCTTTGGCTACCATTTATTGTAGATGCATTTTAACAAGTCCTTCTCTAAAGGACATATCCCTATAAAATTATAGATGAGTGTGTAATATTTCATATATTTTATGTATCCTTCTATTTTGTCGGGTTGAACCTCATATTTTGGGTTTATTGCATATTTTGGTAAACATCTTCTCTTAAAACAAGATTTTGATTGTGCTCCCATAATTGTCGTGTATTAGATATCTTATTCTACATGTGAAGCTCCAACTCGCCCCACACTAGATCGGTTTTCCCCATTCACATCTCTTTTGTAGGAACCACTAGTGCCCCTCCCCATATGGGCAGTCATAGAGGAAGTTAGATATCGTTGAGGTGATAGTATCCAAATCTAAAATGTCTCCTTACTAGATGATGCTAACCAACAAGGAAATACAGAGTTTGCAGAAAATTTTTGGAGACCATCCACCTAATAATTATTTATAATTAAATTAAAACTTTAGAATTCATATTCCAAAATACACATGTGTATCGACATAATTAAAAAAATCATAAAAAATAACTAAATTATAATTTCATTATTATTATCATTATTATTATTATTATTGTTATTATGACAAAAATTTAATGTGAGTTAAACATATATACATTTAAAATAACAGGAAAGAATATTCTTAATGTGAAGATTCTTAAGATTCTTTGTGGTCTCTGCGGTACAGGTCTCGAGATTCAGCTATTTGGTCTAGAAGACCTAATTTCAGAATCTGAGGTCTGAACTTCATCCAATATATTAGGTGCACACATTCCTTATATTTTTTTTCTAATAGCTATCTACTGCTCATATATTTGTTCACAAGTATGAATAATTCACTGCATCTACCAAATATTGTCAAAGATATACCTATTACAATTACTCTATAGAGCCTTTATGAGTATATAGAGTCGTTAGAGAAATGTAGAGAAGAAAGAGAAGTCAAGCTACAAATAGATTTAGAAGCCATGCTGGAAAATAAATTTAACTCCCTTGAAGACAAGATTGAAAAACAAATAGAAAATAAAATAACACTAATGGAGAAAAAAATGGAGACAATGGAGATTAGATTATAGTTAATAGAAAAAAAAATCCAAGATATGAACCAAACATCCCAACAAGGAGAGGGTGATACTTTAGAAAGTCTTAAAATGAAGGACATCATTAAATAACTAGAAGGAAAAGTTAATAACAATCCCACCCTAAATAGTGTGGCAAGTAAATTAGATGTCAAACTCATTAAAGAAGAAATGAAAATTTTGGTAGAATTAGACCATGAGCGTAACAAAAGGGCCTTGAACCTTATAAAATTTGGTTTGAAAGAGGAGGTAGATGAGGATACTTTAGCCATAGCCCAAAGAAAATTACATAATAGATTACAAATTGGAACAATGTGTCTCACAGAAGCAATAAGGTTGGGGAAATTAACTGAGAATAAAGGAAGCATGATCCAGATAAAGGTGAGATCTATTGACCATAAGTATGACATACTTAGTAAAACCTCAAGTCCAAAAGGAACGAGAATATTTATAAATGAAGATATCATTCCAAAAGATCAAGCAGAATTAAGAAAGGAGTTTCAAAAGGTAAAAGAAGCTAGGAAGGAAGGAAAATGGGCAATAATCAGAAATAGAAAATTCGTTATTCGAGATAGAAATGAAAAATATAGTAATAAATAGAAATTCAACATGCTCTAGATTCTTTATTGGAACTTTCAGGGCTTTCCATGGAACAAAAGCCCCAAGCTAAGTTGGATCTCGAATGAAATTGATATTATATTGCTAGTTAAAACTTGGGAGCGGAAAGAATCTAAGCTCCCTAACATAGATGCCTTTCTACTATGGTCAATATGGAACAAGAGATCCTACCGTAGAGGGATTGGGGGTATAGTTTGTTACATTAGGAAGAACATCTCCCCCCATGCTAGGGTTTACTAAAATTAATGATAAAAAAACCTATATAGCAATCTGTTATTTTGCCCCTATCAATTCTAACTTCTATAAGAAAAAAAATAGATAAAAATGGTCCTTACAATGGTTTAGAGAATGATATTTCTAGCCTAAGGAATGAAGGTAATATACTCTTAATGGGTGACTTTAATTCTCTAACTTCAAGCAACTAAGCTATTCTTCTAAGCAATTATTCCAACCCTAATCCTCTTTGGTTAGATGAACACCTTACTCTAGCTAACCGGTACAAAAGAAGCTCTGAAGATCTAGGGGAAATTTTGTTTGGGTCTGAGCTAATCAAGCTCTGCAGTGCTCAAGATCTCATACTTTGCAACAGTCTAAAGAAGTGGCCCAATTATAGCCAGATGACCTGTATCCATGGGCTTGGTAGCAGTGTGGTTGACTATGTTATTTTCGATGTCCCTTTATTCAACGAAATAATAAATTTTCCATCTTAAACAACCACGACCCTGAATCGAATCATAGACCTTTAATTATAACTCTCAATTTTTTCATGCATAGAGATCCCATAGAAGATAATCCTTATAGCTAAAAGAACTTAATCTTTGATAGAAATAAAAATGATCTTTTTCTAAATGAATTAAAAATTAATTTGCTTCCTTTATCTAGTATAGACAACATAGAAGACCTCTATCATAATTTTACTAC
This sequence comes from Pinus albicaulis, assembly GCA_034641835.2. Lineage (NCBI taxonomy): Eukaryota > Viridiplantae > Streptophyta > Pinopsida > Pinales > Pinaceae > Pinus > Pinus albicaulis. The sequence goes on from CM076578.1 coordinate 241,039,552, forward strand.
AACCCTCTCATATTCTATTAACAAGTTCTCAATTGAAGTTTCAAGTAATAAAAGAAATAGCAAAACCAACCCTTGGTATGATAAAAATTATAAAAGTGTGAGGAGAAAAATTAAGGAATTTTTTGATGATTCTCTTAAAATTGGAAAGATAAATATATACAAAGTCCTAACTAAAAGGAAAAAAATACAGTATATTCATAAAAGACAAGAAAATGTCTTACACATATCTAAGGTAGCTCCTAAGAAATTCTAGAGGCAGATTCTAACTAGAAAAAACTAAAGATAATACTAGAATATCTTTACATGACTGGAATTCCTATCTTAAAAAGTTTTATGAATATCCAAATGTCATAGATAACTTTGAAACCCTGCTCACAACAGAAGAAATTTTCTCATTAGAAGACATAGATTTTGGGGTTAAGAGCTTGGCAAATGGAAAAGCCAAGGATATTGAAGGTTACCAAGCACAAATATTAAAAATTCGAGGTCTTGTCCTCATCCCTCACATCCACAAGCTTTTCAATCAAGCAATCAAGCAAGAGTTCCCTAAACCATGGACCTAGTGCCTCATTATTCCTATTTTTAAAAGTGGGGATACATATAACCCCTCTAATTATCGGACAATTATGATTAGCCCTCCTTTAGCCAAGTTATATGGTATTATTTTGGAAAAGAAGATGAGGATATGGCTTGAAAATGAAGGTAAGCGAGCTAAAGTCCAAGCGGGTTTTAGAAGGCAGCACTCAACAACGGACCACCTCGTTATGCTTAGGATCATTGTGGAGGAATGTCGTAATGATAAATCCAACCTCTTTTGTTGCTTTGTGGACTTTATAAAGGCTTTGGATACGGTACCTATAAATAACCTATGGAATAGATTAGAAGAGCTAAATGTTCCTTTCGAGTTGAGAGTTTTCGTTATAAGGTTATACGAGAATGTAATTGCCAATTTTAAGAGCAATGAGGGGTGGTCGAAAGATATTAAGTGTAATATCAGAGTTAAACAAGGTTTCCCCCTCTCCCCTACCCTATTTGGCATTTACGTCGACAAGCTAGAAGATTGTTTAGAGGAAGGAGAATGTGTTGGCATGATCTTAGCTGGAATAGTCATCATCCTTCTTATTTATTCTGACGATATTGTTCTTCTAGCAAGGTGTCCATCTGATATTGATAAGCAACTAAGACTTCTTAAGTATTTATGATCTACCATGGGTATGATTGTTAACACTAACAAAACAAAAGTTATGATTATCAAATCCAAGAAGGACACTTACCCTAATTTTGTGTATGACAAAAGAAACTTGGAGGAAGTGTCTTCTTACAAGTATCTAGGAATTGATATCCATCACACGCTCAACTGGAACTATAACATTGAGAAAAGGATTAATGGAGGGTGGAAAGTTGATTTTGGTCTTGAAAATAATTGTAATGCAAAAAACCTTGTGATGTGGGATAAAAAGAAGCTCCTCTTTGAAACTTTGGTCACTCCTGTTATCTTGTATGGATGTGAGGTTTGGGGTTGTGACATCTCTAGAGAATCGTAGAGAAATATTGAGTAAATCCAAAAGCATTTTATAATGTATAACCTCAAAATTTAAAGAAATACACCCTATCCTATTCTCCTTATAGAAGTGGTTCTTTCCCCTATCGAGATACTACCTATGACTATACTCCTATTGTAGAAGCACAAAATCAATAACATGGGAGACCATAGACTTCTTATGCTAGCTTTAAATTCCAACTAAAACCACCAAAGCCTCAAACAAGGTTGGTATAAAGATACCAGGGCCTAGTTGAACTATTGGGAGATCAATGAAAATGGTGCATTGCAAAATATTAATGACATTAAAAATATTATTCTTCTAAGTTTAAAGAGAAAATGTGGTGCGAGAAAGATTTAGAGGCAAAAATAAAATTAAGATATTATAAGGAGGTCATCAACCCTACTCTAGAATATCAAAAGTATCTCTTTAATGTTTTAAGTCGCTGAAAGAAAAAAATTAATATAGGCAAGATAAGAACGAACTCTCATGAGTTCCATAGTGAAACAGGTCGTTGGCATTAGGGGAATTTTGAGGGTCTAAAATGGGCCTCCTAAGGAAATTATAAAATACTAGTGGAAATAATAAAATAATATTTGATTACATCATCAAATTTTAGAGGGAAAAAATAAAAAACTATTTTTCAACCCATATTTTCAACTAATCTCCCAAAGTTTTTACTCAAATTTCGAGTGGGAGTATTCGTTGGATGAAAATATTAATTCCTCGTCCAAGGAGTACCCATGTTGCACATTTTTTATGGGTCCTGCTACACAGAAAATGAGAAATACATAAAAAATGTGATTAATCATGTTTTTTTATGTATTTCTCATTTTTCGTGTAGCAGGGTCCATCGAAAGTGTGCAACATGGGTATCCCTTGGATGAATAATTGAATTTTTCATCCAACGAGTACTTCTACTCGAAATTTGAGTAAAAACTTTGGGAGATAAGTTGAAAAAATAGTTTTATTATTTTATTATTTTTTAATCATTTTACCCTTTTACTTAAAAAATGGTGAATCATCCCTCATGGTTGACATCATCATCTTAAATCCTATTGGTTCTTATAAAGTTTATTTTCTTTTATACATTTTTCTTAGGAGGCTCATTTTAGACCTCAAAATTTCTGTAATGGTAGTTCCTAAAACACCATGGATAGAAAGGATCTGCCATATTTGTGAGAATATGAATATTGAGGATGAAAATCACTTCCTCTTAGAGTGCCCTGTACACCCACAATATATCTTATTTCATAATCTTTATTGCAATACCGACATTCCTAGCCTTTTAACATGTAAAAATTATTGTGAGCTCAAGACGTTTCTCTCCAAGCTTTTTGAGCATAGGAGTACAATTTTAAAGAAAACTAAATAATTCGTTTCTTTAGGTCAGATAGACCAAAAATTTAGTCTCAGTAGACATTAACCATCATCATCGTTATAAATAATTTAAATTTACATTTCATTAAAACAAATAAATTTATTTAATATATTATAAATAATTTAATTTATATAATATACTATAAATAATTTAATTTATATAATATATTATAAATAATTTAAATTTAAATGTCATTTAAAAATATATAAATTTATCTAATATATTATAAATAATTTAAATTTAAATTTCAAATATAGAGAAATTTGAAACCTTCTCTTTTCAAATAAATTAAATTATATAATATATTATAAATAATTTAAATTTAAACTTCAAATATAGACAAATTTGAAACATTATCTTTTTATTAATAATGGAAATTTGGAATTATAAAATATATTTTTAAAAATATATTCAAATAGTTATATAAGTAATATATATATATATATATATATATATATATATATATATATATATATATATATATATATATGAAAACGTATTTTATTATTAATATATATGGATTAATTTATTAAATATATTTTAAGTTTTTTTTTTAACATTTAAAAAAAAAAAAAATTATATATATATATCATTTTTATTAAAAAAAACCTTTATATTTATAAAATAGATTATTGCTCTTTCTTTTAAAAGTTTTGCACTTCTGGAAATATATTATTGTGAGTAGCACTCAAACATTAAGTTAATATAATCTGGACCTATGGGATCCACGTCTGGATATGTGAATTGACAATTTTTTTGTGCATGGGTTATAACATGTTTTCCGAGAAAATAGAGTTTACATGGCCTGAGATTTGGAGGCTTATGGTATTCACTATGTATGTATACCTCAAAACAAAGTAAACCTAACATTTAATATGACTCGTCATTTATATGATACAGTGTCATCATTACCCAATAAAAAAATATATTAATAAATATCCAACATTAAAATACATATATTTCTCGGCATCTTCCTCCGCCTCACACAATAAAATGTTATGCTTGTAACATTTATTTTTAATATAGCAATACAGAGAGCCGAATAGTTTTTTTTTGAGTTTAATAATGTTGCGTGTGGTGAACATTTTCTATAAAATGATTTATTCTCTGCAGTCAATAGTTAGATCCCCACCAAATTAATGATGGCAGCGTAACCAAAAAGACTTGTCAACCTGATCGGCGGGGCAAATCACCATGAATCGAGATTGTACTGTGCATCCACCGAGGTGAAGTCGTACTGCAAACGACGGTATGGACATCATTACCAAATAAGACCCCAACTCCAACTCTTTTGACCAATCACAATTCAAAAATATATATAATTAAAATAATTAAAAAATAAACTATTTTGTTTTATAAAGTAAACATTACAAATTTCTTTTTAGTTTTTGGTCAAGTAAAAATTATTTGAGATTCAAAAAATGTGTAATACCTGCGTTGCTAAGATGTAAGATATGGCCGAATATAATTAAATTTGTGTAATTTGTGAATGTCAATTATTAAACCGAGAATAAAGTGATTCTCTAAGGTTTTTTTTTTTATAGTTTATCTCTTTTAAAATGGCTTTACATTTTATAATCACAATTAATGATCTTTCCAAAATTATCTATTAATTGACCTACCAAATGCATTGACTAGCAATTCTTTATAAATAATTTATATATAAATAAATTTAAGATAATCAAGATACCATATAAAAAAAATAAATTATAAATTATAGAATATTTTATAATAGGAAAGAAATACTCAAAGTAAACCGGATTTTTCTTGCACATGATTATCTTTCATGTTAGAATTACATATTTTTGTGAAACATTCAATCCGTGAATTAAAGACATAATATTCTTCAATTTACTATCTGTATGTTGCAACATATCATTGTTTCTGTAAATTTACCTAGTTCTAAGATCTTGTGACTTATAAATGTTGCAAAGATAATGTCATATGCTTTTTTAGCTAAATGTATGAGTCGAAGTATATATTTTTCTATACAATTTGGCAAGTGAGAGGAGTAAATTCGTCGCATAAGTTTTCAAAATCGATCAAACTAGTAACAATAGCCCTTAGTAGTGACCTCAAATCCTACATCAAAATTAAGATCAATGATATTAATTACAATTATGTTTATGTTCAAATTAAAAATTATGGAGAATTATGCATTAAATCCATAAGGAGGAGGAGGTTGTGATGATCAAACGAAACAATCTTAAACCCAAGAAGGATTGATTTCAATTGTTTGACCGTTGTATTTGGCCCTATACTGAATCGAAATGTGCTCGTGTTAAATTTCATTGCACAATCTCCTATGCTCTCACGACAATGCAGTGTTCGGCGATGATTTTTATGCAAATGAAGTGAAAGTGATACAGTTGAACTGAAATAAAAACCATGGTAGAGTGGGGTGAAAAAAGGAAAACTAGCATAATGGTAGAACAAGGACCAGTTTGTCATTTACTAGTGAAGATAATGCAGATCTAATGGTGAATATAATGCAGATCAGTAAGTTATGAACAAACCTTACAAGCTCCACTTCTACATCACTTGGATACCGTGGATCGAATCCTTAAGCTATCAGGAGCAGTGATCCAAAGAGATAATTTGCCGTGTTGTCTGCTCATCATCTCCTACACTTTGGACTCTGATGTAAGGGAGCATATTTTTCGGCCATTCAAAAGCCAAGGGTTTCATGTCATGGCAGCCTCGTCTAATCTCCGCTACCCCTTCAAGAAAACTCCAGTTGAGGGATGGTTGGAAATTATTAGGAGTAGTGATGGTTAATATTAATATATATTTATTAGAATTGAAATTGTAAACAAATGTTTCTAACATCACAATGTGACATTACAACATTTGGTCAACCACATATCAGAATGTGAGCCAATCCTTCACTATGTTAGACTGTGTTTAACAATCAACAGTATTTAACTTTAGTGATAAATTATTTCCTATTAATATTATTGATTAATAGTGACAATTAAATATGTTGTGATGCTCGAACGGTAAAGATATATATTAGACGTTGAAATTTGACAAACATTGTCGCAATGTTACACATAGCAATTTATCCAACGTTACAATGCAACATTACTACATTATTCAAACACATCTACTAATACAATTGACTATTTTGGAGAATCCTTGGTAGTCATCACTCCTCAAGTTCAGTCAAACACAATTCCCTATTAATGGTTAATTATTGTCTCTACGACCAACCATGATCAACCATGGAAAATGAATCTATTGTTAACTATGATCAACCACGATCAACCAAAGTCAACCATGGTCGACCATGATTAATCATGATTGAATTTCATCAACCATGATTAAGGTATTTCTCGTTGAATTTGGTAAACCATGGTTAGCCATGATCAACCATGATCAACCATGGTAATTTAATGTGAACCATTGTTAACGATGAACAACAATGTTGAACCACCATCAACCATGTTCAAGCACCATCATCCATGGATATAATGGTCAACTAATATTTTTATGGTCAACCATGATTAACCGTGTTTAAAAATGGTTAACCATGGTCATTGTCTCTATGGTTAACCATGGGTAACCATGATCGACCATGATAAAAATAGTCAACTGTGATCAACCATAGTCAAGAATGGTTGAACATGGTTGATTATAGTCAACCATCATCATGCATGGTTCAATAGCGGTAACCATGATCAACTATGGTAAACTAAGATCGAGGTCCATATGGTTGAATCTGGTCAACCATCATAAAAAATGGTCCACCATGATCAACATGGTCAGCTTTAGTCAACCATGGTTAACCAAGAACATTTCATGTTCTATAGACTCTTCATCGACAACCATAGTCAACGATTGTTATAATGGTCAAACATGGTCAACCACGGTCTCTATTCCCTATTATGGTCATCCATTGTGAACAATGCAGATATTTGTGGTTGAATATGGTACAATTCCATATTCATGGTTAATCCATATCTCTAAAGTTAACCATTGTAAATCATGGTTAATCATGGCTAAATTTAGTCAACTATGGACAATGTCTCTTGTGTCAACCATGATCAATCACAATTAATAAAAGTCAATGATGATCAACCATATTCAACCATTGTGACTGATGGTCAACCATGATTACCCATGGTTAAATGTTTTCAACCATTTTAGACCATGATTAAGTTCTCTCTCATTGAAATTGGTCAACCATGCTTGAGTGTGGTAAACAATGATTTTAAACCATAATCAACCATGGCCAAACATGGTCATCATTTAATGTGAACCATTATCAACCATGATCAACCATGGTAAAGCATCATCAACCATGCTCATTATGGTAAATTAATGTTTTTATGGTCAACCATGATTAACCGTGGTTGAATATGGTTAACCATGGTCAACCATGATAAAAATGGCGAACGATAGTCAACCATGATCATCCATGGTTGAATATCATCAACCATGATCAACCAAATAATAATAATGATAATAATAAATTTTAATTAAATTAATTCTGTTAGCCCCCTATAAATTTCTTGACAAGCAAGTAGGGGGGCTAAATTGTTTTTGAGCCTTCAAGGAATGCATCTCCCCTGAAGACACATCATCCTTGAAAGCCTCTTCATGCCCTCTTCCCTGTGATTTATTCCCACTGCTGTATCCATCTAAAAGGTCTCACTGATTGCATGAAATTGAGCTCCTAAAAGCCTTCATTTGCCCTTGTACCTTGTAGGATGCCCCATTTTAGCCCTTTTACCCCTTGTAAAAATTCCCCTCTTGCCCTCCAAATCCTCCCAAAACCCCCTCTAAATCCTACACACACCCTTGGTGTGGTTTAAATCCCCCTTCTTTCCCCTATCGTTACCCCTTATTGGCCTGAAAATGCTTTAAAAATGGGCCAGAAACCATGTTTTCCATATAGACGGGCTTAGCACCTTTCGACCCTAGCCCCCTCAACCTTTTCACCATGTGACCCCGTGCCAGAACCAGGCGCAAAAGGCCGGAGGCGCTTATCGCAGATCTGTATCGGGCGTATTATCAACCATCCGATCAACCCGCCGATCCAACGATCCATATTTCACCCCCCGGTGGTCCCCACGTCCGAGTACTGTGCAAAATCGCTAGTTTATAATTTTCATCAAAGGACAGAGTTCAAACTCTGCAAAATCTCTCCGACGCCATTAAAGCTCGTTTTTTCACTGACAGAGACAGTTCGAAGCAGCAAATAGTATCAGTGAGGGAATTAAAGGTCTAAAGCACATGGTTCAAGATCTTAAGCCTTAATCCATTGTTTAAAAGGCAAGGTACCAGAATTTAAGACCACGAGGATCAACCAGAAAGTCCAATACACAGAAATAATGGTGACAGGGTTTTCAAATCAGCAAAATGTTTTTCCTGAGCAAGGACAAGGTACGCATCGTTGTTTCAGTCTACATTGTGTCCAAGTGAAGTTTCCTCCATGAAAACAACCCTTATGCTATCAGAGCATTTGATTCACAGTATGGCAGACCCGAACACCATTTATTTACCCTTTTTTATTCGCTAAAGGTACTACAGAGTATTGCAGCCAAAGTACACCAGAGACATACCTGGAGTAAATAGAAGCCTGACGAAGACCGCTCTTCCATCCAAAGAGTACCAGAGACAAATGCTCAGAATTTAAAACAGAGAGAGGCCTCGGCCATTTTTCTCTTCTGAGTTTTAATGCTGCATTTAGTTTTCCACCTACCTTCTCTGCTCCACTTGAGTTATAAATTCACGAAACAACTCATTGTAAAGGTTGTTGATCAGTTATCAGAGAATTGCAAGCTGTTTCTTTTGAGACATAGTCTCTGTGTAAAGTTTTAAGATAGGCCGAGGAAGATGTTTTCTGACTGAGTATCCAGCTATTGGCAATGTTTTACTTGACTCGTGTTGCTTTTTAATATGACAAGCACATTTCTTTGGATCCTGATCTAAAGCATCGGTGATGTTTTTCTATCCTTGTATTTGTGTTTAACTTGCATTCCATTTCATTTCATTTCTACCGGCTCGCATCAGAAATTTGGCATAGGATTTACCCTTGTTAGGTACCCTATGTTTTTGCTCTCCTTGCCTTTAATGTTTTCTACTAAATGTGTTATCTAAGAGTTGATTTCAGTTAACTTAACCAGTGTAGTGGATGTTATTGCCTGCTAGCTGATGTATGAATTAAATGAATCTGTTCTTAGATGTTCTTGTTAGGATTTAATTGAATGAATTGGGAACACTGGGAGGTCTAGAACTCTGTCTCTATCTCACTATGATCCTTTTCAATTGATTGCACCTTTCTAAGATCCCTCAAGCTGGAGGCCGAAGCATTGAGAGTTCAAAGTATCTCTCTGATCTCAGGTCTTTAAATTTGTGTTCTAAATCTTTATTGTTCCTCCTCCCTTACCATTCCATACCACACTATCATCTTTAAGATCCAATGTTTTAGATGACTAGCCCAACTGAAAGCCTTCACATTGAATAGCAAGTAAATCCTTTCCTAACTCCATTTCCCAATGGTCTTGAATGCTCCCTGGAATACTTCACCTCTGCCTAAATCCTCTTTGCTAATCCTTGCCTTACATTGAACCCTTCTTTCTTGATGACCAGCAACCAAAAAAACAAACTCTGTGCCTATAACTAGCCTAATATCTTAACCTTTGAGCTTCAAAGATATAAAACCTTGCTTACATAGAGAGATCCCTATCTGGACCTAGGAGGGCTAGATCCTGCGGTCCGAAAGTGGTTATGATGTTGTCTCATTTTTTGGTCTTGCCAATCTGGCCAAAACATGGGAACCCCAACATAATGGCGACTCCGCTGGGGAAAATATGAGAGCCTATAACCGATAACATTGGTCTGTCTCCCATTGTCGTCACCAACATAATGGCAACTCCACTGGGGAAATTATGAGTACTTTCACCTTACTACATCACAAGAGCCTTAGAAAACCTAGAATCTCTGTTTAGGTTGGTAGTTAAACACTCTTATTCCTAGATCAACCTCTATACCATTTGTTGTGTTTCTCCTACACACTTAGACAAAGTCTGGAAAGGGCCAGGTAGCCTCCAGATCTCACACTCTTTCAAAGGTGACATATCTAGTAAAAGCCCTTCCAGTCAATCTTTGGTTAGAGTTTACTGTGTTCGAAATCTGTCCTTGAAAAGGGACATCTCATAATCACTGTGGTGGACAATGTACCCCCCAAAAGCACCCTAAACCCTCCACCTGGCGACTCCATACTTCCTAAATGATTAAAAGACTCCACTGGCGATCAGTAGGCCTGTTGATTATCTTGGATCACATAAGACTCCACTGGGAGATCAACCTCCATTACAACATCAACCACAATAGAAGGAACAAGTAGGGTTAAGCTGCTTGGTTAGAAACAACATTCTGGCTTCAAGAACCATTCATACAAGAGCTTATCCTAACCCAGACCCCCCTGAAATAGTTGACAACCCTGAGAGCATCCTCAAGAGATCTCCTACACCTAAATGATCAACTATTTCTAGCCACATCCATAGAGCTAAATCTACACCAGAAGACTCTACAGCTCTATCAGACCCATTTTTTGACCTAGGCACTCAAAATAATTTACCAAGAACTAGGTCATTCAGTGTCCTAGACTGGTCAGACCTTGAGCTTCCTGTTTCACCATCTCAAAGGGGTAAACACCTTTGGGATAGAAATACCCCTCCATCTACTCCTCCTGATATTCATTTCATTCAAAACTTGGGACTCAGTCATCCTAGATCTGCGCATCAGTCTTCTACTGGTCATAATATCCCTGTCATCCATATACTAGCTGCTCAAGCCAACCCCTTACCTCATCAAAACATCATCATGGTAGCCTGGTATGCACCTCTAGTTTTACCTCAGCCTCTAGTACCCTTACCCAATGATTATCAATCAAAGATCCCGCACTTCACTGCAAAGGAGTCTACCACAACCCAACACTATGTAGATAGGATGGAAGATTCTTTTGACTACATGGAAATAGATGATGATACAATCAAAATGAGAATTTTTGTCCAGAGCTTAGGAGGTGATGTGAAGAAATGGTTCAAAAGCCTACCTCCTAATAGTATCCAAGACCTCCCTGCTTTATATCAAACTTTCATAAACAAATGGGAAGTTAAGGCTAACCCTCTCCAAATCCTAGAAGAATACAAGAACCTAAAAAGAAACGTAGGAGAGAGTGTCCAGGACTACTCTAAAAGGTTTAACAATGTTTATAATGCTCTTCCACCACACATGAAACCTCCTCAAGGTATGGTTCTAGTGAAATACCCTGAAGGCCTGGATGCTGACATGGCCTACCAGCTTGGGGAGATGGATTACTACACATTGGAAGACATGCAAAAAGGAGCAGTGAGTGTAGAAGAAAATATGATTGAGAAAAATGCAAGATTGAGAGCTGAGAAAAGGGTAACATACAGAGATGACAATGTAGCTTCCACATCTGACCCAAATTATGATCGCATATCCAAAAACGTGGAAAAGCTACAAAAAATTATGGAAAAAATGGTTGTCAGAGTTAGTAACCAAAACAGAAATCAAAACCATAACCAAAACCAAAACTTTAGAAGAAACAATGCCACTCCCAACAGACAAAGAGAATCAGATCAGCAAGTTATTCCCCCATTCCAAGAGAACTTCCTTGATGAAGATGGGGGAATCACAGAAGAGTCTGAAAGGAACACAATAAACATGTTTGAAACAAGAAATTCAATCCCCAACTGTTACATAGAAGAAGATCAACCCTCACCCTCGTATTGGGATGAGGAATGGTTAGAATCTGAAGATTACAGGTTAGGATTTGAAAATGCTATGATGCAGGTCGAAGAAAAATATGAACTTAGAAGCAAAAAGAGCCAAGACACTGCCAGGCCGAAGGCTTCTGAGGTTACAATCAAGAAAAGGCCTGAGAAAACTTCTAAAGTGACTGCTGAAAGTAGCAAATCAGTAGCTGAGAGTTCTGGAAAGAACAAAGAAAAAGACAACCAAAACACCGATAAACAAGGTAAACCAACTAGCAGCACTAGCACTACAACTAGTACTCCTGATAAAATTGTCATCAACACTGTACATAACGAGAATCAACACACTGATTCAGTCACCAAGACAGTGGCTAACAAAACAGAGTCGAGCATTCCAAAGGGTCAGTCCACTTTCAATCTGGAAAGTGAGATCGCAAAAATTAAAATCTCTTACCACTCTCTGAGCTGACCACTTAGGATGTATATAAAGGCCAAATTTTGAAAGCATTAAATTTAGGTGAGAATAGTGACACTGTAAATCTGATTGATGATTGACCTGCCCTTCTGTTTGGTCCAAATATAGAAGGAAAGTTTCAAGAAGGGGTAGTGCCCCTTTTTTATATCAGTCTTAATATCCATGATAAGATCCTCCACAATGAAATGCATGATTCTGGGGCATCACACAACCTGATGCCCAAAGTAGTGATGGAAATATTAGGCCTAGAGATAACACGACCGTACAAAGACCTATATTCATTTGACTCTAGCAGAGTAAAGTGTCTTGGCCTGATCAAAGATTTATGTGTGAGCCTTACCCAGATTCCAGCCAAGTGTATGGTCATGGATGTTGTGGTGGCAGATGTGCCACCTAAGTATGGTATGTTGCTGTCAAGGTCGTGGGGAGCCAAGCTGCAAGGAACAATGCAGATGGATGGGGCTTATGCCACAATTCCTGTTTTTAGCCAACTTAGAAGACTGTACAGGGAGGCACAAATGAAATTTCTAGTTAGCAGCCTCGAAAAGCCTGAAAATTCACCTTTATCCTTTGTACATACAGACCTTGACTCCTTTATCCTTTGTAATGATGAATCCTTAGAAGGGTCAGAGTCGAAAAACAGAGATACAAACAAGGAAACAGAGCCCATGGAATTTAACATAATGGCTACTCTAGATTCGGAGGAGAATGATATAGAAAACTCTGAACAATACATTGAAACAAAAACTCAAAGTGAACCAGAAACAGAATGCAGTCGGCCGATTAGTCACCCTTCACGAGTTTATAAACCACACCAAGAACGAAACGATGATAAACCCGAGAATGAAGCCTTATGGGAAATGAATTTCGAAGGTCATGCACCAATAGAACCGCTGGAGCAGGAGTGTGGATACACAACACAGAGAGTGACTACGCAGAGATCCATGCCTGCAACCTGCACTTCAAATGTACAAACAATATCGCAGAGTATGAGGCGCTTATCCTAGGCTTGAACCTGTTGAGAAAATTAGGAGCCCGTAGGATAGTTGTGTGTGGGGACTTTGAGCTGATCATTAAACAGGTGAATGGTGAATACACAGCGAAACATCCTAGACTGAGAGCATACAGGAATGACACTTTGGATCTATTGAAAACCTTTATAGAATAAGATCTGGTGTTTGTCCCTAGAGGTCAGAACGAAATTGCAAATGGACTGGCCTGCATGGCTAGTTCGTATCATAAGCCTCCCATCGACCAACAGATCATCATTCAGATCAAATTTAGACCTGCAGTGTCGGACAATGAAAAATATTGGCAGGTCTTTGAGGGCGATAAACAGATTGAAGATTTCCTGGTAGGCAGAAATGAGTTTGAACTTTCTGATTCAGACTCCAAATCTGACAGTAGCTGCCTAAGTGAAGAGTCCTCAAATGAGGAAGAACCACCCTGTAACATAGAAATAAACGCTTTAAACGGAGAATGTGAAAACGTAGATAGTGGAGAAGTAGAGGTGTTGCAGACCAAGGATAAGAACATACCTTGAAGTCTGGCACCTTTATAAGACCTTTTTGACTTCGATGATGTAGCAAAAAAGCCCACTATAGAACATGCAGACTCTGATGTCAAGGAATGCAACATAGGCACTGAAAATAAACCCAAGATGATCAAATTGGCTAAGTCCCTGCCTGCAAACATGAAAAAGAAATACATCGACCTATTCAAGGAATTCATTGATGTGTTTGCCTGGAGTTATGAGGACTTAAGGGCCTATGACATGAACATCATACAGCATAAAAAACCCTTGAAATAAAATCAGAAGCCCTTCAGACAAAAACTTCACAGAATAAACCCAAAACAATTGCCTGCAGTGGAAAAATATATTAAGAAGATGCATGAGGCAGGCATAATTGTGCCTGTGAGGTTCTCTAATTGGGTGTCAAACCTAGTGGCTATGAGAAAGAAAACAGGGGAGATCAGGCAATGTATTGATTTCAGAAATCTTAATAGAGCCTCACTCAAAGATAATTACCCTTTGCCAAAAATGGAACACATCCTTCAGAGGGTAGTAGGCTAAAAAATGATCTCCCTGCTAGATGGTTTTTCAGGTTACAACCAAGTCTTAGTAATCCCAGAAGACCAACTTAAGACAGCCTTTACCACTCCATGGGGCACCTTTATGTATGTTAAAATGCCCTTTGGACTGAAGAACACTGGTGCAACCTTCCAACGAGCGATGGATATAGCTTTTTCCGATGAGATAGGACACTGCATTGTCATCTATCTGGATGACATAACAGTCTACTCCAAGACTGAAGAAGAACACCTGAAACATCTGAGAAAGGTATTTGAAAAATGTATAAGGTTTGGTCTGTCACTGAATCCTAAAAAGACTATATTTGGGCTGCAAGAAGGAAAAATTCTTGGCCATATCATATCTGAGAAGGGGATTAAGATATACCCACAAAGAGTTGAGGGAATACTACAAATCACACACCCGAGGAATATCAAAGAGTTACAGTCCTTCATTGGGAAAATCAACTTCCTAAGGAGATTTATTCCCAACTTAGCTGAACACCTTAGGAATATGACCAACATGTTGAAGAAAGGTGTAGGAATTAAATGGACTTTTGAGGCTAAGAAATATTTCAAATCAGTTAAACTTGCACTCACCCGGGCCCTTGTCCTAATCAGCCCAAATTTCTCAAAGGATTTCCTGATCTTTTCATTTGACTCTAAGCATATAGTGGTTGCAGTTCTGCTGCAGAAAAATCTAGAGGGAATGGAACAACCCATTTCTTTCTTCAGCAAAGCACTCAGAGATGCACCCTTGAAATACAACATAATGGAAAAACAGGCCTATGCTCTGGTTAAGGCCTTGAAAGACTTTAGGGTGTACATACTGCATTCCCACACCATAGCCTATGTGCCAAATATAGTGGTTAAAGACATCTTGTCCCAAGACCCAGACGGGAAGAGGGGCAAATGGATTGCTGTGATCTTAGAGTACGACCTTGAGATAAAACCCACAAAACTGACTAAAGGTCAGGGCTTAGCTCAACTAATGGTTGAATCAAATCTGCAAGCCTTTGAAATTAACATGGTAGATGCCTTGGATGAGCAGCAGGGATTTCCTGATCCCACTGTTGAGGAGAAGTTTCAGAGCTCTCCTTGGTATTCTGACATTCTGTATGTGCTTACACACCTCAATGCCCCTTCCATCATCAGCACCACGTATTTAAATTCAGGCACACAATATATTACTGAATGGACAGCCATCAGAAGAATGCAACACCATTGTTTAAATATCAATTTCAACTGGCTATGTATGATTAAAACAATCTGAAATGATGGGAGGCCACCTAAACTGTATATTGTACCGCAAAAAATACCTTAGATGGCTACTTCTCGCTTCAACACTCCTCAATGATATCCATCAGAAGGACATCACCCTGCCACGCCAGAGCTTCAAGGCAAAAGAAAACTCCTCCCTTACCTCTACAACCCATTACTATTGAAGGTCCCTTGAAAAATGGCCTAGATTTCACAGGGAGGCAGGTAATTCAACTTGGCTTTTTCTCAGACAACACAAATAAATCCTAATGTGCCAGTAAACTACTAATAAGTGGAGGAGGCCAGCACTGCTCAGGAATCTTAACAGACTGGGTGTTATCATTAGGTTCCTAGAAGGTCATATCCTCTCTCGGTTTGACTGCCCAAGGAAAATAATCACTGATAATGTTGCTGCTTTTGGATCCAAGAAAATGGTTGATTTTTGTCACAGGTATCAAATAGCACTCAGTCATTCAACTGCCTATTACCATCAAGGTAATGGATTAGCTGAATCATCAAACAAGAGCCTGGTGAGCATCATCAAAAAGCTGCTGGAAGAGAACAAAAAGTCATGGCATAACAAGTTAGTGCATGCCTTGTGGGCTAACAGGCTTACAAAAAAGAAATCCATTGGCATGTCACCATACCAGCTTGTCTATGGAACAGAAGCAGTGTTTCCTACTAGCCTTGGGGTACCAGTGATCAAGCTGGTCTAGGAGATTCAGATAGAAGAAGACAGTATGGTGAGAAGGATAAACCAAACAATTCATCTCCAGCAAACCAGGGAAGGGGTCTATAACAAAGCTATCAAAGTTCAGGAAAATATAAAGAAGTTATTTGAC
This sequence comes from Pinus albicaulis, assembly GCA_034641835.2. Taxonomy (NCBI): domain Eukaryota; kingdom Viridiplantae; phylum Streptophyta; class Pinopsida; order Pinales; family Pinaceae; genus Pinus; species Pinus albicaulis. Next base: position 241,055,871 of record CM076578.1, read on the forward strand.
AAAAGAACTAAGGCCTCTGATTTCAAAATTGGAGATAAAGTTCTGAAGTGGGACTCAAGGAGGGAGGACAAAGGAAAGCACGACAAGTTTGACAGTTTGTGGCAAGGTCCATACATCATCCAGGCCACTGTGGGTTCAAATGCCTTTTTTCTACAAGAGTTAGATGGTACAGAGATGTTTGGGCGTCCTGTCAATGGCAGGATGCTCAAACACTACTATTGCTGATTTCCGATTTCCAGTTTCCATTTCCATTCTAAATACCATTGCTGTATTTGTTTTCAAGAAAAAAAAAGGTGAAAATGTTCCAAAAACACAGAGAAAGGAGAGGTTCAGACATGCTCAAAACATGAACCTCTGAAGTGCAAAATATTGGCTCTGATATGATCAAAACCTGAGCCAAAGGAAGTAAAGATAGCTGGTTAAAACATGCCCAAAACCTGGACCAGCAAAGAAGAATCAGCTCTAACAAGCTCAAAATCAGAGTTGAAATGAAGAAAAGAAAGTGACTCCAACAAGCTCAAAACTTGAGTCACAAGGAAAGAAGGATGCTTCAAAACTTCAGATTTCAAGCCTTCAAGATTTTGTTTTCAGTCTTCTGTAAAATTTTGTCCATGTGTAACTGTCTTTATGCCTTGGATCCACAACAGACTAGACTGTCTAATCCTAGTTTGATCGTTTTAAATTTCTGCTGTAGAATGTAGAGAAGAAATCTGCTGGAAATTCTAATCCCAGCAGATATTAGATTAGGTAGAGAAACATGTGAGGCCAACAGTTTAATATGGTCCCATAGAGCAATAAGGGTAGAAATATAATAGGTTTACTTTCTTGTTTGTAAAAAATAAAATTATGTAAAGGGTCTGTTAGCTCAAATGCACTCTAGAAGAAAAAATGCTAGGATTGTAGGATGGGTAGGTAGATTGTTTGGGCAATGTTTCTGCTAATTAATGTCTTCACAACTGTGGCAGCTGAAAATCAAAGAAGAAAGGTGGCTCAAGTAGCAGGCATCTGGCCTACACCAAAGATCATTTTCTGAATTCTTGACTCCTTCAAGAAGAAGCCATCCCCATGTGGAGCCACTGTTAGCCCCCTATAAATTTCTTAACAAGAAAGCAGGGGGGCTAAATTGTTTTTGAGCCTTCAAGGAATGCATCTCCCCTGAAGACACATCATTCTTGAAAGCCTCTTCATGCCCTCTACCCTGTGATTTATTCCCACTGTTGTATCCATCCAAAAGGTCTCACTAATTGCACGAAATTGAGCTCCTAAAAGCCTTCATTTGCCCTTGTACCCTACAGGATGCCCCATTTTAGCCCTTTTCCCCCTTGACAAAATTCCCCTCTTGCCCTCCAAATCCTCCCAAAACCCCCTCTAAATCCTACACACACCCCTGGTGTGGTTTAAATCCCCCTTCTTTCCCCTATCGTTACCCCTTATTGGCCTGAAAATGCTCTAAAAATGGGCCAGAAACCATGTTTTCCATATAGACGGGCTTAGCACCTTTCGACCCTAGCCCCCTCAACCTTTTCACCATGTGACCCCGCGCCAGAACCAGGCACAAAAGGCTGAAGGCGCTTATCGCAGATCTATATTAGGCGCATTATCAACCGTCCGATCAACCCACCGATCCAACAATCCGTATTCACCCCCCGGTGGTCCCCACGTCCGAGTACTGTGCAAAACCGCTAGTTTATATCGCATCGCGTTTGAAGGTTGAGCGGTATTTCCCCATTTCACAACAATTCCATTTATCAAACGCCACATGTCCAAAGAACTGTTTGAAAACCGCCCCCCCATAGCGCATTAAAGTTCGGCGTTTGCCCTGGCACGATATGCATATTAACCATCTGATCTGGGGCTCTCAATCTAACGGTGATTGCTCCACGAAGATGCGTCGGAGTTAAACTGAGGCAACCATACCCCTGGCCCACTGTCCATCGCCCTCTGACGTGTTTCCAGCCGTCGATCTCCTCCTGAGATCAGACGGTCCAGATTTAAGGTCAGCCTCGCCATCACCACATCTCGCCACGTCACCCGCTCCACGTGTTTTCGTTGTGTCTTCATCCTTTTCTTATAAATTTCATTCCAAGGTCAATTTTTTACAGTTTTACATTGGAATTTCTATCTCGACGTCGCTCAGTGCATTTCTCACCATTCCATGGTATTCCTCCACAGTATCTTCTTCATGCATCATTTTCAACCATGCCACGTCACCGTTTTCGCAGTCATACACACCACCCTCTCCATGCATATTTTTCCTAATTTGTTTGCGTATTTTATAGGGTGACAGTCAGGTGGACAACTGCCATGATTCAGTCACTGTTACAGTGACACAAAGCTCAGTGAAACAAGGATCGGAGCCTAATAGTACAGGAAAATGTCTAGAAAGGTGTAATATCCCAAATGGGAAATAGACAGCAATACAAGCATACGACAATATAGAAAATGCCGGAAATAGAAAATAAAGCAAATACACATAAAAATGCCGGAAATGCTAAGCCATTTTATTAATCTGAGAATATAATGAGATACAATGGATAATCAGAATAAATGCACCTATCCTTGCTCAAGGCAAGTGAAGAACCCTCTCAGAAAAACAAGAAATGGCTGCTACAAGAAACTGCATCCCAGCTGCTGGAAGAAACTGCCGTAAACTGCTGCTGCTGGAATGAACTGAAGCTAGGGGCTGATCCCCTTGTCGGAATGAGCTGAAAATCGGCAGACCACCTGAACTCACCACCCCGGACAAAACCCAGAAACCATATACAAAACGGACCACCTCCGAAAATCACCCCCAGAAACCCTCCTCCTAGAAAAACGCTGTCCCTCCAGGACCAGCGCAGACACCAACTGAAATAGACCGAAATGGGGCCACAACTCCTCAGGAAACTCACCAAATGATAAACGTTGAACCTCCACACCGGAAAGGCCCCAATCCCCACAGGCCCCGCCCACGAACAAACGAATCACAACCGTGCCTCTCGAAGGATCGCGCTCACCCAATGAAGCTTCAATCTCCAAAAACTCAACAATGACCTCCATGTCCCAGAACTCCCTGCTAAAGATCGAAGAAAATCTCGCTACTTGAAAAGAAAAATTTCAAGTCTCAACAAGAGAGATTCTATCCAGAGACACTCAAATGTTATTCTCAAACAAAGGCCGCAATCGGCCCAACAGCCTGTTAAGCCATATATGGTAAGTCTAGGGCCACATTTACCGGTGATTGCGTAATGCCCAAACAGGGACTTCCCTGAGAAGCACTGCTCTTCTCCAAAACCAACGTCCTCTCTCTCATTGGCTCCTCCACGTGGTGTGTGGCCCCCCTTGTCTCCCCCCTTAAGTTACAACGTTGCATCTACTAGGGAAACACTTTATTTTATTTAAGTGAGTTAGACCCCTTTTCTCACTTTTATTTATTAATAAACTATAGTGGGCAAAACTATACAAAAATCAAATATTCCAATTAGCTGTGCTAATTAGGAATATTACAGTCTCCCCCGGCAAAACGTTGCTTGTCCTCAAGCAACTGAAGTGATGGATGCTGCAATGTCTCCTCGCTCTCCCAAGTGGCATCCTCATCCAGCAAAAATTGCTTGTCCTCAAGCAACGCTTGAACAAGCCTACTCTCTAGATGATGCTCCCTACCGATACTGCAAAATATGCATGGGTCCCACTAAAACCTCTCTGACCTCTGCATCACCCTGATACGAAGGGATATCTCAATGCCAAGATCCCAAAGTGACCTCTCACAGTACCAGTCAACCAATAATCCCCCCGAATCCCATCGCCACCATGCCCAATAACCGCCCAAGTCCCACGGCTCGGACTGTGCATTGCCTCTGGCTATGAATAATGCTCTAAGAGGTGAAGACCACCAATAAGCATCAATGCTCCTGGGCTCCTGCTGTGTTGTACCTGTAGCTGCATATGCTACCCCTCCAACTGCATACCAACTCATCACCTCTCTCCAATCCAAGTCATGACTCAATCCCATGCTGATCCTGCTCTCCTAAATTTGGGAAGGAGTCCTGAAGTAACGACAATCGGTGCCCTCCTACCGACTGGGATCTGTAACATCTACTATGTCCAAGGGCCCCTGCTCCACTATGCTCCCTACGAAGAATACCGTACCATCAAGAGGGTACCAACTCATGATCTCCCGCCAGTCCATCTTGGAGGAAGCATCTGATGTAGCAACAACTGCATGTGGAACATGCCTGGAAGGTTGCCGCCAACCCGTAATCACCTCCCACTGCCAAACTATCACATCTACCTCCAACATCTCCAGAGGATATGGATCTGTAGCTGCTGTCACGGTACTCGGTGTCTGTGCATCTGACTGCTCCACCTCAAAGGATGACCCCAATGCTAGCCACATATCCATCATAGGCTCAATGTGGGCACCCATCTGGACCTCACCCAAGGGAATGTAATGCCTGATGTCCATAGTATCCTCCTCTGTTGACTCAGGCTCCCTCATGTGCTACTCTAGCTGAAGCGTCACAAGTGACTCATCACCCAGAGTATCTCCTATACAGTCCCCTGACTGCTCACCCTGCACACTGTAATACGGCTGCAATCTACTGTCATCATACCTGCATGACTACTCTTTCTCCACAGAAGTAACCTCAACTGATCCTATGGACTCATATGAAGAAGAGTCCTCACTCTGGCATACAGGAGAAAGGCCCTCCTGTTCTACCTCCACCACCTCATCTGTAGTGAATATGCCATCCACCCTCTTGATGAGGTGTCGATACAATGTCTGGAGTCTAGACGCATGCTAGAATGCTATCTCTACTGAACCCAGTATCCTCTGCTCATGCATGATCTCAACATGCCCTGAGGGAAGAATGATGCATGTCTCCCTCATGACTTGCTCCCCAAGCGTAGGCTCAACAATGACTAATGTGCCACCACTGCAGAGGATCATCTCATCCCCTAAACTGTGGCTGTCAACTAGCGTACTGACCCAGTGCCACCGCTGAGAAGTCTCTCGCCTAGTGTGCTGAGGGCCATCCAAATGTCGTGGGTGTGCCTCACGGACCCTGCTGCTCATGCCCAAAGTGCCAAAGGACAACAACAAAATCAGTTGTGCCCACGAGTGATGTAGAAGAGTGTCGGATGTGTGAGTCCCCACAGATACCATTAAGTATTGCTCCTCTGTCTCCTCATCGATCCTGGGTGAAATACCCCCAAAGGTAAGCCCAGTTTCCCTGTCTGTGAGTCTCCCTGGATGCAATTCTCTAAGACCCTGCTGTGCCGCGCCGTACGCCCTCGCAAGCCACCGGTCATCCATGTACTCCTCAACATGCCACTGCACACTAAGGCATACCCCTGAATACTGCTGGATACCCCATGCTACTGCTGTACCACCCTGTACCGTCTCGTGCCCTGACTGTGTCCAGGAATCTGTCACTCCCCGCGTGCTCTCATTGTGATGTAGGGCACTCCTACTCCACAATGCAGTCCCACACACTACGGTACACCACCATGTAGCTCCATGTCCACCAGTAGTCCACTGATCACTGCTAGAGGCTCCCACACATCCATGGATGTGATGTCCTAGAGTTGTGCCTCTACATATCGGACTACCACCAATCGGTATCGTCATGTCCACCGTCGCATCACTATACCCGCCGACAAATGGATCATCACTGCAAATCCTCCTCGAGGGGTCCGAGAAGTGAATCTCCCTATGGGTCAGTAGTGTTACCACCACTGCTCGGCGCCGCTGCGTCCTCTGTGCCCCACACAAGGGTGAAGAATCCTTGGCCCCATACAAGGTGCCATCTGGTGGCCTGCCAATGCCACCTCCTCCGACAAGCTCCTGCCAAGGTGTGCTGACCACCCCGTGATCCCGTGTATGAATGTCATGCGAAGACAACCTAGGGAGTCTGCCCATAAACTGGTTGGCCACTGGAGCTGACCGAAACTGCACATGCTCTACTACTAGGCCAACTGTACTCTCCAAGACATTGTCAGCCGACCTGCCTGGGAAACGATAGGTGATCCCACCTGGATCCCAATGCCAATCTAGGGTTCCTGTATTCCCCATGCATAAAAAATCCTGCTGAGCCACACTCGGATCCTTCACTATCTCCATAGCCCGCTCCACCGAGTACCAACTCAAAATATCTCGCCATCCAACCTCAACATGTGGATGTTGTACCCTGTGCAACTCTGATCGTCTCATACCGCTATCCAAGTCAACATATGAGATCTGACTAGGTGGCTCTGCCTCTCTCTCTCCAACGGGGAGAGATGACCCAACAACACTGCTAGTCCCATCCATGCATGCCTGAAGGGGAATGATCTGACGCTCCAAAATGCCCTCTGATTGTACCATCATGGAATCCAGTCGTTCCCCAATGCGGACCAACTTGGCTGCCGACTTGGCACAAGTCACTCTCATACCCTCCAGCTCCTGGTCCTGCAACAAAATGGCCTCCCGTACTGACGTGGCCTTCTCTCTCAAAACTCGAAGGTCCGTCTGAAGCCGATGATACCGCTGTCTGCGACCATCATCCAATACCTCTGTACTTGCTAGTGCCTCATCGAAGGTAGATACATCTCCTGACACTGCACCCATCTGTGTGCTGCTACCACCCAAAGACTCAGACGCGACTCCGGTCATCACCTCAATGGATGGCTCTACTGGGGTAGGCTCTACCTTCTCCACTACCACATCAACCAACACGGCCGAGGAGGTCTCCAATGAGGATGAATCCTGTGTCACACTAGGTGTAACCTTGGACTCCCTGCAATCCTGTGTGCCCTCATCCTCCAAGTGCGAGGTAACCATTTTAATGGTTTCCCTCTCCGATACTCGGTCAAGCTGGAAAGAGGTATCCAACTTATCCACCCAAGCTTTTTCTGAGCGCCTGGATGACCCGTCAAATGTCGGTAGATGGAATCTGTCCACTGTGCGCTGTAAGCCCCCATCATGTGAGCGCCTGTTCCCTCTGTGAAAGTTGTGAGGTCTACTATCACGCCGGAGCTGAACATAATCTCTGAATGAGATAAGATCTCTGATCGCCGGCCCACGTGCCAGGTACTCTGCAATGTAGGCGTCCATCTGGTCAGGGTCAGTCTCCGGCTCCCGCTGTGCTCCTGCCCCTATGTCTTCATCCAGAAAAGTGGGCATGGTGGGACGTGTGGGTGTATGTGATGCCATATGCTGAGTGGCATCATGCTCCGGCAAATGGTGGGATGTGCCTGATCCCTCACCAATCTGAAAACCCCTTGGGGTTTCCCACTGCCTAACCTCCAGTGCAGTGAGTCTCTGTGACAAATCCTGCATGTGTTGGAGCGCCTCTCTAAATCTCCTCTCATCATCATCACCTGCCATCGGCTCTTTCTGCTATGTGTCTACAGGCTCCTCAGAAACTGCACGGCTGCTGCAAAACCATACTGCTGCTTAACTTCGACCTCCGATTTACCCACTGAAAACTACTCAGAAAATTCCAGGAATTTGGGAAGGTGATCCTTGCCCAAAACCCAGAAAAACCAAGAAAACGTTTCTTCTAATTCCAACCTTCAAAATTTGACCCTTTATATTTTGGCCCTTTTTCCAATTTCGTTTTTGGTACTGCACTGCTATTGCTCTCCAAAATTCCAGCAAACCCCTGTATGATCTCTTTCCCAATGTCATAGACCACAGGCTGAGCCAGAATTATGCTCTGATACCACTGTAATATCCCAAATGGGAAATAGACAGCAATACAAGCATACGACAATATAGAAAATGCCGGAAATAGAAAATAAAGCAAATACACATAAAAATGCCAGAAATGCTAAGCCATTTTATTAATCTGAGAATATAATGAGATACAATGGATAATCAGAATAAATGCACCTATACTTTCTCAAGGCAAGTGAAGAACCCTCTCAGAAAAACAGGAAATGGCTGCTACAAGCAACTGCATCCCAGCTGCTGGAAGAAACTGCCGTAAATTGCTGCTGCTGGAATGAACTAAAGCTAGGGGCTGATCCCCTTGCCAGAATGAGCTGAAAATCGTCAAACCACCTGAACTCACCACCCCGGACAAAACCCAGAAACCATATACAAAACGGACCACCTCCGAAAATCGCCCCCAGAAACCCCCCTCCTAGAAAAACGCTGTCCCTCCAAGAACTGCGCAGACACCAACTGAAATAGACTGAAATGGGGCCACAACTCCTTAAGAAACTCACCAAGTGATAAACGCTGAACCTCCACACCGGAATAGGCCTGAATCTCCTGCAGAAATCTCTACCACTGAACAGCTCTAACTCAAACTGCGTCCTCCCTCCAAGGACTGCGCAGTCACCCAATGAAGCTCAGATCCTCAACAAAACTCCCAACAAAACACCTGCAAATCTCCTGCTAAAGACTGAAGAAAAACCTTGCCCGAGCAGGCACTCGAAGTCCCCCGGGGCCAAGGGTGAGATCTCCGACCGGAGACACTCAGTCGCACTAAACAGTGCTGCAGACCGACTAAACAGCCAGCGCGCTCAAGTAGACAGAAGTCTAGCTCAATATCATCAACAATATCAATAATTCCCAAATGAGGAGGCTCCTCCCCCTTTTATAGCATTGGTTTCCCTCCAAAACCAATGTCCTCTCTCTCATTGGCTCCTCCACGTGGTGTGTGGCCCCCCTTGGCTCCCCCCTTAAGTTACAACGTTGCATCTACTAGGGAAACACTTTATTTTATTTAAGTGAGTTAGACCCCTTTTCTCACTTTTATTTATTAATAAACTATAGTGGGCAAAACTATACAAAAATCAAATATTCCAATTAGCTGTGCTAATTAGGAATATTACAAAAGGTGTCTGCAACATAATTTTCATCAAAGGACAGAGTTCAAACTCTGCAAAATCTCTCCGACGCCATTAAAGCTCGTTTTTTCACTGACAGAGACAGTTCGAAGCGGAAAAGTGTATGAGTGAGGGAATTAAAGGTCTAAAGCACATGGTTCAAGATCTTAAGCCTTAATCAAGTGTTTAAAAGGCAAGGTACCAGAATTGAAGACCCCGAGGATCAACCAGAAAGTCCAATACACGGAAATAATGGTGGCAGGGTTTTCAAATCAGCATAATGTTTTTCCTAAGCAAGGACACGGTACGCATCGTTGTTTCAGTCTACATTGTGTCCAAGTGAAGTTTCCTCCCTAACAATAGCCCTAATGATATCAGAGCATTTGATTCACAGTATGGCAGACCCGAGCACCATTTATTTACCCTTGTTTATTCGCCAAAGGTAATACAGAGTATTGCAGCCAAAGTACACCAGAGACATACCTGGAGTAAATAGAAGCCTGACGAAGACCGCTCTTCCATCCAAAGAGTACAAGAGACAAATGCTTAGAATTTAAAACAGAACGAGGCCTCGGCCATTTTTCTCTTCTGAGTTTTAATGCTGCATTTAGTTTTCCACCTACCTTCTCTGCTCCACTTGAGTTATAAATTCACGAAAGAGCTCATTGTAAAGGTTGCTGATCAGTTATTAGAGAATTGCAAGCCGTTTCTTTTGAGACATAGTCTCTGTGTAAAGTTGTAAGATAGGCTGAGGAAGATGTTTTTTGACTGAGTATCCAACTATTGACAATGTTGTACTTGACTAGTGTTGCTTTTTAATATGACAAGCACATTTCTTTGGATCCTGATCTAAAGCAGTGGTGATGTTTTTCTATCTTTGTATTTGTATTTAACTTGCATTATGTTTCATTTCATTTCTACTGGCTCGCATCAGAAATCTGGCATAGGATTTACCCTTGTTAGGTAACCTATGTTTATGCTCTCCTTGCCTTTAATGTTTTCTACTAAATGTGTTATCTAAGAGTTGATTTCAATTAATTTAACCAGTGTAGTGAATGTTATTGCCTGCTAGCTGATGTATGAATTAAATGAATCCGTTCTTAGATGTTCTTGTTAAGATTTAATTGAATGAATTGGGAACACTGGGAGGTCTAGAAATTTGTCTCTATCTCACTAGGATCCTTTTCAATTGATTGCACTTTTCTAATATCCCTCAAGTTGGAGGCCGAAGCATTGAGAGTTCAAAGTCTCTCTCTGATCTCAGGTCTTTAACTTTGTGTTCTAAATCTTTATTTTTCCTCCTCCCTTACCATTCCATACCACACTATCATCTTTAAGATCGAATGTTTTAGATGACTAGCCCAACTAAAAGAATGCACATTGAATAGCAAGTAAACCCTTTCCTGACTCCATTTCCCAATGGTCTTGAATGCTCCCTGGAATACTTCACCTCTGCCTAAATCCTCTTTGCTCATCCTTGTCTTACATTGAACCCTTCTTTCCTGATGACCAGCAACCAAAAAAACAATCAAACAAACAAACTCTGTGCCTATAACTAGCCTAATATCTTAACCTTTGAGCTTCAAAGATATAAAACCTTGCTTACATAGAGAGATCCCTCTCTGGACCTAGGAGGGCTAGATCCTGAGGTCCGAAAGTGGTTCTGATGTTGTCTCATCTTTTGGTCTTGCCAATCTGGCCAAAACATGAGAACCCCAACAAATTCTAAAATAATAACAAATATGACATTATAGCAAAAAAAAAAAATCAATAAACAATAATATAAAATGTGTCATAATTAAAATTAGAATTAAAATTTGATAAACTAAAATAAATAACTAATTAATAAAAAATAAAAAAATTAAATATTAAGAACTGGTCGGCACTCTCTCATCTCTTTCTTTCCTCTTTATTTATCCTAATCTCTTCTCTTCTTAGCAAGTTTGTCCTGAAGATGAGTCTTGATTTAGACTCGAAACGTCAACTAAAAATGAAGAGTGTGGATATTCCGAGTTTTGCATCTCAAAATCTACACCACAGAAACCTCCAATCTATCAAGGCCTTTATGGTTGAATATTGTCAACCATGACTAACCACATTCAACCATAATCAACATGATCATGGTTGAAAATGGCCAACCATGATCAACCATAATCAACATTATTTTTTTTTTAATGTTGTAATGCGTTTATGATATTATAATATCACTTGAGTTTATTAATCTCCCTTTTGTTTATAACACCCCCTCAGTTTATTAATCTCTTGGGTTTTTTAATCCCAATGGTTTATAATATTATTTCGTTGGATTCATTAATCACTTCTGTTTATAGTATATATAATCCCTTCGGTTTGTTAATTCATTCATTTTATAAAAATAATACGTTGGGTTTATAATGTTAATGTCTTTGGTTTATTAATGCCTTGGTTTATAATATTAATATGTCAATATTATTAGTGTTTAATATATAATCCCTTAGGTTTACTAATCCTTTGGGTTATTAGATTTATAATATAGTATAGTCTATAATATAGTATTTAGTATAAATTATGCAACAACATTGACTATTCTGGTTATGAGTGTGCTTAGTATACACTAAACAACATGCATGAAACACCTTTACTAATGCGGGTGTTGTAATGTTTATAATATTTGGGTTTATAATATTTGTGGTTTATAAGATGATGGTTTGTAATATTTGGGTATAATATTAAGGTTTATATTATTTAGATTTATATTATTGGGTTTAATAATAAGTCTTATAATATTTTTTTTAATATTAAAGTTTATAATAGTGAGTGTTTAGTATATATAGGGCTTATAATATTTGGTTTTAATATTATGATTTACATTGGAGTAATATGTTGGGTTGTATTAGTATATAGGGCTTATAATTAGGGCTTAATATTAAGGATTATAATATTTCGGTTAATAATATTGATTCTTAGGGTTTATTGATCTCTTGTGTTTTTAATATTGATCCCTTGGCCTTATTGATCTATTAGGTATTAAATATTTATCGCTTGGGTTCACGAGTTCCTTTGGTTTGTAATATTAAATCTTTGGGTTTATTAGTTCTTTTAATTTAAAATATTAATAACCCCTTGGGTTTATTAATCTCTTGAGTTTAAAATATTAATTCTTATGGTTTATTAATCCCTTGAGTTTAAAATATTAATTCTTATGATTTATTAATTTTTTGGTTTATAATATTAATATTTATCTCTTGGGTTCACCAATTCCTTTGGTTTATAATATTAAACCCTTGGGTTTATTATTTCTTTTGGTTTATAATATTAATAATCTCTTCGATTTATTAATCTCTTCAGTTTAAATTATTAATTCATATGGTTTATTAATTTATTAGGTTTTGAGTTTAAGATATTAATTCTTAGGGCTTATTAATCCCTTAACTTTTCTAATTCTTTGGGTTGGTCATAATAGGTGTTAAATATTAGTCATACACTTTAATATTAATGCATGGTCCAATGTCATATTATGAAAAACATTTTCTCAATATGAAAATCATACATGGGCTACCATTAATCATCGTTAGTCGTAGTTAATCAAGGTCTTCCATGGTCGAATGTCACATTGTGACAAATATTGTCTCAATATAAAATCAACCATGGCAAACCATGGTCATTCTTCGTCCAACGTTACATTGTGACACCAATTGTCTCAATGATTAAATCAAGCATGCTCAACCATGTTTATTTTACGATTTATAGTATTATCTAAACATTTTTATATACTTGAGTTTTATAATATGTATCTAAAGGTTTTTATAAACTTGAGGTTTAAAATATTAATATCTTAGGTTTAATATTATTCCCTTGAGTTTACAATATTAATAATAATGTAAGTTTATCAAATATTTTTGTTTAAGTTATTAATTTTTAGGCTTTATTAATCTATTATGTTTTTATTGATCCCTTAGTTTTTTAATATTTATCCCTTGGGTTCACCAATTCATTGGGTTTATAATATAAAATCCTTGGGTTTATTATTTCTTTTCGTTTATAATATTAAACCACCCTTGGGTCTTAGAACCTCTTGAGTTAAAAATATTAATTCTTAGGGTTTATTAGTTTCTTAGGTTTTTGAGATAAAAATATTAATTCTTAGGCTTTATTAATCTCTTTGTTTTTAATGTTGATCCATTTCTCATATTTATCCCTTATGTTTTTAATATTTATCCCTTCGGTTCACCAATTCCTTTGGTTTGTAATATCAAACCCTTGGTGTTATTAGTTCTTTATGTTTATAATATCAATAACCCCTTGGGTTTATTAATTTCTTGAGTTTAAAATATTAATTCTTAGGGTTTGTTAATCTCTTGAGTTTAAAATATTAGTTATTAGAGTTTATTAATTTCTTGGTTTATAATATTAATATTTATCCCTTGGGTTCACAAATTACTTTTGTTTATAATATTAAACCTTTGGGTTTATTACTTATTTTGGTTAATAATATTAATAATCTCTTGGATTTATTAATCTATTTAATTTAAAATATTGATTATTAGGGTTTATTAATTTCTTAGGTTTTTGAGTTTAAAATTTTTATTCTTAGGGCTTATTAATCTTTTGTGTTTTTAATATTGATCCCTTGGCCTTATTGAGCCATAATGTTTTTAATATTTATCCCCTCGGTTCACCAATTCCTTTGGTTTATAATATTAAACCTTTGCGTTTATTAGTTCTTTTGGTTTATAATATTAATAATCTCTTGGGTTTATTAATCTTTTGAGTTTTAATATTATGATTTACATTATGACGTAATATGTTGGGTTATAATATAGATTTTAATATATAGGGTTTATAATTAGGGATTAATATTAGGTTTAATATTAGGGTTTATAATATTGTGTTTAATATTTAGAGTTTATAAGATTGGAGATTATAATATTTTGGTTCATAATATTGATTCTTAGGGTTTATTGGTCTCTTGTGTTTTTCATATTCATCCCCTGGCTTATTGATCCCTTAGGTCTTTAATATTTATCCCTTGGGTTCATCAATTCTTTTGGTTTGTAATATTAAACCCTTGGGTTTATTAGTTATTTTGGTTTATAATATTAATAACCCCTTGGGTTTATTAATCTCTTGAGTTTAAAATATTCATTCTTAAGGTTTATTAATCTCTTGAGTTTAAAATATTAATTCTTATGCTTTTTTAATTTCTTGGTATATAATATTAATATTTATCCCTTGGGTTCACAAATTCCTTTGGTTTATAATATTAAACCCTTGGGTTTATTATTTCTTTTGGTTTATAATATTAATAATCCCTTCAGTTTATTAATCTCTTCAGTTTAACTTATTAATTCTTAGGGTTTATTCATTTCTTAGGTTTTGAGTCTAAGATATTAATTATTAGGGTTTATTGATCCGTCGAGTTTCCTAATTCTTTGGGTTGGTAATATTAGGCGTTAAATATTAGTAATACGCTTTAATATTAATGCATGGTCCAATGTCACATTATGAAAAACATTGTTTCAAAATGAAAATCAACCATGGGCTACCATTGTTAATAATAGTTAGTCATAGTCAATGAAGGTCTTCCCTGGTCGAATGTCATAGTGTGACAAATATTGTCTCAATATGAAAATAAACCATGGCAAACCATGGTCATTATTCGTCCAACATCGCATTATGACAACAATTGTCTGGTCATTCTTTGTCCAATTTCGCATTATGACAACAATTGTCTCAATGTTTAAGTCAAGCATGCTCAACCATGTTTATTTTATGATTTATAGTATTTATCTAAAGATTTTTATATATTTGAGATTTATAATATTAATCTCTTAGGTTTAATATTATTCCCTTGATTTTATAATATTAATGATCATGTGAGTTTATCAAACCTTTTTGTTTAAGATATTAATTTGTAGGCTTTATTAATCTCTTATATTTTTCATATTGATCCCTTTGCCTTATTTATCCCTTGGGTTCACCAATTCCTTGGGTTTTTATAATATAAAACCCTTGGATTTATAAGTTCTTTCCATTTATAATATTAAACCACACTTGGGTTTTAGAATCTCTTGAGTTAAAAATATTTATTTTTAGGGTTTATTAATTTCTTTGGTTTTTGAGTTAAAAATATTAATTTTTAGGTTTTTTTAATCTCTTGTGTTTTTAATATTGATCCCTTAGGTCTTTAATATTTTTCGCTTGGGTTCACCAATTCCTTTGGTTTGTAATATCAAACCCTTGGGTTTATTAGTTCTTTTTTTGTTATAATATTTTTTTTTCTAAGTTGGTTTAATCTATTGATATAAAACATAATATACAATGCAAGACTAGCCTCTGGGGTTGCAAAGATATCCAACTCCAAAGGGAGTCCGAATAAAAGAATAAAAAAAGAGACTGCCCCTGTAGGGGAAACCGACCCATAAGATGTCTCCCATAACTGGGAAACCAGTAATTGCATAGTTGTACAAAAAACAACATGTACAAAAATAGTGATTATCGCCACAGCGATTACAGTCATCGTGTCCTAGAATACAACAAATCATAGAAAAAGTCCAAAAAGAGATAAGAAGACCTGTCATTAGGCTAGCTGTCGGTGTGTGAAGGAGGAGTCTCCTCTACAATTGGACAGTTGTAGTCATCCTCCACATCTTCATCGTCTTCCTTGGATTTCTGGGCAGTGTTCGCAGATGAGGAAGTTGAGCTTTTTCCCTGAAACTGCTTGTCCGAGTGCGCAGAGCTCTGACTGCCATTACCCTCACTGTTGGAGGTCTGTGAACCTGATTTGACAGGGAGGGCTGCAGATTTTTTGGAGACCTGAGGAGGCCTCACGAAAATTGTTGACTTCCTCCTGCACTTTTTGGAGCCAGAGGCGATATCTCCACGCTACTCCTCCTGAAACAAAACAAAAATGGTGGCTGTAATTCTTGGACTATCCATAACACTGTTGAAGTGGAATTGTGCTACATTCTCTGCCAGAGGCTGGGTGTTGTAGATTTCATGGCTAGAAAGGGGCGGGTGAGAGCCAACGCCTCTACCACCCCCCTGCCTGCATCTCATACGGTGCCTACGCGGCATGCTAGGGCTGAATGCCGAATAAATATGCAAAGAGGTAGAATGAGAAGACAAAGAGGCAGATTGAGAAGACAGAGAGACTGAATGAGGAGACAATGAGGGCAAACTAGCGGGAAAATGCGGAAGACACGAAGGCGGGCACGACGAATTATCACAGCATCTAGGCTTGAAGGAAGGAGAATACAGATGGGAGGTGTGAGGCGAGCACAGCGTGAGGTCAGCCTCTGAGGGAGAGTGAATACCGTGATGAGCAAAAGGGCATGCGTCTCGCTGGGCCGAGGGAGGGCTTGATGCTCTGGTCGACTAGTTGGCGAGCCAAAGACAAAGATGGAGCGGAGAGATGAAGCTCAATAGCCTAAACGAGGTGAATGACAAAACTAGAGAGTGTTGGGAAAAAGTAGCAATGCTGGAGATGGGACGCATCTCCATTGATTTAGGCGTCGAGCAAGTTGCAGAGTAATGGCGAAGCGAGTGAGATATGAATGCGAGTCACCGAACCCCAAGGGCATTTAAATCCTTGGTACCACGCTCTGGGGTGGGCAGGTGGCTTGGCCAAGTGTCTCGCCTTGGGCCAGCCACCGTATTGATCTCAATATGCACCCGCATCTGGGATGTTTATAATATTAATAACCCTTTGGGTTTATTAATCTCTTGAGTTTAAAATATTAATTATTAGGGTTTATTATTTCTTTGTTTATAGTATTAATATTTATCCCTTGGGTTCACCAATTACTTTGGTTTATAATATTGAACTCTTGGGTTTATTACTTCTTTTAGTTTATAATATTAATAATGTCTTAGGTTTATTAATCTATTTAATTTAAAATATTAATTATTAGGGTTTATTAATTTCTTAGGTTTTTTAGTTTGAAAATTTTATTTGTAAGGTTTATTAATCTTTTGTGTTTTAAGTATGTTTTTAATATTTATCCCTTGGGTTCACCAATTCCTTTGGTTTATAATATTAAACCCTTGCATTTATTGGTTTTTTTGGTTTATAAAATTAATAATCATTTGAGTTTATTAATCTTTTGAGTTTAAAATATTGATTATTACGGTTTATTAATATCCTAATCTTTTGAGTTTAAAATATTAATTCTTAGGGTTTATTAATTTTCTGTTATTTTAATATTAGATCTTTAGACTTATTAGTTCTTTTGGATTATAATATTAATAAACCCTTAATCTATATATATATATATATATATATATATATATATTAAGGGTTTATTAATATTACAATTAGATATATAAAATATATTGGTAATTATATACTTAAATATATAACTATTATTTTCATAAAATAAATGTAGTGGGTGGTGGATATAGGCTTATTTTCTTATATTTAATCTATTTCATATACAAGTATATCAATCACATTGGTAAATATAATTGTCCTAATTAATATAAAAATTAAAACTGTTTTTAAACCTATTTGTTAATCTTTGTTTATACATATCAGTATTTAATATTTTTAAACCTATTCGTTAATCTTTGTTTATACAGATCGGGGAGATCTGGCTCATCACATTTGCATGCGTAAAGCAGGCTTAAATTAAAAAAAAACAAACAAACAGACAGACAGGAGGATTCCTATTAACCATAAAATAAAAATAATTATTAACATGACAAGAAGAAAAAGTCATCCGAGCGATGGCAAGCTGCTGTGAATTATTTTAATAGCGGCAACTGCAAGTTTCCGACCTGTCAAACAGGTAGAGTCGATGACCGGGTGCTGATATTGATGGAAAGCTTTTTCTTAATCGTATAGGAGGAAAACCATTTCAATCCAACACGGATATATATAATGTCAATGGACACCATATCATTCCGAATTTTCCTGAGTGGAGAAGATAAAAAAAAGAAGAGTTCACAAATCAGTTTGTATATTTCCTTAACAAAATTCAAACAATCAACAACTTAATTTTACACAAAACAATCAATAAGTCAATCCTATCAATATATTAATGTAAACATCATTTCAAAAATTGGAATAGCCTTTCCTCCACTCAAAATAATTCAATTATTCTCACGGAGTGACAAGTCGTTTTCGATGAGTTCCAATGATTTAAAACATATTCAATTATTGTCACGGAGTGACAAGCTGTTTTCAATGAGTTCCAATGTTTTAAAACATAAGAGTATTTTATTAAAGGAAAAAAATTAATCTCAATTTTTGTTTGTATTTTTACACAAAATATATACCTTTTAATTGACAATTTCACTACTTTTTAACTGTCAAAACTTTCACTAGAAAAACTCGTATACTCGTTGAAAACAACTTGTCACCCCGTGACAATAATTGAATATGTTTTAAAACATAAGAGTGTTTTATTAAAGGAAAAAGACTAATCTCAATTTTAGTTTGTATTTTTACACAAAATATATACCTTTTAATTGACAATTTCAGTACTTTTTAATTGTCAAAAATTTCGCTAAAACACTCATATGAATGTTTGTTTGTATTTTTACACAAAACATATACCTTTTAATTGACAAATTCACCACTTTTTAATTGTAAAAAATTTCACTAGAAAATCTCGTATGAATGTAGGTGAATTGTATTTAAGGATGGAAGTATCTCATTAAAAAAAAAAATGCCAATCTCAACTTTAGTTCTTTTCTTTTACGCACAAAATATACTTCCACTTTAATTTGTTTCTTTTACATAAAAAAACATCAAAATAATTCCTTGAAAAGATTGTATATATGTAAGTGAATGAGATAGTCAGATATTTTTTTCTTGTCCAAATAATCATCCGAAAACTCTTCGAAAATTGGTATATGTGCAAGTGAATGAGATGGTCAATTCACCTCTTTTTTTTCATCTCTTGAAGTAATGTTTTCACGCCAAATGTTACAAGTTTACGTTTAAATGCGCGTTTACACTACTACATAAAGGGGGGTTTTAAGACGATATTTAAGACATTTTTTGGGTAAACTGTCTTAACTTGAGACAAAAGAAAACTTGTGTATTGTCTTAAATATTGTCTTTAAGCGGGTGTCTCAAATTAAATTGTCTTAAAATTAAATTGTCTTAAAATATTGTCTCTATAAAGACAATACATAACACAAGCATTTTTGTCTCTCTAGAGACAGTTTCATTTTTGTCTCTCTAGAGACAATAGTAGCACTACAACACAAAGGGGGGTTTTAAGACAATTTTTGGGTAATTGTCTCAAATTATTGTCTTAAAATTTGTCTCTATAAAGACAATAGTTGGAACTAAAGACATAATGTCTTTATGGAGACAATGTCTTTAATCCTATCTATTGTCTCTCTAGAGACAATATAAAACAATGAATCCAGAAAAATATCTCGCCATTAAAACAAATCAATATAAAAATATTTAATTAAAAAAATCTACAACATCATTGAATAATTCATATTAGAGTACAGTGGAATCGAACCACCAACCTCCTGCATGACAGGTGCTCTTCCATTGAGCTAGCACTCTTTACAAAATTATGTGAGGAGTTATGGAAGTCCTTGAAATTGTATAATAGGGATTGATTTTTAAAAAACATTCAACACATGATGGCATAATCCTTGTAAAATATATAATCATGCAAACGAGTTAGCTCACTGTGACACCCTTGCAGCTTGACTTGCACAAAAAGCTAATAATAAACAATAATCTACTAAAAAATTAATCTAGCCATACAAAGAAAATTAACTAGAATTAGCACAAGAAATACAACCACTGCTCAAAGAGCTACACCAACTTGCTAGTAGACACTAATGACACATATGATGTACACAACAAACCATGACTGTATCGTCAACTCATTCAAGACAGATTGGGCACTCTCCTCATTCACCGTTACTAATTTCTTTGACCACTTCTTCAATGTAATCTTTTGAACAAATAGAACTAGAATCTCCATTAACACACATTTGGCTTCCTCGAAGAAAACGCCTTGCCTGCTTATACATATCAGATGATTGTTGTGTATCACCCCAATTGCTGATAAAGTAGCAATTAGAACAAATTCCATGCCATCTTATTCGAATTAGAACACTCTTGTGTATTAGCCCAGCTGTTTTCATTGTGTATCACCACAGCTGTTGATAACTTAGCAATTAGAACAAATTCTGACATATAACAGCTCATAAGACAATTAAAACTCTTGATGTTTGGGGCTCACCATAATGTTTTTCAATCAAAATCATTTTACAAAGGAAAATAAAAATCATTTTATGAAGGACATTCTAAAGTAGAACTTACCTCATGACAAGAAAAGGATGTTCACAATAGGCACAACCTCAAAATAAATTCCATAATAGATGCATAATTGTGAAGAACCTTTCCTTGTTCAACAAGTTGATCAAACTGGACCTGTAAATAGAAATAAACACCATAGATTTTTTAAGTCAAATGAAAATCACCACAAAAAAAATGAATAAAAACCATTATTATATTTCCTTTCCATGGATCAGAGAAGTGTTTGCCTTAGATCTTCTATACAAAGCTGTATAAAATTTGTTCTCAGCTTTAGTAAACTCACACTCAATCACTTGTACATCAGTAGGAGGAAGAACAAGAATGGGTCTGAATATTCATGAACAAATATTAGAAATCACTCAAAGGGACTGGACATCAAAAGCCAAATGAAAGCCCAATTCTACACTCATACCTTCCCTCTTTGCAGTATTGTCTTTTGTCCTTCACAAAATCAAGGGCCTCAAGTTAGCTTGAACTAGATTCAAACCACGTTCATCACCTTTCTCAAAGGGATTTTGAATTAGTTTATACCACCTGGACACCACAAGGTATAGTACTTAAATTATGACATCCTATTATAATCTATAAAATTGAAGTTGTGAGATGAAATCAAAATTTTGCAACAGTAAAAGAAAAACCATGTACGTTTCAGTTTTTCTGAACAATGCAACTCCTTAATGCATTTTAGCAATGGTGCATTTGTATTCCTTACTAGAGATTTGCAAAAAACCCTGGCTATAGAAGTAACATACTAAACAAAATGGTAATAGTGAATTAACATTTTGTAGCAAGCTTTTGTAATAGTTCGGTTCTAGGTGGAAATATCAATTTGATTGTGGGTAAACAAAGCTTCAATAAATGTCTGTATTAAAACACAAGGTATGACAAAACATGGTGCTAAAGTATATAAAAAAAATGATTGCAATAAAATTAGTAGCCTAAGTGTGCCGGAAGTCGTTAATTTCCTATGAGATGGAAATAAACATTTATTATAAGACAAAATTACTATTCATTTGAAATGTAGCATTTCCCAAGTGTTTGTATGGAACAAAAATAGTTTGAAAAAACATCACTGTCACCAAGCCCAGTAAAACAAAGAAGCTGGAGGACAATTCAGATGTTTTGAGCAGCAAGGACCAAGTCTCTAAATCCAGGTTGCATAAGAATCAAGGACATATTCAGATTTGAAGCAGACTACTTGAGTATGGCCTATCAAGAAGCTGGGAAGATCCATGACATCCCTGTGTAGAGGGAAGTCTTGTGCTCAATTCCTAGGCTAGGGACAAATCAAGTCTTTGATATATCACATAAAAGAAAATAACATGAAGAAAATCCAGAGTTTCGATAAATGAAAGAAAATAGATCAGTTCCTGCATCTCACGAGTCCACAAGTGATAACCCAGACCCAAAAAGAATATCAAATTTGAAAATCACTCCATGACGAATATAAACCAGGTAGAAATAGTCCACTCCAAAGACAAATCCAACCCAAAAAGCCAAAAATAAATTTTGTCAAGACTAAAAATGGGCACTAAAGACACCACAAAATATGTCCAAGCAAGAGTCATCTTCAAAATAGCTATTTAATATTATTATTAACCTCTTTGAACCATTTAAAAAAATAATAATATTGATATACCTTACAATGAAAGTTGCCTCCAACAGGTAACCCAAGGCATCAACAGTCCATAAATATAGAAAGGCGCCAAAGGATGGCCCTATTGAATCGACTAATGTAACACTATCCACAGGGATAAGGCTTTGTGACAAAAACTAAGGCCAAGGCATTGGCGAAAAGATCACTCATTATACCCACACACCGTGAATCAGAACCTAAGCATATCAACCATATTAAAACATAACTTCATTTAGAAAACTAAAAACATTTTCACTTGGCTTTCTGTCAAAGGCAGAAGGGAGGTAACATTCTTTAAAGCCGCGCATCTGGGGATTCAACTTGCCTGTTGTGGTGTTAGCTCCTGGCCATTATTTTTACTCTTTGATCATATCCCAGAAATTAATAATTTATGATGTTGTGGTCAGTGTTTGAAGGGCTCCCATGCACCCTAGAATCAGTCATCTTAATGCCATTTACTGTCTTGTACTCTGCATTTACTCTTCCTAATTTCTGGGGATTCAACTTGCCTGTTGTGGTGTTAGCATCTCTAAAGGTGACTTGTATTTTTTACTCTAAAATGTACTTGTGTTTTTTATCGTATATGACAACATCTTCCCCATACTGGGTTATAGAGTGCCTGCTCCTAGAGCTCTGTCGTTTGGCCATCTTATCTGGACATTACAATGCATGTTTCTTGTGCTTATGGCAAATGAAGCACTTGACATTGCTCAAAATATTCCCTAGCTTTGAGGTCGACTCCTTATTCTTGCTGGGTCCTTTTCGTCTACCCTTTGTTTCCTGTACAAATAGGGCTTGGCTATTTTCACTACCCTTCTTGCTGGCCTTTGACTCCATTTGGGTCTCCTAGATAGTCATTCTACAACCTCACAAAGGTGGGAATATGCTCATGAGCAGAGATGTCCTTGACAAATGGTTCCCATGAAGCTGAGAAACCATTTAATGCCATGTTCATCATGCGTCTTCACTCTTCTCCCCAACTAACTTAAGTTGATCATGAAACTTCATGATCTTCAATAGGTAACTAGTAACTGTGTCTAATGTGGTCATCTTTATGGATATGAGTTTGTTTCACAATATCATATTTTTGTTTTTGTTCTCCATTTGGGAGTAGAACATATTTTAACTGATTTCTTCATGGATACGTGAGGAATCAAATATTCCTTTATTGTATCAATAATCATCTGCTTGCCTTCCTCTTCCTTCTTCTAAGCTGCGAACTATTGTGGATCTTTAGGCACCTTCCAATCATTTCTCAAATATCAAGTTAGATGATGCCATCCGTAAGATCTATTGCACAAAATCCTAGATCCTGTAAATAGGTAAGCACAAACTTTGAAACCCTTGAGAAACTTAATTAGTGAAAAGCTCTGATACCCTGTTGATTTCCCTATTCCTAGGTGATCACTGTCTTAATATTCTGTTAATAAAATAACTCTTGCAACAATCACACAGTAGCTGAAAATAGTAAATAGAAGAAGCATAAAATAATTCAGACATATGCATGTAATTTTCTCTGTCAAATCTGCTTATCATTCAACTAATTAATGCTAACAAGGAAATCTACACAGCTACTAAATCCTAGTAGTTGCATGGTAAACAAATCCACCCCAACTTGAGTTGTATGGCCTGCTAGAGAGGTACAACGTGTAGGGAACTGAGCAAACACCAATTGTTGTTACATACCTTGTTGTATGGTTGTATGACTTGCGATTCAATATGGTATGACACTGTACGGGTCTGTATGGTTGTGAGCATTTGCTGTACAGCCTGTGGTATGGTAATGCTTCTCCTAGCTAATGTGCTTTTCTCTCTTGTTCCCTTCCAGTTGCTGTCCCGTCTAATAAGAATTGTGTTTGAACCTATTTTAATTATCTTTTTACTTTTCATCAAAACCATAGTTTACCAAAACCCTAATCTCTTGGTGAGACGTCTGATTGAGATTAATCTTACAGTCTAAGTCATTAATGCACTAAATATTCTTTAAACTCAACATCTAAATATAAGACTTCTGACACGTTCACCCTGAACATATGTGGAAGTTCTTGTCCAAGCTATATTTCTCAACATAGATAGATCCAATATAAACTACCCTTGTCCAGTGTCCCACCACTTAGGGTTGCTTGAGCAACCTGGTTTCTATCAAGAATCTCTTTCCCACTACCTTGGATGTCAGGAGAGTTAGGCTTCCATTTCTTGTGCTTGCGCTTTGATCATATGGTCAGGCCCTCTAAGTATCGTTGACTCATCAGAGGATATCATTTGCTATGCATTGGACCATTTACAAGTATTGCTAACTCTAATGAGGAGTCTGTTTTGTTGCCTCACACATCCTTGGTAATCAGTATTAGCTCTAGCTCTAGATTGAACTCTATTGTAAGCTGTAACTCTAAGAGCCAGTGCTAATGCTACCCTCCACAGAGATTGACATTCTCTCTTTTTTCTTGCATTTATACTTTCTTGAACTTGCGCCTTCTTTTATATTTTTTTTTGGGTAGATATTTGGCTTTTTAGGTAGACACTTAGGTATTAAATTCTCTCTTTATCTGCTTTGAGTATTGTTCTAGGAATTTATTTAGTGCTATCACATTGAATTTACACTGGATGTGTAATATCCCCGGGGGAAGAATTTCCCTTAGGGTTGAAAAGAGCACACGGCAAGGTTTGTATTCTAACTAGTATCACAGTGTTCTTTCAATTTTTGCGAATGGAGACAATATTGAATACAATAAACAGTATAACCAGCATTTAATTCCACCAACTGATATGCATGAAACCAATCCAGCAGTACATAATGGGTTATAAACCCATAGCCCTTCCAAATTGCACAATACAGTTTTAGATACATTGCAATTGCTAATGCATCAGCAAACCCTATTATCCTAATACTTTTAGTCTGACCTTAAAACCAGCCTCAGGAATCAGCCAGATTTCGCTGCCACCTCTTTGCTGCCTTGCAGCCCAGATCAAGTCCCATGAGTCAAAAAGGAAATGGAGTGAATTATAATATTAATATTAATTATCATTTAAATATCACTTACTTTCCATCTCCATGGATTGAAACACGAAGGCTCGGGGAAAATGGCTAGATCATGCCTAACAGCAGTTGTGCACGCAACGACCTTCCACCCCTTAGGAATTCGGTATCCTGCTTAATCAATGTGGCAGATCAGTTTAGTTTTGTCAAATCAACTATATCTCTCATATAACTCATTAATAAATATAAAATAATGTATCTCTAATATAATTCATTGATAGATTTAAAATAATATATCTAAGTCAAAATATGGTGGTGATGGAATATTGTATCTCTCATATATCTAAGTTAATATCAATTAAAAAATTGAATTAAATTTGTACCCTAAAACTACCTTTGATTGTTGTGTCCTGTACACATTCTCGAAACAAAAAGGGTCCTACGTTTGACAGGTGCAATGTCTCTTTTATCACCTGTTTCAACGCACAGAAAGGTTAGGAGGAACTTTTCATGCCAGTGAACCTCAAATAAATCTGCAATGGTTAGGATCTAAAGATTATTACACTTAATGTAAATTCCATGGATTTGTAGTCCTCACAGTTCAACATCTTTTCCTGTTTCTGTTTTTTAGCGAGGAGGATAGCTTCATGCTCTCTCTGCACAATATACAATTTGAAAAAGTTAGTTTGATCTAGAGGTGTAATCCACACAGTTTTCTTGTTTGCAAAATAAATTTTTTTATATGAATTGTAACGATAAAAATAATATAAATTTGTCAAAAATATAAAAATCCCGCATCATCTTTGCCTTAATTATATTTTAGAAAATTATGCTTCAAAATTTTGTATCCGTCCAAATTAAATTAGATCTGCAAATGATCCAACACTATTATGATATTTATAATAACGATAGACTGGACTGATAATATTGAAACATTAAAATTTGGAACTTACCCTCAGTTGTTGAAGAGCTTTGGGCTTCTCTGAGAGATATTGAACAACCATGGTCATTGCGATGGAAGTGGTGTCATATCCTGCCAAGAGAAATGCAAAGAGGAAATAGACGATGACGTCATTGCTAAACTCCTCGTCGTCATGATCTGCTTGATACTCTAGCACTTTATCTAGGAAGTCCGTGTTGGCAGACCTTCTTCCCAGACTTTCTCTCAGAAATAATATTTGCTAGAGTCCTGGTCACATGATCTCGGCCCTACAATATTACACGAAGTATTAAATCATATATATTTATAAAGATTTGAATTTTGAATATATAGTCTAAACAATATTTTATAACATAGTTTGACCATATGGTTTACACAATATGTTATATAACATAGTTTGACTATATGGTAATTTACACAATATTATATAACATAAAGATATGATAAATAATATTTATTTATTTATAACTAAATAATAGTTCTTATTTTTAAATATAAATAATGAAACAAAAACTGTAAAGATAGTTTTAATTTTTCAAATGATTTATAAAATTTTGTAAAAGATTTTATATATAAACTTCCTTTCGAACTGATTTGGGTTCTGGGTGTGACCTTCAAACAATTCGTGTAAGTAGTGCCAGGAAGCTTGATAGGCAACGCGCACAGTCCTGACATAAATTCTTCAAACCTCTACATGAGTATCTTCGATTCTGCAGTCTCCAAGCCAAAACCAATGAGCCGGTTCATCAACATGATAAATGTTATCTGGCCAAAACAGTGAAACCCAGAATGAGCTATTGCGTAATCTAATCACTAAAATTTAGGAATTAAAGAACTATGGAAACTGAAAGTATTCATGGGAGAATATTTTAAGAATCTGAACTATTTGACCTTTTCTTTAAGATCAAATTCTTCAATAAAATCTAAAAAAATCCTTAATATTCCTGGAATCTAAAAACTGCACAATGTTTGATTGCAAATTTTAGAAATATAACTTGCACTAAATTTTCAAAATATTCAAATAACACTTAAACAATAAAACTTACGTTGGCAACTTCGTCCTTTTAAGTTTATAACGCTACCGTCCTCCCATTTGCTAAGGTTTCTAATAACTTGCGTCTCCACATCTGGAAACAATCTGTCCTTGAGATTTTCAAAGCCCACTAGATTTAAGCTCAGCTGGCGAAGCGTTTTGTGCATGGATCCGTGAGTTTGGAGAATGTTATACTTTCCTACTATGTTCACAAAGCCAGCCGGATAAGCGCATTTAAACAATCGTCCCTCATTTTGGAAAACGAATTGATTGCTTTCTGCACTCGTCGTTATGATAGTAGGTTGCCCAAATATGTTTGTCTTGAATACATCTCCATACCTGTTCAGTTCATTTGGGAAGTCAGATAAAATTCAAAACTATACAAAAGCTGAGCAATCATTACCCATTGCTAAGATTACAACAATTCTTAAACATCTGACTATCTCATACAGATAATTGTCATATTGATTCTGCATTCAGAATTAGCATGCTCCATGAATGGACCAACTTGAAACCAAGATTGAGTTACTTAGTTCCAACAAACCCATTCATGATTCATGTACTTTAGGGTAGTGATTATCCATTTTTTCTGAGGTTTGTTGTACTAAATTGGTATTAGGTATTAGCTAAGTCCACTAACAACATTTACCTGTTATTATGAAGAATCAAGGTGAATAATCTCTTTACAAACCTATCATAACATAAAATTTAAACCTATCTATAACCACCCTTCCCACCACATGACTTACACTCACTTGACATTATCTTGGTAGGGCCATCCTTATCTATTGCCAAGGATAAAAAACCATTATCCTGGTGGGTTCATTGTTATCTCCCTATACATATTTCTCTGAGGTATAAGATAATAAATGAGATTTGGCAGTATATACCCATCTTTAAATTTAAATTTATATACCCACCTTTAAATATAAATTATTATCTATTGCCAAGGCTAAAAAACCATTATCCTAGTGGGTTCATTGTTATCTGGCGATACATATTTCTCTGAAATATAAGATAATAAATGTAATTTGGCAGTATACACCCACCTTTAAATTTAAATTCGTTTAAATCTGACTGTGGACCTATACTACCCAACTACATTTAATTATGTATTTCCAAGGCTAAAGAATCTTTAACTATCCTACACTACCCAACTACATTTAATTATGTATTGCCAAGGCTAAAGAATCTTTAAATATCCTACCGTCTGCTAATGACTGCAGGTAATGAACTGGGAATGGAAAAGTTGAAATCATGAATACGATCATTGGTCCCAACCTACTATTCATTATTCCTGATCCTTGCCACCACTCATTATCTATCTCCCATTGGTCCTCTGTCCAAAACTGACATGAACTATAATTTATAGATGAACAAGATTAAAACCATGCATGGGATGGTTGGTTCCAATCTGCCCTGCCCAATCATGGTTCCTGCTCTTTCAGAGTAACCAACCATTAAGAATGCCCAATACTGAAGAATGCTAATACTGAAACCATTGAAAAAGAAATTCATACAACAATATGCTCTAAGCCCCTCCCTGAATTTTATTTGCATTGATGGATCACCCTACCGAAGCTGTAGATCAGTGCAGCTAGAACAAGAAATAATAAAAAACATTTTAACGCAGTTTGAGGATATTTTGTTATACCTTGACATCCTTTCATGAAGAAAAGGTCCAATGGTGGAGCTCTTGAAAGGAGTAACGTATTGCAAAGTCTCGCCAATGAAAGGCAATCCCATACTGCCAGGAGGAAGTGGTTTTTCTCCATTTCCTTGACAGCCATCACTCCTGCCTTTACAGAAAAGTAGAGAAAATAAAAGCCAAATTACAAAAGCAGCTGTGAATCCTACTAGTACTTCTCCCCACATGTTTTCTTAGATCCTGACTCTGTGATATTCTCGATTTCTCGCTTCTTCTCTCGAATAATCAGTCTTATGACTTGTGCTTATGTTAGAAAAACGGAGCGGTACGTCTTTATATAGAGAGAGGGTGAACTAAAAAATAAATAAATTAAGATCATTATGTATAACGGTCAGTCTATCATGAGTTGCTTGAGAAAATAGATTCAGAATCAAACGCGGAGTTGACTTTAGGAAACAGGATGGATCGTGTATAAAATACTGCAAAGTCTCTTCAGATAGTACTGATTTTGGTTTGGAGTAAAAGTTGAAGCACTGGTGGAAAATCCATGAAGACTCGTGGAAAATCCAAAGAGTTAGTCCCTTCCCTTACAAACAATGCCAAATTACTTCATCTGCAAGTTATTTTGCATTGAATTCCAAAGAACAGAAATAAAAACAACTCCGTGAAAATATTCAGGGATTCTGTTAGATCTGGACTTCATTTGTCTCAGTTTTTTCTCGCAGGATCCTTATATTCGATAATAACGCGTTCACTTATACAATCAAATATGTAATAATAATTATTTTCAGTTGTTTCTTGAAGTCAAACTTTCCTAAGCAACTTCCTAGACAAAATAAAGAAGTTGCTATTCACTTTCCAGTTCAATAACAGGTAATCTAGTTACATATAAAACAATATTACAAGAAGCTTTCGAGATGAAGAATTGAAATTGAGTGGGAAGGCAACAATCCTTCCACAGCTAGTACACAGATTTCCTTAGAAAATGTGAGCTCATGCTCCAAAAATCCTTGAGCTAGCCTATGCTTCCCCAAATGGTCCTTCACCCCAAACTAGATCTCAGGAGGGCCTGGTGCCACAGTTTCCAGGTCAGATAGACCTGCTGACCTCAACAGAACTTCAAGAATGATGAATTTACGTTACGGATCAGCTGCTGTCATAAAGACCCCTTCCGGGGTTGTCTGCAACCTCGGCAAGGTTTAAGCAAGCCCTCGCTGTCACAAAGGGTTCCTTTGGAGATCTGCTGCCCAAATTCAAACTTCCTGCTCTAGTATTTGAAGATGGGCCGCTGCCTCAGATTTGGCCTCAGGGCTAGGCTGCCCCAAAGATTTACCCTTCAAACAATTTCGCTTTCCACAGTCTCTTCAAGGTGGGCCACATGCCTCAGATAGGGTTTCAGGGCTATTTGCTACCCAGACCTCACTTGCTGACCCTCACTGTCCCTGGAAATGCCTTGAACAGGCCTGCGCTGTCACAGATTAGCCCTTTGCAGTCCAAACAAGGCCACAGAATTTGCTGCTGTTTTGCAGTCTCTAGTCTTACCAAATTCAGTGTTAAATCATTTATGAGCTTCTTTGTTCAATCCAGCTCCTTCAGAACTTTCTCCTTCACATCTTCTGCTGCACTTAGTTGATTTTTTTAACTCAGGGCACTCTTTTTGCACCCTATAAAGCTCAGCCTCAACATTAACAAACTGATGTTTCTACATGTTCAAAATTTGTGCTTTCCTATTCCTCTAAACACGGTAACTGCCTCTTTTACCGATTCAAATGGTGTTGCAGTGTCTATTTCAGGCCTGTTTGTGATCACAGTCTCTTCTGCATGATCATGCCGGGGAGGACCATTGTTTTTGTTTTTCGCATGGCTGGTGTTATAGAGAATCTCTCTGCATGAATCTTTGGAGAACAAATTGATGGAACATATGGAAGCCTTACTCTTTATCAACTGGGTTTCTATCTGTTATGATCCCAGAAAAATAATATATATCAGAATTTATGACATGGGGGTTAAATTTAGCTAATTAATATTTTTTAGATATTTAAAAAACAGTTGCCATTTAATTAAAATTTCATAATAAATGAATGATATTAACTAAAAATTTACCATTTCTAACCATAAATTACATGTTTTTTTCATTGAATTTTTGTCTATATTCTATATATATTACTTTTCAAACCAGAATAATAACTTATAATACTATATTGAATACTTCCAAAAAAAACAAAAAAATACCCTGGTTTTCTGATGAAACCCAAAGCCATTGGAATTTGAAACATGGGTATTTATGAAAAGAATTGACCATAAAGTCTGAAAAATCTTGCCTTATTCATATGCCGTTCCAAAGATTCGAATCCCTCTGGTAGCATGAGGGCTGCCAAGTAAGCTGCAACAGCAATCTTAGATGCAAAAATCTCGGAGGCATAGGCCAAACACATGCCTCCCAGGCCATGACCCACCAGAACCACCTGTGTGTTGTTGAATATGATAAAGAGTCAAAATTTCATCAAAATTTCAAAATTGAATTCAATTGTGATTTTAATCTGTGATTATACCTTTTCTGAATCTGAAACTGAACGCAGGGCCTCCAGAAGGGGCTCTGCGTATTGTTGTAAGGAGGAGGTGTTATAGAGATTCTCTATAACACCAGCCCGTCTATAATTAAAGTTTGTAATTGAGATTTCCAAAATTTTCTCACAAAAATCCCAAAAATTCCATTATTTTCTAAGAGAAATTGTAACATTAATTACGCTTGCGAAATTGCATCCTGATTAGACTACAGATTTGGATCATGGTGGTGTTGGGAGGCAGCCATCGAAGAGGGCTTTATAAATTCAATTTTATAAAGGTAACTCAACAGTTGTGGCTTCAAAATTATAACTAGCTCCCCAAGATGGCTTCAAAATTCGAAGGTTTTTCATTTAGGTGTGCATTGAACATCCAAGGCTTTACAGAGGCTGTAATAATGAGGCTTGATAGGGGTAATTCTTCATTAATTTCACCGTTAGGCCACTAGTCAATCCCAAGCTACTGGTCAAACAACCTGCAGACAAGGCTATGAACAACCGCAACCTAGTATCCTCTGTTTGAAAGATGCAAAGCTGTTACCCATCCACAGTAACTATCCCCTCCTATAACCATTACTTTATTCACTTTACTGCAGGGGATGTCGTTTTTACTTATTTCTCCTTCACGGCAACAAACCTCAGAGAAAATATGGCAACATTTTTTATATTTAAACAAATATAAAGAGCATTCACTCTGGAAAGTTGAAGATTTTAAAAAACTTCCATGCAGTAAAAATTAACAATCTCAGGAATAGCAAGAAGAATAAGAGGAAAACAGAGACTGACGTGCTTGATTTTCAGGTTGTGTCTGATTCTAAAATTATATAGTCAGATAAAAACACTTCTTCGAAAAGACTAAATCGAAGCCCTACCTACAGCGGTATGTTAAAGGCTTCTCCACGATCTCAACATTGCTTTAGTGATGTTAAAAATTCTACTAAGAAAACGTGTCCTATAACTGTAAATTTCTTCTCTGCAGGGTTTAATGTTCCAAAAATAAAAGCACCTTAACTATGCTTAAGTTGTTCTGTTTGTATATTACCATTTTTTTTTACCATATAGCCTTCTGAAGAAGATAAGCAGTTCAGTTGGACAATATTAAGTATTCATTAACTCCCACAGTCTAGAAACAGGAAAGCATGAAAACTCCAGTGTAAGGCATGTAAGAACATTTTTATAACCTATGCCTGTACAAAATAACAAAAGCCAGCTAAGAATCTTACCGGTGAAGAAAACCCGAAGAAGATTTTGCCTTATTGAAGGAAAATGAGGTCCGCCCACAATCACCTACGAGCAGGAATCCATGTTAACAAAGGAATAGGTTTTCTAATCGTATTGAAGGAAAATGAAGTCCACCCAGTGCCCACAATCACCTACGACCAGGAATCCATGTTAACATACGAATATGTTTTTTCTCAGGGGCTGAAACTGTGATGAAAGATGAGGAAGTGGCAGGAAAGGGTTTAAGATGAGAAACTTTTCATTGTAGCGCAAAGCAAGAGGAAAGAAAGTTTCCTTACTAGCGCAGCGCAAAAGAAAAGCAAAATTTCGGAGGGAATGTTAAAAAAAAAAAATTAATTAAAATAATAAAATTTAATGTGTAAGTTAAACTATGTATGATTGGTAAAGAAAAATTTGGTCAACATAAAACAAAAAATTGAATGACATATAAATAGAATATTTTCACTTTACAATCATTATTCATTAACAAAAATTGGGCATTGTGGCATTGTAACCATCCATAATGCATGAACTAAAGGCATCCTTGTTGATCATGTGAAAAGTTTGAATTGTTATCATAATTTAGTCATGAAGAGTTGGCAATGGAAGAATTTTTTTTTGTGGATTCTATTTCCATGATAGAAGAGTTGGAGACAACTTCACAATAAATATGGTTCTCCATAAGTCTTAATACAAAGGTATTTAGATTATCTAGTGGTCTAGAGCTAGATTCACTTTTTCACAAGATATGGGGTTGGTACTTTTAAAAATATCATAAGACCCAATCAAGCACTTCTCATGGTTATAAGATGGAGTAACTTTGGGCACAAGAAACTCATTTATTCATGTCAATAGTCCTTGCCTTTAATGAGCTTGGATGTTCATAGGTAGGATGGTAAAAAACTAAACCTACTACTACTCAAAGAGAATAAGGTTCATTTCAAAAAGAAAATTTCACATGAAGAAAGGTCCATCCTCACTTATAACCCACACCTACACCCAAATCCATTACATAATTAATGAAGCTACCACTTATATAAAGGAAGAGACAACATGTATGATACATTCACCACTCTTTTATTCCAACCTCTTCATACTAAATAACAAGTCAATAAGGAATGGTCTAACCTCAACTTAGAAACATTCATATTTGATTTAAAAAAACAAAGAAATGAAGAGGTAAGTACACAAACACATGAAACACAAAACTAGCTATACTCGCAGTCTTTGATACAAAGAATAGAAATTAACCACAATGAAGAACACCAGCCTTCAAACAATAACATTAAATTTTCTCACCCTTTGAAATTTGTGCCATTTGTGGTCATGTTAGGGCCTAAATTATACTTTTCAAACCATTTGGTTACACACACACACACTTGGGTTTTTTACTTGTAATTTTAATGTTTTAACAAAGGGCTAGAATCAAACAAAGAATAAGTCACAAACCCAAATATCCCCATTCTTCATGGTCAATTCAGGGTTCTTAGTGACAAATTCATGGTGTGATTAAAGCTCCATCACATTTCCTTACTCAAACAAAACCAAATAACTATAACTTGTTAGTTATCATTGATTGGATTTGAGGAGTTGATCTTGCCCAAGTTTATTCCCTAGTAAACCCTTTCGATAGATTATGATGGTTGTGCATATGACATTGTATGGTTTTGTGTATGCCAACCACAAGAGTACAGGATTGTTGTATGAAAATTTCTTGGTGAGTGTTTTTTCATCTTTTACCTTGAAAGATTCAAGGTTTCCTCTTTACATACAAATAACATGGTTTCTTCTGCAACAGTGCTAAAAGGTCAACTTGATCTGGTTATTGGAAATTAGAGTGATGGAAATTCAGTCATATCTTTGAAAATCGACCTAAATCCTATTGTGTGAGAGATATGGGGGATTATGAGGATCTAATTTTGGGAAGAAAAAGGGGTTAACTTGACTTTCTTTCCATCATTAGGGTGTACATAAGTAATTTTTAAATGAAAGTATTCTATCAAATTTAGCTCGATTATTTGAAGTTGATGTTGGAAAATGCAAACACATACTCAAATTGATTATGGAAAAAACAGAAGGGGCGCATTAAACTAGAGCTAGGAGAAAAATACTTTTTTACTGTGGTTTTTACTAGCATATAAGACTGGAATTTGGTCTTTGAGAATGTTCCATACTTTTTCAACTCAAGTGACCTCTACCTTTAATTCTAGATGAAGCAATTTTCCCTGACAAGGAGGGATTCACGACAAATTTGGTTTGGATTTGATTGTATTAGCATCCAAGAAAATTTGGGATAACAAGACATTGGTTGGATTAGGGAATGCCCTTGGGAATTTCGCTAAAACCTTTGAAGCAATGAAGCAAGTGCGATGTATATCACATATCTGCATATGTGTATACATGCTACTGGTGTGAAAATTTAAATTTTCTCAATTTAATCAAGGAAAAATAAAATTGATAATTTATTGCTACATTTTCAGTACTCCCTCTCAACAAGAAAGAGATTATCAACCACCCCTATCTTGAACCTGTGGAAATTGAACTTCCATATTGACAAATATTTTTTCAAAATGTCAACATATTGTCCTTTGTCGGAATGTGGTGTAGCAACATTATCTGCCTCTGCACACAATCCCGTAAATGGTGATACCATATACCTATATGCTTGGATTGATCATGAAATATAGGATTCTCAAAGAGCTTGATGTAACTCTCATTATCATAGTAGATCACAGTTGGATCCACCATCTAACCAAACAATCCAACAAGTATCTTTATCATCCATATCGCCTCACATGATGCTTGACTTGCAACCATGTATTCTGCTTTTGCCGAGCTAAGCGCCACACATATTTGATTCATGTTGTACCAAGGAATAAATGAGGACCCAACAATAAAAATTCCCCCTGATTTACTCTTTTGGTTTGATGGACTTCGCGCCCAATTTGCATCTGTGAAGCCACACAGCTTCACTCCCTCTATACCATAGTACAAACTGGGTAGTTCCTCTGAGATATCTTAAAACATACTTAGCTGCCTTCCAAATAATTTGGTTGGCCTAACCCTAGCTTTGCTAGATCCATGATGCAATGTTTGTTAGATCTATGATGCAATGTTTGCTCAAATAGGTGACTATAAAGACACCTCCACTTACTAACAAAGATAGATTCCTTCCTCCACTACAAATTTCTTGTAGAATCTAGAGAAAATTAAAATTTATGTTAAATTTTAAAAATTAAAATACCTCTACACCAAGGAAATTAATTGTTTCAATTTCTCTCGCTATTGATGACGTTACCTATGCAAATTACTGATAAATTCTAGACTGAAAAGGTGGGGAAGCATGCCAGATTCCAAGATACCTTGGTTATAAACTTTGAGAAGGATAAGACATGGATAATTATCCCATAATTTGGTTTTGCTGTAGTATTTTGATCAGAAAGTCTCAAGAGCAAAAAATATTTGGGTTAATTACCATATAGAGTTAGAATATTGAGATTGTAGTATAGTTGAACTAGTTCTTTAAAATCAAGGGAAAAGCAGTAGGACAAGAAAGTAGCTTATAAAAGGTTGGTTAAGGAGATCGTGACATGGATAAATAATTTTGTGGTGGAAGAGGATTATGTGCCTTTTATTTCTCCAACCATGGAAGTGCAAGCATGAATGCTTGGAGGTGACCTAGAAATGATTGACTGATATTGAGTAACTAAGGGAATAAGGTGCGACGAAGGAAGCACATGCATTAAAGAGGGAAAAATAGGATTTTAATCAAAATGCAATAATTAAGAAGTGGTGGGTGAATAGAACGAATTTGGGATGCCAGAAGCCATCAAGCTAACGATGGGAAACTAGTCCCATCTGTAGAAATTAGATTACGAACAGTTGTCATTCAAATGTCGTGGATGTCATGAGTATGGCCACTTTGCCAAGAACTATCCCAAAAATGCAGCCGCAGAAAAGGAGAAAGAAGAAGGGTGGAAGCAAGCCAAGAAACCCAGAATGAGCCTTAAGCTAGGGACAACGGAGAAACCAAAGGGAATTTTCGCACCCATAGGGAGTATTCCTAAAGCCAAACCCTCCCAGAAAGGCCAAGAGAACATCTTTGCAGCCTTGAGTTCAGAGACATAGGAAGTCCAAGAAATCGATCCATGGAACATGCAAAACGACCTTGAAATGCAGGAAACCCTAGCAACATTGAAGATAGGCGAATATCCTGGAGGAACCCTGAAAGACAAAGACTCTGTCACCGTGGGGTAAGATCAGGATTCAAAGGAGTCAAAGGAAGAATGAGAAATTGGGGACCCCCAAACTTCGGTCAGGAGATCTACCAAGGGATGGAAATCCTCCAGGGAAAAGAGAGAACAAGAAACCTACAAGGAGAAGTTGCAGGGGACCCAGCCGACCCTAAAAAAGATGTCGACAAAAAACCCTAAAGCACACAGAAATAAAAGCCAAGGCTCTAAAGGAGCCCTCTCATCTCAAAAAAGGAAGTAATGAAGATTGTCTTTTGGAACTGTAGAGGGATGGGTAGCAACCTAAAAGAAGAAGCAATGAAAAGTCTAGTAAGGTTGGAAAGGCCTGACATTCTTCTCATCTAGGAGACCAAAGTGGAGGAAATGGACTTTCTCCATAAAAGAAAACAATTTTGGGGAAAAGGGGGAGTTGTCGTAGTCTCCTCTAGAGGCACCTCGAGAGGGCTGGGAATGTTATGGGACAAGACATGCTTTGAGAAAATCCAGGTTAAACTTAACTCAAACTGGATTTTTTCTCCTCAAGGAGCAATAATTCTCTAGGGCCTCCATCTAGCACCTAGCATGGTCTCCCCAGCTTCTTGGAAAGCTATCCCTGACATAGGGGACACCATCAGGATCTTCAAACCTCCTCTAGAAGTTTTCATCAAACTCAACTTTGATGGAGCCTCGAAAGGAAATCCAGGGCAAGCAGGGGTTGGAGGTATTTTTCGAGATCATCAAGGCAAAACAAGATTCATATATGTTGACTCCTTTGGCTTTGCCAGCAACATGAAGCATAATTCATAGGAAAGAGCTTGGATAATACCAAACATTTGTTCAAATAGGGAGATTTAATAATTGGAAAGAGCTTGGAGAGAATAATATGCAGGGATTTTGTGCATGATAGACCAAAGAAAGAGCAAGATTTTGGGTCAATGATTACGCTTCCAGAGAGTGTTCCATTTGTTGTTTGTGGGGATGTGAGTGGAGTTAGATAAGAAGCCATAGGCTTCTTTTATGTTGAGGTGGCCAGCCACATTAGAGCCCCATATTAGCTTGTCCGGATCATCGTCCCTTTGAATCTGCCTTTTGCTTAGCTCATCAGCTAGGTTAGTCCAATCCTAAGGGTGATTTTTCTGGACCCATTCTGGGGCCTCGAGCCATTCCCTCCATTTAGTGTTTTCTTTGTTTTTCCATAAATATTTGACAAGCCTTTTTTTGTGGTTGTCCATATGAGTTCGGATTTGTTGGAATTGGTCTTGATTGAGATGAGGGCGTTTCTCCCATGCATCATCCCAAAACAGTGTTTTCCCACCATTTCGAACTTCCCAAAAGCAATGGTTTTGGACCATTCCTCTGTTCTCCCAAGATTGGTTCCAAACCAAGGAACCTTTGAGGTTGATAGAGAACCTGATTAGAGACTTCGAGTTGTGAGATGGGGCATATTTTTTCTTCCAAAGTGTTTCCTAAGAGGTGTTGGGGCTGGTGATCCATCTCCACCAAGTTTTGGCGCCCATAAATTTTCCCAACAAGTCTGGGTCTCTCAGACCAAGCCCCCCATCTTTTTTATGTCTGCAGATTTTTTCCTAGGCTACTAGGGCCCATTTTCCCTTTTTCTCTTTGTATTTCCATAAGAATTCGCTTTGAATGGTTTTGATTTGGTTTGAAATAGATTTGGGAGCAGCAATGATTGAGTATTGGTATTGAGGAATGGCTTGCAAGGCTGAGCGGACCAAGACTAATTTGCCCGAGAGATTTAAGGACCTGAAAGTCCAATTGGAAATATTTTTGTTTTCAATTTGGTGACCAGAGATTCCCAGTTGGCTTTGGCCAGGGGTTTATCAGTCAGGGGAACTCTGAGGTACTTGGAGGGGAAGGAGCTGAGCTGAAAGCCTATA
The DNA here is from genome assembly GCA_034641835.2 of Pinus albicaulis. Lineage (NCBI taxonomy): Eukaryota > Viridiplantae > Streptophyta > Pinopsida > Pinales > Pinaceae > Pinus > Pinus albicaulis. The sequence continues at coordinate 241,094,097 of CM076578.1, forward strand.
ATGCGAGCTATGTTGAGTTGAATGGAATAGGAGGTATTGAGGAAGAAGAGTTTTGATTTGGCTTTATTTATGGAGGTGCCAAAGGCCTCGGAAAAATCAACAAGAATATTATGGAAGGAAAGGGCTTCTTTGACCAAGGGAGAGCCCATAAGAAGAGTGTCATCCACATATTGTTGGTGGGTTGAAGGGGGGTTATAGGGGTAGAGATTTAAACCAGAGATGCTTCCATAATAAGGTGTTTGCCTATAATGGATTTAATAAATTACAAGTAAAGCTTGTGCTAGTTGGAATATCCATTTACAATTACAAGCATACATAACTTAACTAGTTGATTGAGAGGCAACGAGTAAACTTCTCAGCTCGATATGTCAAACAAGTATGGATTTATTATGAAGTGATCATCTACCACAGTTTCCTAGAATGATCCTCCTTGAGCACACCCTCTCCAAGGGCTTAGGGCTTAGGGGATTTAACAGTTAAGGATTTTAAGGGTTAGGGGTGAGGGGTTAATGGGTTATGGGTTAAGCGTTAACAGTTTTGGGGTTTATGGGTCAAGGGGTTAGGGGTTTAAGTGTTAGTGGTTTAGTGGTTTAGGGGTTTAGAGGTTTAGGGTTTTAGGGGGTTAAATGGGTTAGGGATGGGAATTAGGGTTTAATGGGTTAGAGGTTTAGGGTTTATGGGTTAAATGGGTTTAGGGTTTTAGAGGTTTAGGGGGTTGGGGGATTTAGTAGTTAAGGATTTTAGGGGTTAGGGGTTAGGGGTTAAGGGTTTAAGGGGTTAGAGGTTTAGGGGGTTAAATGTGTTAGGGGTTTAAAGGTTTAGGGGCTTAGGGGATTTAGAAGTTAAGGATTTTGGGGGTTAAATGGGTTAGGGTTTTAGGGTTTTAGTGGGTTAAATGGGTTAGGGGTCGGTAATTAGGGGTTAAGGGGTTAGGGGTTAAATGGGTTAGGGGTTTAGGGGTTTAGGAGGTTAAATGGGTTAGGTTTATAGTCATTTCTTAGGTGAACAAGGCACAATCTAGTTGTAGTAACTGTAACTTGGTCAAGTTGTTATAGTCAAGGCAAGACTTGGTTGGGTTCCCAAGTCCCAAAAAAATTATGGGTAATTATGAGGGCGTGATAACTAAGGAGTGTCGGTGCATGACAAGGATTGAAAAGGAATGCTAACACATGCCAGAAAGTGTCAATGGATGTTGAGGAGTATTAGGGAGTGCCAGGACATCACAAGGGAGAACTAGGTCAAAATTCATGGAAATGAATGAATAAGAGTGTGTGCCAAGTAGTGTCAACAAATTCCAAGTGTCTCAAGGATAAATCGTGTTAGGAGAAGGCCAAAATAAGACTTGTAGGAGGTAAGCCTAAGGTTACATAAAGGGTTGGAAAAATTAGTTTCAAACAAAGGGAAACTTTGGGTTGGGCACAACATTGATTTTCCAATGACTTGGTTGGGTTCCAAAGTCGCAAAAAAAGAAAGGCTATCTATGACGACATGAAAGCTAAGGAATACCAAGGTGTGGCAGGAAATTCCTAGAAGTACTAACACATGCTAGGTAGTTCCAAGGCATGATAGGCATTCCAAGATGTGCTAGGTGCCAGGGTGTGCCATGAACACATGCTAGGGAGTGTGAGGGCCAAGTGTCAGGGAAACACAAGGGAGCACTAGTTTCAAATGCATGGAAATGAAGTATCAACCAGTTCCAGGTGTGCTAAGAAGGGAGTGAAATGGTATTCTAGGAATTTCCAAGGCATGTTAGAGTGCTAGGGAAACATACAAAGATGTTCCAAGTGCCAAGGTTTGCCAATTTGTGCTAAGGAGTGTTAGGGAGTGCCAGGAAAACATAACAGAGCACTAGGTCAAAATGCATAAATGAATGAATAAGAGTGTGTGACAGGGAGTGTTAGCGAGTTATAAGTGTCTCTAGGAGGGAGTAACATGGTATGATAGTCAGTGCTAAGTCATGTTATAGTGTCGGGGCGACATGCATCCAAGATGTGCCAAGTGCCAGGGTGTGCCAACATGTGCTAGGAAGTGTTAGGGACTGTCAGGGAAACACAAGGGAGCATTAACGTTGTAGCCATTGGAGAAGTATTTACGTTGTAGCCATTATAGGACCCCGAGAATTTTTGTCCATGGATAATTGTTTATGTTGTATCCATTGCATTAAAGAAAGAGGTCTGTCAATGCTTTTTTGTATGTGTTTATAAATTGGAAGAGAGAAATAAAAAACAAGAAGGGCCTGAAAGAACTGAACAAAGAAATGGAGGTCACTGGGATAAAGTGGATGGCATTGGAGTTGGTAGTTTTAGACTGTCACAAGGGCATCCAAGACAACCATGACCTGATTGAAGAAGTGGAAAACAAGCTGGAAGTCCACATTGAGGAAGATATCAATCCATTTTCGACTAAACCAGATATATAATTGTGGCTCTCTCTACTCACAGTATTTCATTGAGATAGTGTTAGGTATTTGTTATTAACCTATGCTTGTGTCTATTTAAATGGATACTATATTGATAGCCCAAAAATGAGGCATTTTGGATTGTCTATAGTTTTTACTAGTTCTGAAAAAGAACTAGCAACAATTAATCTCTTTGGCTACAAAAAGTATTCTACTTGTTGTGTTGGGGAGTTTCTCTCAAGAAATTTATGGATAACCCGACATATTTTTTATATACGTACCGTGCAGAACCTTTATAAATCTACCTTTCAAATCAGGGTCAACCCAAATAAATCTGGTTTGGGGGTTCCACTACAACAAAATTTTCCCCACAACAGGCACAAGATCAAGCCAACATGTGTGTTGTGTGCATTTAAAGAGATGGATAGGTAGGTTTACCCTTATGAGAACATGGCACCTTAAAATCTGACCACAATTGGCGAGTGCAAGAATTTGCGAAATGACATCATGAGTGGGGCCTTTTCCAAAAGAGATTATTCATTTACATTACAATATATACAACATGTAGTTAGCATTCCATCCATGTTAGCACACACACCTGATGGTATAAATCCTTAAACTGGTACAAAAAAAATGATTTTATATATTCACATACGGGACAGTCACAAGATGTCAACAAAATCACATACTTATCGAAATTCTCAACCAGGAATATGCTAAATTGCTTCAAAATGTGCTTGCAACTAGGTAGGCATCAAAGACACTCATTGCAATGGGTTAAGGGGATCTAAGAGAGAATTATGTAAGGAGTTCCTTCTAGTTAAAGGACATTGGTATTACTATTGTTAAAGGGGGTGGCCTACAAGGATACATTGGTATCTATTGATGCAAGAGCATAATTTCAACAATTTATTTCAAAATTTTGTATTTGTCCTTCAGAAGGTCTTAGAGATTTATAAAAGAGGAAGTTAGTTTCATTATTGCCCTATAATTTTGTAGCATTTCTAATTTCATATTTGGGATAGGAAATTTTAGTAATTTTAGGCATAAGTTAAGATTTTTTTTAATTTTTAAGGCCTCCTAGTCATTAGGAAAGTTGAGTCTTATGATTAGGATTACTTGTGGCATCCTATGTATTTTTCAAACTCTAATATACCAAGGCAAATATGTGGAGGAAATTTGGGTGAAGTGTGATTGTCCATAAAATGTAGATAAGATTTGGGGAACTTGTAGCTCTTTTCCTTGGACCCTACTAGTTCTTATAGGTTGTATTTGGAGCGGTTAGCAGGAAAAAGCATAATATGCCCAAGAATATTAGTGTTGGAGTACCTGTGGTTTGGGAGAAAGGATAAGGGGTTCTGGGAGTTAAGGGGTTTAAGGGTTTAGGAGCAAGGGGTTAAGGGTAAAGGGTAAAGGGTTAGGGCTTATGGGATTTAAAGGTTAGGGGGTTGAGGTATAGGGGGTTTAAGGGTTAGAGATTAATGGCTTAGTGTTTAAGGGATTCAGGGTTAAAGATTAATTATCAAGGGCTTACATGTCAGGGGATTTAGGGGTTAAGTGCCTAAGGGTTATGGTATTTAGGTGTCAGAGAGTTAAGGGGTTAGGGGTTAATGAGTTTATGGGTTAGGGGTTACGAGTTAAGGATCAAGGTTTAAGAGGATATGGGATTAGGGTTTATGGAGTTCAAGGATTCTAAGTTAGGGGTTAGGGGTTAAAGGGTTAGTGGCTTTGGGTTTAAGGGATCAAGGGGTTAATTTGTTATGAGTTATGAGTGTAGGGGTTAAGGGATTGTGGCTTTTGGGTTAAAGGGATAGGTATTTTAGTGGTTATGGGTTAAGTGCGTATGGTTTGTGATAATGTGGCCCCTAATCCCCTTGTCACAACTATTGGGGTTTCCCCTATCAATTTCTCTCATTTCCTTACCTATAGGTCCCTTAGCCCCTATGCCATAAGGCCCTAAGGCTCCTTCTCATTCTATAATGTTAGGATTATAGATCTCAGTAAACCACGCTCGAACCTCTCACTTCTACCCATCCATGCTACCCTTATGTGCCTTTTCCCCGTTCAATACATCAAAAGATCCCCCTCCCCCAAAATTCATGATAATTGAACATTTGGAGGTGATAATTTAACAACTTCACAACTAGTCCATTTATAATTGTGCCTTGGAACTATTAGATGTCATTTCATTGAGCTACAGTGATAGGTGAGAGCTATGCATAGCTCACTAAAGGTGTATCAAGAGGTTATTAGTCTATTGGCTATAAAATTTTACTCTTTATTTGTTACTTAGCGAAATGGAAAAGATGTGGAGACAATCTCCATTCTTCTTCTTTCACCGGGCCATGTAAAATAAATGAAGCAAATAGTCTCAACTCCTTGGAGAAGGAAAGTTGAGAACAATAATTAGCATGAACAAACAAAGAATCCAATGGGTTAAGTTTAGAGGCGTCTCCCTTTGTAAACAAGCATCCATAAGCTTGTTAGGGTTAGTATGAATCTTTACTAGAGGTTGAGTAGTCTTCACATCACCAACCACATCCAATTGAAAGGTACCAACCCCTACAATAAAAATGATGTTTCCAAATAAGGTGTAGTTAATATCAATAATATCACCTTATGAATCTATTACAATATGATTTGGAAAGTACGTTTCCATACATGTGTGAAAGAAACAATCCATTTGGTTAGCAAAAGGAAGTCTTTTTGAAGACCTGAAGAAACCCCCTTGAAGGAGACAAGAAGTGTTTGAAACCATATAATACAAGTCGATCTGTGAACCCTATTTCTGATGTGTTATATGCATGTGTTTCTTCACTCGGTTTGACATGTGATAGACAATATATGAAGCCTTTTTTTCCATATATCATCTTCATTAGATATCATGTTGCTAAGAATGAAGTGTCTAGATTAGAGTTAAAGTTCCTATTTTAGTTTTTTGTCTTTTAGAGTACAAATATTTTTGGTCTACTGTGCTAAGGCAGTTTGGATTTCAACTATTCAAGGAATATGTGAGCTAATATAAGACCATATTGTAATATTTGAAATAACATGGTGAACTATTTAGCACAATTTATGCTGTTGGATTAATTGAGATGTTTTTTTTTGGATGGATGGATGTACATCTCTTTAGCCAATAGACAAAACTCATTAAGAATTGTTGCAAGTATGTTATTGACATGTTGAAGTGCCATTGAGACTTAGAGGTAGAATATTTAGACTTGTATGTTGTCACCTATCCGAGTGTGATGATACCTTGTGGAGGTAGGCAAAATTTCCATTTTTTAAAGTCTTGGATATATTCTATACGCTCTTGAGAGAATTTCAACCTTTTAAATAAAATTACAAACAAATGTAAATTCATGCAATAATTACTAATTGATTTGGGGGTGACTCAAAAAAATGTAGCATGTTGGCTTGTTGAATTTGTTAGTAAGTTAATTAGGGCTTGATAAATTTGTAAGCTTCAGTGGGATTTATTGCGGTTGTATGTGTTTTAGAGAAGTGAGTTTGGAGTGGTGGTTGTGCTTCCTTTATTAAATTTAATTTCTTTGGTTCTTCTTCTTATGCATGCCCACAGTGGTTTCTTCTCATTTGCAAATATTTTCTTATTATGTACAGAAAAAGTTGTTGCATCCTTGAAAAAGTTGCACAATTGTCCTGATTTATCTCTGTAATACCTTGAGTTTTCTCGCTTCTTTCAATTGGGCTAGAATTTTCCACCTCAAGAGGGTTGTTAGTTGTTTTCTAAATAAATTGTTGAAACATTTTTTCTTGTTTTATTTATTTATTTTTTCTTCAAGGAGGTGTTTCCTTTAAAATCTAGAAGAAGCATTGCAAGTGGCCTGATTATAGTTGTCCTCAGAAGTTGTTGTGATCATGGGCAAGACAACCCTTAGAGGGTGAAAATTGGGTATGTTGTACCTATGGAAAACTTTGGCTAACATCCAATTAGATATGTTATACATAGTTCACAATTAGGAGATCGCAGACCATAGAGTTGCACATAAAAATGCACTACTCCTCAAACATCAGGGTAATTCCAAGATGATTTATTGAATATAATTTAGTCAGATGATACAACTATCCCACAACTCTACAATAGAGAGACCAACATGGAACAACAAACTTAAAATCGATCAATGCACTCACTTTCATGGGAATTTCATGAACATTTTTATTTTCTTATATAATGCACTTTTACCCACATCTTGAGATCACACGAAAATGGTATTCATAATAAAGTTTTATGGGTGAAGTAATTCATTTTTCCCGCAACATCAAGTTACGTAGCTATAATGTCTCATGTTTTTTCGTACATCTGATTGAAAACATACCTTGTAGGAATTTTGAAAGAAATCCCACTCAAATTATCAAAGAATCTCCAGGTGAACTCATTAAAAACGTATGTTTCTCCTTATATGTTGATTATTCTTGCTCTTCACTATGTTTTGTATATAAACTCATTTCAATTCATTCATATCAGCTATACTCTGGCTCTTGGTTCCAATTTAAAGGTCGAGTTATCATCATTGTTTGTTTTTCTTTATTTGGAAAGTGCTTGTGGTAATTTAAAGAGTTTGCAAGAGACGAGAATCTCAAATAGTTGTTGACCAGGCTAGTGCAAGTTTTATAAGTAAAATGTGCAGCTTAAATCCCTGATGTCTCAAATTTGGCCGTGCATTTAGGAGCTAGAATGGTCATCCTTCACCCACATTTATCATGAGCTCAATCAACTAGTAGATAAGCTCTCCGAGGAGGCATTCAATTAGTAGCCAGCTGATGAATTATCAACAAGATCATGGTTGTGGCACATCCAAAAAAAAGCCAACTCGCAAAATTTAAGCTAACAACAACCCCTAATCATGAAGCTAACAACTTGTCTCCCTCAAGGACCACTACCTTCTCCTTCATCAGGCAATACTTCCTCAACAATTAACTCAACTGCATCATTTCTATACCCCCAACAATCTATTTATGTTATTGTGCCCATAACATTTTTCGAATAATCTAATATTTCATAGGTGAATGTCAAATGCCAATTTACTATTTGAAAACCAAATTTTCATCCCTTGTACCTAATGAGACTTCTTCATTGAATATTTTGTTGAATGGTATTTTGTTTACTAATTTTTATCATTCAATGATTTCTTATATGTCAAGATTCTTCACTATTTCATGCCTTACAGTGTTTCCTTTGCAACATCTGGTGCAATTGCTAGTTTAAATTTTTGCACATATTTAAAAAAATAAACAATTTTAGTTCACGGAATGTAACTCAATTGACAATCACCTTGTTATGAAGTTATATTATGTTGCAACATGAGATTCAAAGTTCAAATCCCCTTGAGTGGCCAACCAAAAAATAATATTTTTTATTTATTTATTTATTATATTTTTAGAATGTGGTTTTAATGAAAAAAGAAAAATATAATATAAAAAAAATAAATATCATGACATGATCAAATTTCATGTGGTTTGAATATCTATTTTTAAAAATAAAAAATATAATTATCGACTATCCACTCATGGATATTCAATGCAAACTTATGATAATAATTTTGTCTTAATTGCTAACTATCTTAAATGGGTTTCATCTTAATTGTCATTGTCTTAAGTCGCCATTGTCTTAAATATTTTTGTCTCAAAGTGCTTTTGTCTTAAAATTTTTTTGTCTCAAATTGCTTTTGTCTTAAATTTTTTTTTTGTCTCAAAGTGCTTTTGTCTTAAATATAAAGTTTTGTCTTAAAATGTTCTTGTCTCAAACTGTTTTGTCTTAAATATAAAGTTTTGTCTTAATTTTTTTCGTCTCAAATTGTTTTTGTCTTAAATATTTTTGTCTCAGATAGTTTTTGTCTTAAATATAAAGTTTTGTCTCAAACTATTTTTGTCTTACACTATTTTATCTTAAATTTTATCTTTAAGACAATTCAATTGATATTAAATTTTAATATAAAATAACTAAAATAAAAAGTGACTTTTTAAGACAAAAGATTTATTTTGTCTTAAAAAAATGTCTTAAAACACTCCACCTGTAGTAGTGTTATTTTCTTTTCTAACAAGTGGGATGATCTAGTGTTTACTTTATCAATGTGGTTATTTCTTTGTTATCCAAAGTGTGTTTATTTGTTGGTTATAAATTGTAAGTTAAAGGATTGTGGACCAAATTAATGGATATAAGTTAATTTTATAACCAGTCAATTTTATTTTTAGATTTAATCTTAATCTAATTTGTCTTTTATATAGAATATACTCTTTTTTTTAAAGTTAAATATTTATATCAAAGTTTTAATTTGAACTTCAACTTATTTGATTATCAATTTTGATTTGTTGAATTGTGAATCTTACTACAAGTAGTGTAGTTATCTAAATTAAATGGTCCATAAACATAAATAAACATCCATCCATAATAAGCATCAAATAATTTACTACATTATACAATTTATAAAATTAAAAAAATACTAAAAACTAATTAAACTATAACTTTATTTTAAATAACTTATAACTTACATTAATTAATGTAATCATTCACATAAAATATCATATGCAAAGTTGTATAATTTTATTTTTTACACTAACATGTTTTACTTTTTCTTCTTGGGTCAGAAAAGTGTTTGTCGGCTTCTCATTAATGTCAAGCTAAATGATTATAAACCAAACTAAAGAAACGTAAGTTAATTTTGTTGCAAACGGATTCCATTTCTGGAGAAAAAGTTGCAGAGGAATCTTGCCATAAATTGTGGGGTGAACTAAATTTCACGTGGTCGAGTTTTATTCATCCAAAAACTTTAATTTCAAGATGGGAGAATGGGGGACTAAGGTCTATTGATATTGGAGACTAAAAAAAGTATTGAATAAGAATAAGAGATATCTTATAAAAATAAGAAACTAAAGAAACATGTTTGTTAAGATTATATATGAGTGAAATTCAAAATTAGGAATTTGGGACATATATATCAATACGTACGTAATGAATGAATTTAGAAATATTATTTAATATCCAATTTATAGGTATTATGTTATGGCAAAGTATTGCAAACAAGGTAATATTTAATATCCTACGAATATATGCATTACGTCATGGCAAAGTATTGTAAGACAAGTCAAATGTAGAATTAGTTAATCTTATAATAAACGAACTTCGTTAATCTTATAATAATTTTTTTTATTTAAATTACCGAATTATCATGCAAACAAAAAAAAATCAGAGATATGAATCCGCTTCAAGGAATCGCCTTTTAACAGAATCTGAAATGGCAATGTAGTTCAAGGAATAGCCTTTTAACAGAATCTGCTTTTCAAGAGAACATTCTGATGCAAAGATTCGACAATTCAAACAATGTAAGGATCAACTTTAATGTATGTCCAAGGACCTACCCCATCCGGGAATCTCTCTGATGGAAAGATCCAAAAATTCAAACAATTTAGGGTTCAACTTTGTCTGTGCAAAAGACCTGCGCCATTCGGGGATCCCTCCGAGTTAAAGCTAATAAACAACGCGTTTTGAACCATGTCATTCGGAAAATTCCGAGTTAAACGTCAAGGAAATGTCCAAGACACCATCCCTCTGTAATAAATCTATAGCTCAAACGATATACGCTATGATCTATTGACTATTTCCATCCCATATCCAGACAATGTCTTTGAGACCCGGTCTCAGCTCTTGGCTGCACAACTTACTGTACTCCACCGTATCTCCCCCGGTCTTCTGAAGCTGCACCATGAAGAGCAAGGGCGTGATTTCAAAAATCTGGACATCGATGGACAAATGACCCTTCAGCCCCACCTCCGAACCCTGGAGCTTGATCTTGCAATCCTCGCTCTTTTTGACGCTGAATCTCAACACTTTGGCGATCTCCTCCACCTTCGATATTATGCTCCACGCCGGTTGAGTTGATGTGAACCACAACTCCTGCTTGACGTTCTTGTCCTCAAACAGCCCCGACAGATTGAACGCCGACGGCAGCGAGATTATGTCGAAGGCGTTGAAGCGGGCCGGCTTCGGAACGAAGAACTCGGATTCGACATTGTCGGCCTGTGGGGATTTGAAGCCGAGCCGCAACCAGGGGACCTCCATGAGCTGCGGAACCGTGATCCTCGTTCGGGGATTATGGTCCAGCAATCGGAAGACGAGCCGCCGTAGGTCGGAGGAGAACCAGGGCGGGCACTTGAAGTCGCCCTTGTAGATTTTCTGATACAGTGCCATAAGATTCGCGTCCTGGAACGGCAGGTAACCTGCCCTGAGCACGAACAGTATGATCCCACATGACCAGATGTCGGCCTTGGCGCCGTCGTAGCCCTTCATCGTTATGACCTCCGGCGCCACGTACGCCGGCGTGCCGCACGCTGTGTGCAGAAGCCCGTCCTGTCTAAATTGCTCCGGCAGTGCGCTGAGCCCAAAGTCGCAGACCTTCATGTCCCCATTGTCGTCTAATAACAAGTTCTCGGGCTTAAGGTCCCGGTGGTACACGCCCCGGCTGTGGCAGAAATTCACCGCGCTGATCAGTTGTTGAAAATACTTCCTCGCCTCCTCTTCTTTCAATTTCCCCTTTTTGGCAACCCTGTTGAAGAGCTCGCCGCCCTTAACGTACTCCATGACGATATAAATCTTGGACTTGCTTGCCATGACTTCGTAAAGCTGAACGATGTTGGGGTGTCGGATCAATTTCATTACCGAGATTTCCCGTTTAATCTGCTCGCTCATCCCGACGTCGAGGATTTTTCGTTTGTCCATTACCTTAATGGCAACGTTCTCGCAGGTTTCGAGATTTCTACCATGGTAGACCTTGGCAAATGTCCCTCGCCCCACCAGGTGCCCTAATTCATACTTCTCCATTAGAATATTGAACTTCATCTCAATCTAATAACTAAAATCATAAATTCGTGTGGATTAAAACTGCTGCTCAGGCGTCTTCGCTGCATAAGGTCTGTGAAGTTTCTCTCCGGCATCCGTTCCATTGCACGTGGCGTAGTCGGGATGTGTTCTGGTAGAGCCCGGCATAGCCTGCGTACAGGAGCTCTGATAGCCTGTATTTTAAATCCAGTTAATATTCGGGGAAAACCCTAAATGTGGACGTATTCAACAACGTATCCGAGAGTCCTGATCACTGGAATGAGGTGAGGGAGGGACAACGTCTCATCTCTGCTTGTGTGTTGCGATTAATGCCACCTGTCTTTCCTTCGATTTCCTTCTTATATCATTCCGTACCGTATACACTAAATCTCTCCTAGTAACTTGTTTGCCCGGCTTTCCTTTATAAGAAATTATTCACGTTGGCTTCGAATCCTTCGCCCGGCTTTCCTTTATAGGAAATTATTCACGTTGGCTTCGAATCCTTCGCCCGGCTTTCCTTTATAAGAAATTATTCGCGTTGGCTTCGAATCCTTCGGCGTGGACACTTTACCTTACCGCCAATAAATAGTTGTAGCCATGGGTTTGTGCAAGGCATAGTGGGCATGAGGAGCGAATATACTTTTTCTATTTTTTGGAAAGGAATTTGTGATCTCATCATCACATTTGATTGAGAAGCGAATATACTTTTTCTTTTTTTTGAGGGAATTTGTGATAAAATCATGACATTTGATTTTAGTTTTTAAAGTTGATATGGAGTATCATTTTATTTGGTCATCATTTGGAAAATCCTTTTTTTCATGTAATATTTTATTTCATTTTTTAAAATATATTAATGAAATATTTTATTTACTAAAAATTTCAATTATATTCTGGTTTTATTTTGAAATCAATCTTCTTCTTATTTTTATATATTAATTAATTAAAATAATATTTGAAAAATTAAATTATATTTTATAACTCATTTAAATTTTAAATTTAAATATAGATGTTCATTAATTTTATTATGCTTTTATAAAATGTAAAAATATAATTTATTTTTATCTTAATTGCATGTATCACTAATATAGATTTATTTTAATTACATATTTATCAATAGTTGAGATACATTAAATGTCATTCTATGTAAACTTTTTTTTAGAAGGTAAAACTTGAAATAATATTTACACTCCAACAAATTTAATGTTTGATAATGTTTGATAAATGTGAGTTTTTATCTCTATATCAATAAAAAGTATTTTTTTATTGTTTAAATTGCATTTGTAAATAATTTATTAATAACAATATTGATATTAAAAATTAAATGAGAAAAACAAAAAAGAAATATTTGGCTTTTAATTCATTTTTCTTTTTAACATTCAAATATTTAACTCATTTTTCCTTTTAACATTCAAATATTTAATTCATTTTTCTTTTAACATTGAAATATTTTTACTACCAACCAAATGAACACAACGAAAATATAATTATTGAACTTGCAGAATAAGCGTTCAATAATTTTAGAATTTGAAACTTAATTACATGTCTCATGTGTTTAAAATTTGAAACCTTTTAATGTTGAATTTTAAGGGGTTAATTACGTAGTGCAATGGTTTGTCTATTCAGTTTTCAAAACTCAAGAGCTTAGAAGTTTAAGAATAACGAGAATTTACTTTATATATATATATATATATGTAAAGGGTAAGTGTAGGTTATAAGAATTAATTTATTTTAGAGTTCGCCTAAATTTCTAACTGTTATTAAGAAATTTTATAACAATGAAGATCAAACAAGTAGTTATAATAAATTTTATTATTATTATTATCAAATGCATTTCTCATAAACATTACAAATTTCATGCTTTTTATGATTTATTTTAAGAATATAGTGGATTGTAAAGTGTTTTGAAGTTATTGATTTTTTTTTGTTTTTTTATATTTGTAGAGCTAAAAAAAATCTATGCTAAATATGAAGTATAAAAAAATTTCATAACATTAAGGCTTCTATGAATAGAATTGTTTAGAAAAATATCTTCACAGTCGATTACATGAATGTATGTAACATACATCACAAAAAAAAATTAATACTTTACTTTAATTACTTAGCTATACTCTTTAATCCATCTTTTGACTCAAGATTACAATACATGTACTTACTATACAACTTTACTATATCCACACCATTATTTAACTAATGATTAACACGTTTATAATTGGGGTGCTAGGTATTTTGAACCACCTCCTTACGAATGTGTTTTTAAAAGAAACATTGCATCAACCATTATAAAACTAAGGGTTAAACCCTCTTGAGTTTAATGCATTCCCGAGGCTCACATTTTAGGCAACTTTACATAGTACTTATATGATCTCGTTATCCATACATAAAGGTTTGATTGGTCAGATTATAAATGCATCCTTTCGTTTTGGATTTAATTCATACGGCTTAAACCCACATGTGATATTTTGCATTGATTGAGCTCTTACAGATAATACATGTATCGAGATATGCTATAGTATGTTTATCTTTCCACCAAGTGATCAGGCATCTCAGGATCAACGACGAAGAGTTATTCGGAAACGGCTCAGGGTAATGCTCCTTGCAACCCTAACCGTCATTGCTCATTCCATCGCTTGGATTCCTGGTTGCTCCTCTGCAAGCGTCGCGACGACTGTTCCATCTCACTTCTCTTTGGGATTGAATGCCTTTCGTCACAACCAGGTAACTAGATATGTTAGCGAATACAAGCGGTGTTACTTATGTTGAGTTTTGTTTCTGGTTTAGTTGTCTGCTTAGTGTTTTAATCCTTTGAGGATGCGTTAATGCCCCCGCCTTGTTCCATTCGATGGGTGGCAGGGTTCTATCTTGTATGTTTCGTCTTCCACTGAGTTTTGGGAGCCATGGCCTACAACAAGGCACTTCAGTTCCTCTAGAAAATTACCCTCCACCGTGGCAGGCATTGAAGGTTTAAAACAAAACATTTCCTTCGTTCATTTGTATAACAGTTTGAATTTCATTTTAGGCACAGTTCTATCACGAATTACTAACCAGTTCCAACATTACTTTGGATTTCCTCATAGGTTGGGTTTCAGCCGACAAGGATAGTTAATACAGGTAAGATAAAGCTCCTCGCTCTTCTTTTGATTATTATGTTGGTTCACTTGGTTTTAGAATTGGGCCTTAATCACCACTTTTTAATGCTATATTTGTTTATTTGTGGGTAATCCCTTAGCCGAAAGCGTAAGGGTTTCACCAAGTCCTCTTTCTTATTTAAGATTCAGAATTTATACCATACGCTGACATTGTTCTCGCTTCATCAGGTATTTCGTACTCTGTTTCTCCTTCTTGGGTGCAGAGAGACACATCCTAGATCCTCTGGCATGCGACATTCTGCCCCCGAAATTTTACTTGAGGGTTTTGGTAGCCGAACCGCCTAAGTTATTTTAGTTTGCAAGGCTCTGCCTACTCGACACCCCTGCAAAGGGTTTTTATTCAATGAATAGTGTATCTGTGTCTTACTGTCTCATTTCAACTCGAAGGAGTTAACTAAGCACAATGTTTTTTTCTTTTACAATTTCTATGGAACTGGTTGAAAGGTTAACTCTGTACATTTTGTTGGGTTCTCTTGCATGCATGTTCTCATGCAATAATAGATATTATCTACTCCTTTTGGTATCGTGTACAGTTTTGTTCTTTGAAAAATCATGTACCCCTCGGGGTCTATTATTGTAATGATTTAAGCTTTATTGTCTTCCGTGGTATGAGACTGGTTCCATTTCTCAGTTAATTGCACAGTATAATTTTGATGGGTTTAAGCCCTTTGGCCGAGCAGAGTTAGAATGTTCTTTGTAGTGTACTGTTCTTAACATTTTTATTGTGTTTTAAATACAACCTTTTATTCGAGTGTATATTCTTTCCAGCAATACATCTGTGCATGCTATTTCAGGATTTTTGTTCAAATATATTGTAAAGTAAAATTACTTTTCTAATATAGTTTACTTTCATTCTATAAGAACTGTAATTCTATAAATTCTTTTCTAGTTTGTAGGATGATGACCGGACCATCTTCCTATGTCCATGTATAACATAGTTTTTGGAAGAATGACCAGTTCTCGGGTCTAGGGCTCTCACCCAGGACCCTCAACTAACAATTCTCTTCCAGCTTAAACTTTCTTATATAACACAAAAGTTCAACAGCATATTCCTATTTCCTTTTACTCGGTTACTCACATTTGATTGTTCTACAAATAAACCAGAATCTTTCCAAGAAAATAATGAACATGTACTACTTATACTACTTATACACAGTATATAATGCATTCTTTCTTTACTGCAATACATATTTTCCAGAAATTTAGATATACACAGTATATAAAGCATTCATTCTTTACTGCAATACATATTTTCCATATTACTAGAGATACCCAGTATATAATGCATTCCTGTAATAAGCTCGTCTGTCTATAACATCTGAAATAAATAATTATGTTTAGTTATCTTATTTTGGGCACTACTGATGCTATCCTCCCTAACATAAGAGAGGTGATTACGTCCTTCTCTTCCCCCGTTCTCCACACGTGAGATGGGTGGGTTAACAGAGATTTCGAAAGAGACCTCGGGACTCCAAGTCCAGTCTTCTTTTCCAAAAATCTTTAGGAGTGCTGAGTGTTCCAGGTCACTACTAGCTCAAGAATTTCTTCACTCTTTCCTTTTTCTCCCTTACTCCCAGAACATAACCCCTTTTCCTCACTGGGATGTGCCTTTATCCTCAGAGGAAAAGGTGACTGTCTGAACTGTTCAACCTCCTCTCAGTTCTTGGAATGCTTCTACCATTAGTCTTTTTTTAATTTTATGGAACCAATTTTCCATAAATAAATTTATTTTCAACAGAATAAAATTAAATCATGTTTATCAAGTAATATTTTCCAAAAGAAATAATTTTTTTTAGTTTCTTTAAAATAAAATGACATAACAACTAGTCAACAACTAGTTAGCACTTAAGTCAGCTGTCACAACTTCCCCCATGGAAGTAAACACCGTCCTCGGCGTTTCACTCCATATCAGTAAACAATTCTGGGTAAGCCTCACGAACAAATACCTCATCTTCCCAGGTGTTAATATGAATATTTTGTCGTAAAAGATCACTTTAGGTACGCATAACAAATATCCCTAACATCGATTATGGCTGTCAAATATCTTTAAATCTGCAATTAGGTGATCCAAATAATGTTGCACAAATCTAGATCTAAGCATAAAAGACATTAAGCAGGTAAAGTAAAATGTGGCTCCATGCATCCAATAGACAAGACAAGAACAATGTATTTGAAAGAATTTTTATATTATATTAAAAAGGGGGCACCTGAGAGGAAAACAAGAAAGGTGTTTTTTGGTTCTCCTCAATGGGATGGGTTCTTGAAATTCCGTAGTGTTTCAGATCTAAAATTCTTCTCTCTTGTTGTTGTAGAAAACCCAGACAAACATAGAACTCAATGGGAGCTCATAAGGCAAAATGGAGAATGTGACCTAGTATAGATCCAGAGTGATCTAATGCAATGGAGGTGACAAATGAATGGGAAAACCCTTTTATTTATAGAAAAATATTAGGGCGATCTAGAACTTGGTGCATGAATAAAATTTTGACCCTGGAATTTAACCACCCTTAGAATATTTTATTATATTTGTTGGAGGGAAAAGGATTCTTGACTTGGGTCAATTCCTTTATTTATAAATAATAAATAAATAAATGATTTATTTATCATTTTAGAGGAATGATGGGAATATAATTAAATAAATAATGGTTTATTTAATTATTTATGTATGATTTAGTCAAATTTAACTAAGAATATTATTTAAATAATGATTTAAATAACTTGTTCTTAGGAAATAATTAAATAAATAAGGATTTATTTAATTAATTTCCTTGTTTTGGGTTAAATATGACCAAATGAGTTATTTTATATGGCGAAAGCAATTTTACTTAGGGTAAAATTGGTCTTACATGGTGTACTTGGGTTCATCTAATAATAATAGGTTAGATGACCAAAAATGGTGTAACAGATTGCCCCCCAACATACGAGTGTTAGGAGAAAATCGTATGACCGAAGTACTTTGTAAGAACTCAATCACTAGACATCAAAAGGGAAGTGAGAGAGAGAAGTGTAATGTTTTCTGATGTGCTAAAGGACTAGGCCATGAGGAGATGAGACTTACAGGTGCAACAAGTCTCTAGTTTATGAAGTGGCACCTATGCTAAAGGCGGTGGGGGAGGCATACCTATGCTCGCCAAGACAAAGTACTACCAATTTGGGGGAAGTCCAAAGAACTTTGGAACCGAACCATGAAGTACTAAATGCCTAAACAGGTTTTAAAATAATGATGGATCCCACATACATACTATGCTTGGAATAACTGTCAGGACTTATACAATAAGATTTTAGTACATGAGATACAAATACACCCAAATGCCCCCTACACATGGGGAAGGGCTCGCAAAATCTGACTGATACATGCAAATCAAAGAGGCACTGCAAGCGGATGAGGCCAATATCATAAAATGGGAGGAGCTGCATCAAGGGCTGAAGTGAAGAAGTCATCCGAGCATGTGGGGGGCTACCGGCAGGGCCACCCCCTCATGAGGGTTGAGACATCTCACACATACCCAGGAATCACCAATAGTTGTTGCTGCATCACTGGAATATCAAGTGTATAGATCATGATAATGCTGAAAAGAGCTCGAACCAAGGTACACTACCCCCCAGACCTGGCTTCTGGATTAAATGAGCTGATGTCGACAGAAGTAGGTCCAGCATAGGTGAGGTGATAAGGGAACCCCAACTAGGGCACGAGAGAAAATAGTAGAGCGACTAATAGACGGACACTAATGATGATGATTAAACGGGGGATACTGAGTAGTGGATGGACAACTTCCCTTGTTAGAGCATAAAGGGCATGAATGGCTTGGCAGCGACTGACACAATATCATGAGGGATAGGGGACAGTGGGACTGAATGCCATAATGTGCGACACAAGAGAGGGACCGAGCAATGAAGGATGGAGGGTTATAGCGGGATACAAAGGGACTCGGGATAGATTCCATGAATGTGATGATGACTCAACTCGGATGCTCTAAACAAGGGCGAATCGATGGTGCTGCCACACAGTAAAGGTCCAATGGGGGACCATAAAAACATGAGTACAATAGGGTATCTCATGACGAAAATCAACACGAACAAGGACAAGTAAGGAGACAAAGTGGTGCCCCTAGTACAAGTGTTGTAAGTGAGGAAATTCAATTTGGAGGAGAGGTGAATAGACACTTCGTGGACACAATGGGTCCTAGTGAAGTATCAAGGTAGTAAAAACTAACAGGTACCTAGAGCTCATGAACAGGTCAGGTAGCACTTTTTGGGGTCTGTGTTGCGACCTGGGTAGCAGGTACTGGGCAGAAAACTGCGACCTGCCCCAGGAAATGACTTGAAAAGTGAAACCTGTTAGAGAAAGGGGGTTTCAGTGCTGTTTTTGGCTGAGATCTGGGATTTGTATGGTTGAGGGGCCTAGGTGCCCCCAAGCATGTTGTGGTCATGCCAAAATGTATTTAGGAAAAGGGGGATCTAAACACATTTTAATGATGTGGTGCGCCATTTGTTTTCGTTATGGTTATGCAGCTTGAGAAATGAAATGGAGGATTACCAATCTCTTTGAGTACTGCATATATGAATCAAATGGAATTTAAGTTTTTGGGTTGGC
Source organism: Pinus albicaulis (assembly GCA_034641835.2). Classification (NCBI taxonomy): domain Eukaryota; kingdom Viridiplantae; phylum Streptophyta; class Pinopsida; order Pinales; family Pinaceae; genus Pinus; species Pinus albicaulis. Next base: position 241,113,068 of record CM076578.1, read on the forward strand.
ATACCTGGTGTCACTATCCCAAAGAGAGGATTTGGAGATAATGAACTGGTGCTCTCCTAGAAAACCTATAGGTTGGTCAACAACAATGTCTAAAATATTGGGTTGCGAATGTAAAATGAAGGAACGATAAGGGGTATCATCCCGAGAGTGATCTGAAGTGGTATGGGACTCTAGAGGTTCTTCTAAGTGTGGAAGAATAATGGTACTAGAGTTGACATGACCAGATACACTAGGAGAGTTGTGGAGAATTACTTCTCCTAGTCTCTCAAATATGAGTGCCCCCTTACCCAAACATTGGGTTGCAATGTAATGGCCACAAGGTGTATGTGGTTCAAATGCATGGTTTCGATGTAAGGGGGAATAGAGAAATTCAGGGGAGATGATTCCTTCCATAATGTCATCATCGTGATAGAATATGGGGTGACTGGTGGAAGAAAGATCACTGGACGCGACGAAGCTACCTAACTCAGCATTATGAGAAGAGAGGTTCACATGCGCATCGTCACCAGAAGTGACCGAAGAGTAAGCAGATAAAGGATCTACCGATGTTGAGCCCAAGGTGATCGCTGAAGGAAGGTCAAGCGAAACAACATGGGAGGATTCAGAGGGAATGTTCCCCGAGGGTCTCATGGATGATGATAGGTAAAAAATGGCGGACGAAGGCTCCGTCATCTTGACATCAGGAGGGGGAATGTCAATGGGAGTAGTCATGTCTGCTATTTTTGCCGAAGAAAAACGCGCAAATAGGGGAGAGGTGGACTCATTGCGCTTGGCCTCGAATTGGCGGACCGCGGCAAGAGAGGTGCGGAAGTCCTCGAGGCGGGGACAAAGGTGGGTGTAATGGCCATGGATATCACACAAAGCACAGGGTGGTTGGTGTGAATAGTCTTGGGGTTCTTGGTCATGGTCGCGGAAGGACTAAGGGCTTCCGGGACTGTGGACTCAGGGAACGCGACAGTAACCATGGGCTTGAGATGAGGCAATTCAGGACAGGTATGGGTGGCGTGACTAACAACATCACACAAGGCACACTGGATGGTATGCTTTGGAGGCCGAAGAGGAGCAGGGTTTGTCGAGGCAGCCTTGTCCTTTGATGCACCCTTGCAAGCTTTACCCTTCTTACCCGAAGCGGTCGCAACAGGAGGTGGTTCTTGTTGAGGTGACTGAGGCACTGTTGCAGTGGGAGAAGTCATGGGGACCAGTTGAACCGGGGTCAAAGCAAGATAAGGTTTGGGTTGACCAGGCGGGGTAGTGGCTGGAGGGTCAAGGTACCAAACATGTATGCTCAGGGTCAAATTAGGGAGGGAGAGGGTGGCCATGATGGGAACCGAAGAATCTCCGGGAGGGGGAGCAAGGAAAGGTATCTGACCAGTGGGGTAATGACCAGGAGGGACGGCTCCAAGATGGTTGAGACCTGGTGGAACCGACCCAGGAGGATAGAGGGGTGCTTGGGTACCAGCTATAGGAGAAGGGCCAGAAGGAAGAGGTCTGGCTGGCTGAGGTGAAGGGCTAGGAGCAGGTTGCGGTGGGCGAGGTTGAGGTTGAGGTTGCTGACTAGCCGAAGCGGGCCATTTAAGGTCAGCCCGAGACGATTGCAACATGCAAACATTCGCTAAGTTGGGATTAGAGACAGGAGGAGGAGGAATACCAGGGAAAGTTCCAAGCAAGGAGGAGTCTTTGTAGACACCGGGGGAGACACTGTTCAAAGAATCAACGGTTTGCGTATTGGCTATAGAAGAGATGGTTGACTCAGGGGAGGGCTGAGATTTTGGCTCATGATATGTCAACTGGTCAATGGTGACTATCTTTCCATTATGAGGGAAAAAAATCTTGTGATGGACCCCGGATGGGACAGCAGACATGGCATAGGTGTAGCTACGCCCCAAAAGAATGTTATAATCAAGAGAGGCGTCGATGACTTCAATGTCAACGAAAACAGACTTGCCCGCAAGAGTGATAGTACAGTTGCGGAAAAGGCCAATGGGCTGGGAGGCGTGGCCATCCCACACTCGAAGAGTGATTGGGAGGGGCCAACTCAGGAGATCCAAGTTGTTTCCAAACCAAAGCGAACATCACAAAGGTGGATGCCCCCTCATCAATGATGCACCGGGAAATGTTAGCGTTCCGGATTTTGACTGGGATTTGGAAAGCTACGGAAGCAGGAAGTGGAGGAGACTCTGACTGATGGGCATCGAAAAGAATCAATTGGTCATCTGTGGGATCTACAACACCCAGGGAAAATAGTAGAGCTTTTCTTTGAGAGGGGACCGACTAAAGGAGTTCCAGCGTTGAAATGGTAGTAGGACGGGACTGAGGCTGAGGGTATGGACGGGACTGAGTTTGAAGGTTGAGGTCGACGGTGACAGGTTGGTCAGAGTTCATCATGAGGATCTGGTAATCAGAGGTACCAGATGGAGGAGGTTGAGTGGTGACTGGTTTGTGAGGTGGTTGGGTAGCCACAAATCCCTGTTGTGCATCCACCTTCTCTTGAGGGGGCGGTGACTGGTGTTGCAGGGGTTGAGAAGACAAGGGAGGCGGGGGTGCGAATGCTGGAGGAGCTGGAGTACTAGGCTGTGGATATGGATGAGAATGAGGTTGGGTAATAGTGTGGTAAACCGGAGGTTGGGCAGAAAGAGGAGGCATGCCGGATCCTTGATGCGTGCTACCAAGAGGGGGAGAAGTGCAGGGGGAGGTGCCCCCTCCCACAGGAAAACCATAGTTCATGGGAGGTTGAGCGGATGGATGAGAGAGAGCTCCAAAAATACCATCGGCGACATGAGGTGCCCCCGGTGCGTTACTGCCACCGGGCCTGGGGAGGTCAGGAAGGACGGTATAATCATAACCAGATTGAGCATAGATCAGGTCATATTTCAAGGATATTTGGAGGGCTGCTTCTTCGGTTTGAGGGAAGTGGGATGCGACATCTTTGCCAATGGGAGGTAAGAGAGAGTGAAGGAACCAGTCCATATAGACATGGTCTTCGAAGGGAGAGGCTTGACATATTCTCTTTCTTCTCCGCCATTCCTTAACATGATCGAATAGGTGGGTCACAGATGATTGACGGAAAGAAGTCAAAATTTCGATACCGGTGTCATAACGAGGGGGAAGCTGGAAATAAGATAAGATGGCGCGGGCAAGGGTCGCAAAGGTGGTATGGGAAGAGGTGGGCTGGTCAACATACCACTTAGGAGCTTCACCGGTAAGCGTGCGTTGGAACAATCTAAGACGAATGGAGTCATCAGTAATGGAATTGGAGGAACACCACAAGTGGAAAGATCGGATATGGTTAGAGGGATCTTCACTAGCAAGGCCTTCGAACTTGGGAATGTCGGAGGGGAGATTGGTTAGCATAGCAGGCCAACTGACATCGTGGCGGATAGGATCATTAATCAGCTGATTGAAGTCGGGGAGAATAAGGTCGGCCATATAAGGGAGAAAAGGGGCAGTCGAGGTAGGTCTCGTAGTGGTTCCACTGGAAACAGACCAAGCAGTATAACTGGGGTTGTTGCTGGTAGTAGGCCCTGAAGTAAACATGGTGAAAGTAACAGGGGGAGAACCCGAACAATCAGATGAAGAGTCGGAGTGCGGACTCGGGGAGGACTTACTCGATGACGATGGGAAGGAGGAAGTCGACCAACCGGAAACTGAGGGTGAAGGCCAAGAAGTCTCTGGGACAAACGCCTTGGGGGCGCAATGATGACGGGAAGAAGAAAAACCGACAAGGGCGTGGAGAGGCAAAATCAAGTGAGGTCAATGTCGAAACAAGGGCAGAGAGGTGCAGTGTCAATTTATTTTAAAGGCTTTGCCAGGCGGTGTTAACCAGGCTCTTCTTCACTTAGGGGCAGTGTGTGGCATGCGTTAATTTTAATTTTTTTAAACCCAGACGTTTTGAGAGTAAAAGAAAAAGTGTGCTGCGTTACTGAAAATAAATCTGCAGTAAATAAGACTGAAAGAACAGAAAATTAGCAGTTAATCAATGCATCAATCTAACCCAAGAAGGCGGGTCTCTCAAAACTAGTCTATAAGAGGGAAAAAACTAAGCAAAGCACGCGAAAAAGAGGCCAATAGATCTAAGGTCGGGAGGGACGCGGATCTAAAGGAGAAATCTGTTGAAAAGAGGTGCAGAGAACAACAAAGAGGCAGGGGCAAGGTTGCTGTTAAAAAGGAGGAGATCAGCTAAAAACAGAAGGGACAAGGAGGTGGCCCTAGAAATGAACCCAAACAAAACTAGATGAGGTGATTTGAAAGGGATAAGAGCTGATCTAAAGGGATCTCAAAATGAGGTATCAGATCTGAAAGGAAGAAGGCTGAAACTCTGTAAATTCAGATTTCTGAAACAAAAAAAACTCTCCCACAAAAAGTGGAGGGTACTAGAGCCCTAAGGGGCAAGATTCCCACTTAGTAGAGTGAAACAGATCAGAAACAGGTCTAAACGAGCGGAGATAGAGGCTGGAAAACCCTGACAGAAGCTTCATACAAACCCAAAAAAAGTGTTGGAAAATTGCAGAAAAAAGTGCAAGTCGCAGGTTCTGACCTGTTTTCAATCCAGGTCACATATTTTGGGCAGAAAAGTGCAACCTCAAGACCAGGTCACAGTTTTTGGGCCAATAAGTGCGACCTGCAGATCCAGGTCTCTCGGCGGTAGATTTCAGAAAAAGTTGTGGTCTCAGCTGCGGGTGATGTCTGTCACCTATGCAATAGGGCCAGAAACATACAGAAGTTAAAAATTTTATGTTTTATGGTTTTATAGGTGGAAAGCACCATAAAAATAGGAAAGATAGAAAATGGAAGAGAAACCCTAAGTTCTGAAATAGCTGGATATGCATGAATATATAAAATGATAATGGTCGCAAAAGAAAACCCGTGTGGAGTCGCCAATTGTTAGTATGAATCTTTTGTCATAAAAGACCACTTTAGCTACGCATAAAAAATATCCCTAACATCGATTATGGCTGCCAAATATCTTTAAATCTGCAATTAGGTGATCCAAATAATGCTGCACAAATCCAGATCTAAGCATAAAAGACATTAAGCAGATAAAGTAAAATGTGGCTCCATGCATCCAATATACAAGACAAGAACAATGTATTTTAAAGATTTTTTATATTATATTAAAAAGGGGGCACCTGAGAGGAAAACAAGAAAGATGTTTTCCGGTTCTCCTCAATGGGATGGGTTCTTGAAAGTCCTTAGCATTTTAGACCTAAAATTCCTCTCTCTTGTTGTTGTAAAAAAACCAGACAAACATAGAACTCAATGGGAGCTCACAAGGCAAAAATGGAGAATGTGACCTAGTATAGATCTAGAGTGATCTAATGCAAATGGAGGTAATTGAGGTGCTTAATGGGGGAAAACCCTTCTATTTATAACAAAATATTGGGGTGTTCTAGAACTCGGTGCATGAATAAAATATTATCAATCACATTCTAGAATCACCCTTTAGGAATATTTTATTATATTTGTTGGAGGGAAAAGGGTTTTTGACTTGGGTCAATTTCTTTATTTATAAATAACAAATAAATAAATGATTTATTTATTATTTAAGGGAAATGAGGGGAATATAATTAAATAAATAATGGTTTATTTAATTATTTAAAAATGATTTAGTCAAATTTAACTAGGAATAGTATTTAAATAATGATTTAAATAACTTATTCTTAGGAAATAATTAAGTAAATAATGATTTATTTAATTGATTACCTTGTTTTGGGTTAAATATGACCAAGAAATGTAAACGAATGTGGTGAAAGCGATTTTACTTGGGGTAAAATTAGTCTTACATGGTGTACTTGGGTTCATCTAACGATAATGGGTTAGATGACCAAAAAATGGTGTAACACCAGGTAGCCTCATCCCAGCAGAAGTGCTTCCACTGCACTTTAACCTAGGTGATGCTCGCCTCCAGAGCATGATTTCTCTCTGATCGAGTATACGCTGAGGTTTAACCAGAAATTCTTCATTCGACTCGACCTGCAATCAGCAAAAATCCAAATTAAATTCTCATAGAATTTTTGTATTTCAAGTTAGGATTTTTAATCTTAACCTACCTGAATGATTTGCCAGTGGATTACATGCTTTGGGTCATGAACGCATCACTTCAGAAAGGATACATGGAACACATTGTGCACCCGAATATGGCTGGGTAAGGCCAATCGGTATGCCACAGGCCCCACCCTCTCTAATATCTGGAAGGGTCCACAAAACCTGCAAGCCAACTTGGCACAGGAGGCCCACCTTAGGGTGCTCCTCTTTGGTTTAATCCTTACATACACATGATTTCCCACTTCAAACTCTCGATAAGTCGTCTTATTATCCACATATACCTTCTGCCGATCTTGAGCAACACGTAGATTTTGTCTGATCTTTCTTACTTCTGATTCCATCTCAGCTAATATTTCTGATCCAAGTATTAACTTGGTTTCGAGGCTGCTCCAATTGATGGGAGTGCGACATTGTCGTCCATATAAAACTTCGAAGGGGATCATCTTAAGAGACTCCTGGTAACCATTATTGTAGGAAAATTCCACCAAGTGCAAATATTCTTCCCATTTGGTTGGTTGCTGCATCACGTACATGCGCAGCATGTCCTCCAAGACTTGGTTTACCTGCTCGGTTTGTCCATCCGTCTAAGGATGATAAGCTGTGCTGAAATTGATTTGGCTTCCCAAACCTATGAATAAGGTCTTCCAAAATGCTGAAGTAAACTTCACATCCCTGTCTGATATGACAGTCCTTGGTATGCCATGCAGTCTAAAGATTTCCCTCATAAAGATATCTATTATTTGCATAGTTTTGTAAGTAGACTGTACCAATATAAAATGTGATGCCTTTCTCAGTATATCAACTACCACCATAATGGAGTCATTGTGCCTTTTGGATATTAGGAAGCCAATCATGAAGTTTAGGGATATAACTTCCCATTTCCATTAAGGTACTGGTATGGGTTGCAACAATTTGGCTGGATGTTGATGCTCCACCTTAACTTGTTGACACTCTAGACATTTATTTAAATATTCTGCAATGTTTTTACACATGCCAGGCCATAAATAAATCTTTCTAATTGCTGTAAACATTTTCTGGTATCCTGGGTGTCCTGAATAATTGCTACGGTGATATTCATTCATAATCAACTCCTTCAAATCCATTCGATTTGGAATATATATCTTTTCCTTAAAGGTTATCAATTGTTCGTTGCTAATTCTGTAATCACAAGGTTTTTCTTTCCTTTTGTCCTCCTCCATTTTCTACCATAAAAACTGGCATTCAGGATCCTTCCACGCTTCCTCTTTTACTTGATCTAAAAATTTACATTCAAGCTGGTTATAAGAAAGCTCATAAACACAAAGAAATTTTCTTCTCAAGGCATCCACAACACAGTTTTCTTTACCTTTTACATGTTGAATATCCATGTCAAACTCACTTAGGAAGGAACTCCATCTTGCCTGAGGAGAGTTTAGATCAGCTTGCTTGAAGTAGTTGGTTAGGCTGTTGTGGTCATTTTTAGCACAAACTTTTTCCCTAGAAAGTAGTGCCTCCATACCCGGAGTGCATACACTACTGCCGTCAGCTCTATGTCATAGGCTGAGTATCTCTGTTCATGCTCTTTTAAATTTCTTGATTCGTACGCAACCACTTTTCCTTCTTGTGATAAAATGCCCCAACTCCTTCTTTAAAAGCATCGGTACAAACCTCAAACTCTTTGTTGGAGTAAGTTGCTCTCAACACCGGGACAATGGTCAACAAATGCTTTAATCTCTCAAAACTATTCTGGCATTCATTATTCCACTTAAATACTTTTCCCTTCCTCTGCAAGGAAGTAATTGGGAAAGAAATTTTGGAGAACCCCTCAATGAACCATCGATAGTATCCTGTTGAACACTTAGTTAAACTGAGAGGGGGGGTGAATCAGTTTAACACATTCATGGACTTTTAAAATTTTTCCTTTAAACTTATTTACACCTTCATTTCATGATCAACTTATTACATAATGTAATAAAAATATTAATATGTGAGCAGCAAGTATTAAGCAGATTAGATACACCATATCAACACATAAAAATCATGCACATAGACAACACATATAAGTGGAAACCCATAAGGGAGAAAACCACATTTTATTATTGTTGTGATGCAAAGGCAAGCTCCAACTCCCTCTCAACATTGATTTTCTGTAGGCTCTAACCTACAGGAGGCTACTACCTCAATTCTGCAAGCTACAACTTGCAAGGAAGCTCCAACTCCCATCTATTTTCTGCAGGCTACAACCTACAGGAGGCTCCTACCTCAGCCAGCTACAATTGGACATCTATCAAGCTACAACTTGATATGGAAGCACCAATTTCCTCACTGTAGAATAAAATCATATGCTGATTTACCTGAATATCAGCTCTATTTTTCTCCTTCTTTACTGTTGTCCTTCCAGCTTTCAAATTTTCTTTATATCATCTCTGGATCTTCACAACTCCTCTCTCTACTCCTTCTTCTTTTTACACTCTCTCACCTTATGCTGCTTTCTCTAACCTCATGTTGATCTGTCTTATAATCTTCTGCTCTCTTCCATTCTGCAGCTTTCTAAAATCTTCAGCTCCCTTCAATTCTGCTGCATACTCCCTCTCTCTCTCTCTATGTTTTCGTAACCTTCTACACAAGGATATTACCTATTTTATACAAATAACTTCATGGATATTTGCATTCTACAGGGAATATGAAATGAACAGGCATGGTTCTTGCCTTTCACCTACTCATTTCCTCACTCAGCATATTTCAAATGTTACAACAATATATACAATCATTACAGTATCAAATTGGAGTTTTTCTTTGCCTACGGAGACTTGCCTTTGCATCAAAAACAATAGAAACTATTCAAATCATTTACATTTACAGTTGCAATAGATAAATCTCACTCAACCCTTTCAGCTCTTGGTTCACCATATATTTGTCTTTTCTGCTGTTGTTATATTCTAGCTCTGCTGCATAAATGCTCTATTTCTTCCGTTACCTGTGTCTTTTGTGTTGCGTTCACATACATATCATTCTTTCGTCAATCGGACGATCATCGCATTCCGCATTTTCTTAACTTTCAAATCCGATAGAAATCGCACATAAAGTTGCATTTTATTTAACTGTTCCCAACCTATGCGAAATAGATGGTTTTAGAATGCCACGTGTCGCCCTCTTAACGCTATCGTGCTCATTTCATCTTTTACCACTTATCCTCCAAAAGCGGTGCGAAACAACAACTTACAAGTTTTCTAATCCTACCTTCACTGTTCCAAGGATTTCAAAATATATTCCACTATATTTTAAGACTGTATTTAAATATATTCGCTCTATAACCATATATGCCTTTAATACATAATACCCTTGTAAATTTTTCGTTTCCGCCAATCTTTCACATTTATCAATGCCCAAATTAGCACTTCTAATCTGCATCATAGATCTCTACTCCGTGATCCAACAGTTATCGCTTCATCGCGACTTACCTTTCTTCTTAACTCAAAGCCACAACTGCATAACATTGTTCTGTACGGGATCGGGTCCTTTTTCATATTTTCAGGTCTTTGCTTTGTAACCCGAGTCGACCTCCGCTTCCATGGTTTTCTTCATTAAAAACGCATAGCCCCAGACTTGAAATACTTCAGATTTTAACTTCGAACTTAATCACGTCCGGTATCATATCGTATTTCGGAATATCAAGGTTTTGCGTTATACTCCCCTTTTTCACCTCCTATGTGATTTAACACTGGAAAGGCTTTACATCTGGATTTGAAATCCTTTGAATAATAGTTCTCAGTTGCATTGCATGTGGCCCCTTTATCGTACTTCGGCGTTTATGAGTGCTATCTCTTCTGAGCTTTACGATCTGCGATATGCGATGAACTTCGCATCACCGATTCGCATCACCACTTCGCATCGCAACGCATCTTTGCATTGCATCGCATCTTCTCATCGCATCGCATCGCATCTTCGCATCACATCTTCACATTGCCACTTCGTAGTATGCGATGAACTTCGCATCGCTGATGTGCAATATTGGGCTGTGTCGCCACATGTCCCTTCGCATCGCCACATTGCATCGCATCTCTTCGCATCACATTGCATCACAATATCACATCGCATAGCAATATCGCATCGCATTGCTCTTGCTTCTGATTTATGATCTGATTTTCGCCGATGCGATAATCACCATTGATCTGTCCAGATCTACAGTCCTCGTTGTTTTTTGCAATTCAATTTCATTCCTGCCCCGCTTACCTTACTATGAATCATATCCGTCCATTTATTCCCTTTGTTGTTGTGATCTAATCATGACCGTCCAATCACCTCACTTGGAATTCTTCAAAGACTTCTCTACCTTAGTCGATTTTTGTTTGTTTATCCTATCGCCGCTCTGTAACTCCGACTCTTGCTACTCTCAGCTTCTTTGCTTCCTCTCTGATATCTATGCTTCATTCATTGCCTCTGCTATCTCTGCTGCTTCTCTGCTGCGTTTGCTACCTCTGTTGTATCCATTGCCTCTCTTCCTTCTCTACTTCATTTGTTTCCTCCGAAGTCTCTTTGTCCTTCATGTTCCTATGCCTCTTTGCTGCTTGTTATGTATTCTTCAACGCGATTCTCTCCTGAGCTTTACATTGTCGCCGCTCTGCAACAACGGTTCCTCCACGCTGCTCCTCCCTGAGCTTTATTCAGTTTTTAAGTACGCTGATCTTTCCTGAGCTTTTTATTCTATTCCATATTCACTCTGACTTGGGATTATTTCCCTTGCTACATGCCTTAAACGTGTCGATCTCTCCTGAGCTTGTTTTGCTGCCTTTGCTCCTTTTCTTCCTTAAATGCTTCTCTACTTCCTCTGCTTCTTTCTACTGCCTTTATTGCCTTTGGTGCCTTCTTAGCTACATTCACTGCCTCTGTTATATTTTCTTCCTCTCTACATTCGCTATTTCTCTGCCTTTGTTGCCTCACTGTTACCTTTTCTGCCTCAGCTGCCTCTGCTATATTTGCTGCCTCTCTACATTTGCTATTTCTCTGCCTTTTTTGCTTCATTGTTACCTTTGCTGCCTCAACTGCCTCTACTCCTTGTCTACCTTGCTTCTTAGCTACATTCGCTTCTTTGCTGCCTCTGCTCCTTTCCTTTCTGCTGCTCCTCTGCCTCTCTTTTATGCTTTCTTACTGCATTAGTGCCTGATCTCCTCCTTTGCCTTATTGTTGGTTCTTCTCTGCTCCTTTGTCTTAGTGATAGTTCAGGTGATGCTCCTTTGTGCTCCTTTTCCATCAATGACAATATTTCCAACAGTCTCCCCCTTTGGCATTGATGGCAATACTCCAATACTTCCTCCAAGACTTCCTCCCCCTTCTCATTCTAAGAAGTTCCTTGTCTTCCTCTGCTTGCTTTTCAGAAAAGCCGTTCTTCTTCTGCTCGTTTTTCCTCCCCCTTTGAAATCAATGGTAAAGGGCTGCACCTTTCCCAATGTAATTTCTATCTTTTCATTTCCTCTCTCTGAGTTGTGTTTAGGCCTTCTTCTTCTGACTTTGTACCATGCTACTCCAATCTGGTGTACAAGAGTTGTTGAGAGAACACTTTGAGAATCATTGAACTTGTATGTATATACACAGTAAGTTGATATCATCCCAAAGCTTAGAATTATTGCACTTGTATAAAGTGTAGGTGATGATAGAACAACCATATATAATTAGACTTATATAATCAGAGATGCATCATTGGACTAAAACTAAAATACTGAGAATGCTTCAAATATACTTTAGTCTCTTGTATGATCTTCATCATAAATACATATATGTTGAGGAATATTGTAGATGGAATATGTCTTGTTCTGCAATACACATCTGCAGTACAAAATCTGTTTAATTATGATGATGCCAATATATCTTTTATAGATGTGGTTCACCTTTAATTCCTGTTGGTGGTGATATGAGCTTGTCTGCTGACAGGGATATTACACTTAATAGCTGAAAGGTTCTTGTTACTGATGTGAACAATGAATCAAACCAGAGCTTTCAACTTATTGTGAGATTAGACAATATCTTTCAATCTAAGAGACCAAATGACTTTACTGCTTGTACAATATACTTTCAAAACAAACCCTTGAAGCTAGATAGATTCAATGTATTGATCAGTCTCACTTATGAACTATGCAATTTTATTTATGACATAAGGGGGTATGTATGTCAACGATCAACCACTCTTTAATGGTGAAATACCAGTAAGTCCTTTCTGCTGAAGTATGCTTTTGATGAATCAATAACAGACTTTTGAGTTTCAACCGTAAGATTAACACAACTCGTCCTTCATACTTCAGATACTTGAACTGTTCTATCATGATGATCTTCAGCAAAACATCTTCAAGTTGTTTAATTGAAATCTCAGCAAACAGACTTCACACAGTTTTATGAATGATCTTAAGAAAGATGCCTTGAAGATATATCTGTACTAACTTGAGGAAGGCATGCAATTATATCTAGCAATAGATACTACTTCAATGCTCAATATACTACTTCAAGTGTAAACAAGATAATGATCCTTTTACACTTTCATTGACCTTTTTATTCTTTAATAATGCAAATAACGTTGGGTATACTACCTTGATGTACTTGTGCAATAATACTATGATCCTGAGGACCTATACCATACCACTGCTTCACTGATAATACTTGGTATTCTGCTGATAGGTACACTGCTTGATCCAAATGCCAATTGATACTAATTTGATAAAATATGCAGTAATTTCACTTCAACTCACACATGCACCCCCAGTTAAGACAACCTCCATAGTTTCCACCATTGAGCTCTCCACTGTTCTTAACAACAATCATCAATATACTGAATCTAATCTTGGCATCATTAACCTTTTTCTTATTCTATCATTCTGGTTTAAAAGAATGTCACTGCATATTCCTTTCTAGGACTGTTCCAGAATCATTGCTACTCTATATACAATTCAATTGTTCTAACATAATGATCTTCGGGAAGGCATCTTCAATTTCTTTACTTGGAATCTACAAGGGCAGACCACTCATAGATTTATCACTCATTTAACATATTTTCTCCAAGGGGACCTTCTATAGATGAAAGATGGAATGATATAATGATGATAAACATTTCTCTTACTCATCCTTCTTAAATTTGTTTCATTTGTAACTCTTGTAGTGTGATGCACAGTGTGATCATCCTCTATGGAAATTTCCAGTTCTATAGGTTAAAGAATAATTTTTGTGATTTTAATCATTCATCACTTAGTGTGCTATTATCTTCTTAGCTTACATGTTCATGGTTGATTTTCCCTCTACCACCATGGCTTCTTGCTGCCTTTTCTCCTTCCATCAACCAGTTGGCTATTGAATGCTTCAGGTATTCTTCTTCCTCTATAGTTCTCTGTTAGAGGAATTGTCCTTTCCCTTCCTGAAATTTTAGCTGTTCTTACTCCAAGGAGCTCTTCTTAAACTAATTTTATGGGGACTATTTATAAACTGCTATCCCCTTGGGATGATGCTTCTTATCTATTACTGGCTGGATATTTGTGTTGCTTCCTAGAGTAGCTCCCCCTGATACTATGATGGATTCATTATGTTACTGAGGTAACAAGCTCCCCCTTTCTCTTTTCTTTCCATACTTTATTGGGGTTCTTCATAATGTATGCACATCTTTTTGATTCACATTTTTGTCTAATTTGATTGGATTCCATCAGCTGTCTAGAGTTCTTTAATGTATATGGAAGCTTGCAGTTTTTTGCTTTGTGACCAATCTTGTGGCATGAATAACATCTTATTTTACCTAAGTAAGGTTGATCTGATGTATGGAATTTGTTCCCCTTTTTTAACACAATTTACATTCAATAGATTTATGTCCAAATTCATTGCATGAAAAACAATAGCCATGAAATCAATTAGTGTACCTAGTGAAAGATTGTTTTTTCCATTTGATTGCTTGAGGAGGTCTTCTCATTTGCTGGTTAAACTTGTTTTGATTTATCTTACATTGGGCTGCTACATGTCCAGGTTTATGTCAAGAAAAACATGTAATAAATTTTACAGGAGGAAAGAGCCTCCTTTGTGGTCTTCTGAACTTGATCAATTCCTCTTCAGGAACAATTGAGCTTTTTTCAATTTCTTGCTTCTTCTCCTCATTATTTGTCTCTTGATGTTGTTGTTGGTTCTTGTTCGTTTCTTCTTCTGTGGGTCCCTTTTGGGCTGATTCATCTTCCCTTTCAATGTCTTCCTTCTCTGAGTTCTTCATGGAGGTAATCTCATCTCTCAGCTTCTTAAACAACCTTCTCCTTTCTTCTAGCAGTCTTCTAGCTGCAGTCATCTCAGATTCTAGTCTTCCATATTGTATTTCTTTCTCTTTTAATTGGTTATTCATCATCCCTTCTATTCTCCTTACTTATTCAAGATGAACCTTCAAGTCAAATTTTTTTTCTTTATGTTCATGTTCTCTCTCATCACATATTTGCACCAATTTCTTCAAGTCTTTGTTTTCATTCCTCAATCTTCCTATTCCAGTCAAGGCAATGTCAAGTTTGGTTTGTTCTTTCACTATAATTTATTTATGGAGCTTACTTCTATTCACACTAGCAGTTACCTCATTTGATTGAACATTTTCCTTTTGACATGAATTTTTCTTCTTCTTGATTCTCTTCTCCTCCTTGACAATGCAGCCCCTAGTGTCTACGTCATGCATGAAATGCAATCTATCCTAGATTTATTTTGCAGAGGTTAGATCCATTATTAAATCAAGATCCTTGTTATGAATACTGTTATATATCACACATTTTTCCTTAGCATTCCACTGTTTTTCTTGCAAAGAGGTAGAGTCTGTGCAATAACCATCACATACAAGCTTCCATACCTCAGGTTCATAAGCCATTAAATCTGTTTTAACCTTATCTCTTCATTCAGGAAAGTTTGTTGTATTTAGCACGGGTACATTTTGATAGTCCACAACTCAACCAGATCTCCTTCAAGCTATAACGCTTACACCAAAGGAACCCACTCTGATACCAATTGTTGGACCCTTAGTTAAACTGAGAGAGGGGGTGAATCAGTTTAACACATTCATGGAATTTTAAAAACTTTCCTTTAAACTTATTTACACCTTCATTTCATGATCAACTTATTACATAATGTAACATCAATCTTACTATGTGAACAACAAGTATTAAGCAGATTAGATACACCATATCAACACATAAACATCATGCACATAGACAACAGATATAAGTGGAAACCCATAAGGGAGAAAACCACATCTTATTATTGTTGTGATGCAAAGGCAAGCTCCAACTCCCTCTCACCACTGATTTTCTGTAGGCTCCAACCTATAGGAGGCTACTACCTCAATTCTGCAAGCTACAACTTGAAAGGAAGCTCCAACTCCCATCTATTTTCTCAAATAGTTACAACTCACGTATAAATTTAAATTTCACCAAATACAACTAGACATCTATCAAGCTACAACTTGATATGGAAGCACCAACTTTTTCATTGTACAATAAAATCATATGCTGATTTACCTGGATATCAACTCTGTTTTTCTCCTTCTTTACTGTTGTCCTTCCAGCCTTCAAATTTGCTTTATATCATCTCTGGATCTTCACAACTCCTCTCTCTTCTCATTCTTCTTCTTACACTCTCTCACCTTATGCTGCTTTCTCTAACCTCATGTTGTTCTATCTTATAATATTCTACTCTCTTCCATTCTGCAACTTTCTAAAATATTCAGCTCCCTTAAATTCTGATGCATACTCCCTCTCTCTCTCTCTCTATGTTTTCGTAACCTTCTACACAAGGATATTACCTGTTTTATACAAATAACTTCATGGTTGTTTGCATTCTACAGGGAATATGAAATGAACAAGCACGGTTCTTGCCTTTCACCTAACTCATTTCCTCACTCAGCATATTCCTAATGTTACAACAATATATACAATAATTACAGTATCAAATTGGAGTTTTTCTTTGCCTACGGAGACTTGCATTTGCATCAAACAATATAAACTAGTCAAATCATTTACATTTATAGTTGCAACAGATAAATCTCACTCAACCCTTTCAGCTCTTGGTTCGCCGTATATTTGTCTTTTTTGCTGCTGTTATATTCTAGCTCTACTACATAACTGCTCTGTTTCTTCCGTTACTTGTGTCTTTTGTGTTGCATTCACATACATATCAACCTTTCATCAATCGAACGGTCATCGCATTTCGCCTTTTCTTAACTTTCCAATCCGACAGAAATCACACATAAAGTTGCATTTTATTTAACTGTTCCCAACCTATGCGAAATAGGTGGTTTTAGAATGCCACACGTCGCCCTCTTAACGCTATCGCATTCGTTTCACCTTTTACCACTTATCCTCCAAAAGCGGTGCGAAACAACAACTTACCAGTTTTCTAATCCTGCCTGCACTGTTTCGTGGATTTCAAAATATATTCCACTATCTTTTAAGACTGTATTTAAATATGTTCTCTCTATAACCATATACGCCTTTAATACATAATACCCTTGTAAATTTTTCATTTCCGCCAATCTTGCACATTTATCGATGCCCAAATTAGCACTTCTAATCTGAATCGTAGATCTCTACTCCGTGATCCAATGGTTATCGCTTCATCGCAACTTACCTTTCTTCTTAACTCACAGCTGCAACTGCATAACACTGTTCTGTATGGGATCAAGTCCTTTTTCATATTTTCAGGTCTTTCCTTTGTAACCCGAGTCGACCTCCGCTTCCTTGGTTTTCTTCATTAAAAACACATAGCCCTGGACTTGAAATACTTCAGATTTTAACTTCAAACTATATCACGTCCGGCATCATATCGTATTTCAGAATATCAAGGTTTTACGTTATACTCCCCTTTTTCACCTCCTATGCGATTTAACACTGGAAAGGCTTTACATCCGGATTTGAAATCCTTTGAATAATAGTTCTGAGCTGCATCGTATCCAGCCTCTATGTCGCACTTTGGAATTTATGAGTGCTATCTCTTCTGAGCTTTGCGATCTGCGATATGTAATGAAATTCACATCGCCGATTCGCATTGCCACTTCGCATCGTATCGCATCGCATCTTCTCATCACATAACATCTCATTGCATATTTTCATCGCATCGCCACTTCGTGGTATCTGATGAACTTCGCATCGTCGATGTGCGATATTTCGCTTTGCCACCACGTGTCCCTTCGCATCGCCACATCGCATTGCATCACAATATCGCATCGGATAGCAATATCACATTGCATTCCTCTTGCTTCTGATATATGATCTGATTTCCACTAATGTGATCATCATTGTTGATCTGTCCAGATCTACGGTCCTCATTGCTGTTTGCAATTCAATTGCATTTCTGCGCCGCTTATCTTACGATGAATCATATCCATCCATTTCTTGCCTTTTTTGGTGCGATCTAATCGTGACTATCTAATCACCTCACTTGAAATACTTCAAAGACTTCTCTGCCTTAGTCAATTTTTGTTTGTTTATCCTATCGTCGCTCTGTAACTCCGACTCTTGCTGCTCTCGACTTCTTTGCTTCCTCTCTGATATCTCTCCTTCATTTGTTGCCTCTGCTATCTCTACTGCTTCTCTGCTGCATTTTCTACCTCTGTGGTATTCGTTGCCTCTCTTCCTTCTCTACTTCATTTGTTTCCTCTGAAGTCTCTATCTCGTTCATGCTCCTATGCCTCTTTGTTGCTTGTTCTGTATTCTTCAACGCGATTCTCTTCTGAGCTTTATATTGTCGCCGCTCTGCAACACCAGTTGCTCCACGCTGCTCCTCCCTAAGCTTTATTCAATTTCTAAGTGCGTTGATCTCTCCTGAGCTTGTTCTTCTATTCCACATTCACTCCGACTTGGGATTCTTTCCCTTGCTGCATGCCTTAAACGCATCGATCTCTCTTGAGCTTGTTTTGCTTCCTTTGCTCCTTTTCTTCCTTAACTGCTTCTCTGCTGCCTCTGCTTCTTTTTGGTGCCTTCTTAGCTGCATTCGCTGCCTCTGCTATATTTGCTGCCTCTCTACATTCGCTATTTCTCTGCCTTTTTTTCTTCGCTATTACATTTGTTGCCTCAATTTCCTCTGCTATATTTTCTACCTCTCTACATTCGCTATTTCTCTGCCTTTGTTTCTTCGCTGTTACCTTTGCTGCCTCAGCTACCTCTGTTCCTTGTCTACCTTTATTTTTATTTGCATTCACTTCCTTGCTGCCTCTTCTCCTTGCCTTTCTGCTGCTCCTCTGCCTCTCTTTTATGCTTTCTTACTGCATTAGTGCCTGATCTGCTCCTTTGCCTTATTGCTGGTTCTTCTCTGCTCCTTTGTGCTCCTTTGCCATCAATGACAATATTTCCAACATATCCAACCAATCCCATAAAGGATCGGAGATCTGCTACATTTTGGGGAACTCGCCATTCCATAATCATCCTAATTTTCTCAGGATCAACCGCTATGCCCTCAGTGGAAATAACATGGCCTAAATATTGGATCTCTTCCTTGAAAAATTCACATTTGCTAAACTTGGCATACGACTGATGTTTTCTTAACATCTCCAACACTATTCTTAATTGATCCTTATGCTCTTCAACATTATTTGAATAAATTAAAATATCGTCAATAAATATCAACACTAAACTATCCAAAAAAGGGTGAAATATTTTGTGCATCATCTTCATAAATGTTGCTGGTGCATTAGTTAAACCAAAGGGTAGTACCACAAACTCGTAATGCCCGTACCTGGTACAAAAAGCAGTCTTGTAGATATCCTCGTCTTTTATCCGAATCTTGTGGTACCCAGACCTTAAGTCTATTTTTGAAAATACCGTGGCCTCCTTTAACTGATCAAATAGGTCATCAATCTGAGGTAAAGGATATTTATTTTTTATGGTTAGCTTATTAAGTTGTCTATAATCCATGCACATTCACATGGTTCCATCCTTCTTCTTTACAAGCAACACTGGTGCTCCCCAAGGGGACACACGTGGTCGAATGTACCCTTTGTCCAACAACTCCTGCAAATGCATTTTCAATTTTGTTAGCTCCAAAATACTCATTCGGTATGGGGCTCTTGAAACTGGTGATGCTCCTCACATTAACTCAATGGTGAAATCAATATCTCTTCTTGGAGGTAATCCTGGTACATCTTCTGGAAATACATCCATAAAGTCTTTTACCACTAGTATGCTTTCCATCATAGGAGTCTTCTCCTTGGAATTAGAAAGACACACTTGGATGGCATATATATGACACCCTTTTCTAATACATTTGTTCATTTGGGATGCTTTAATAGGACGTAGCTGTAGTTGTTTCTTGATTCCTTGAATCTCTTTGCAAGTTACATCTTTCATCCTATAATATATAATATTATCTTTACAATCAACCAATGTCCAATGTTTCTCGAGCGAATCCATGCCCAACAGTACATCATAAGACCCTAGTGGCAGTATACTCAGATCCATGTTTAAATGCCAATCTCCAATTTTCAACGTACAATTTGGACCTTTCTTTTTGCTCTAGTGGCTAGCTAGACCAGCCAGGAATTTTTGAATTTCTGACTCTATAATTTACATATTTCTACTATCTTGGCGTTTACATAACTTAAACTTGCACCTGGGTCAACCAAAATAGAAACAGTGCAATATTCCTAATTATCCCAAGCTAATAGGAATATTCAATTATGTTTTCATTTTCTTGTTACAAGAATAAAATTGTAAAGGAGGACAAATTAAACTCCTTAAACAACAAAATAAATCAATGCCTATGTGAAGAAGGCTAAATCTGGGCTGCCTTAATAAAACTCCCTCATGTGTGAAAAGGGATTGTGACAATTGACTGGGTCAACAGGAACAAATCTACAATGTTGTCTAGATGCAATGTACCTAGATGAACAATGCAGATCTAGTTGGAGGTTTCAAATGTGAAAGGAGCTAAACCTTTGAGATGGTTTAGGGTTTTGTAAGGCTTTCATCCTATAAATGAAAGAGGAGAGCAGCGTGAGAGGGGTTGTTGAACATATTGTCTTGAAAGGATTTGTCTATTTAGGCACTTTTCATTCTCTAGCTGTTTAGCTGAGAATGGCGTTGTTTAGCACTGGGTGTTCCTAATCAGGAATCCCACCTCTTTCCTTGAGAGGCCTCTTGGAAGAGTCTTGCATTTATTGTCCATTATCAGGCATTTGGCAAAGCTTATTCTTCCAACTACAAATCACATCCTGTTGAGGATTTGGTTGTCCTTTGAGCAGCAGCAAGTGGAGGCTAGATCTATTCAGATCTAGACCATACTAGTGCCTCTTTTCAGTGGGAAAGCCTTCTATCCCATTTTCAAGAGTGTATTATCTGATTGGAGCTTCAGATCTATAACTTGGCATCAGGCCAAACTCTACATCAAGCCTACAGCGTAGTTTATCTCCCTGTACTGTGTTATTTTTCAAGTGAAGAGTTGCAGGGTGTTTGGAAACTATTTGGAGGAGAGATCTCTGGTGTAAAGGAGCCTTCCTTACACTGTGGTGCTCCATGGATTAGCCATATAATCCATGTATGTTTCAGATCTGATATTTTCATTGATCTATCTACTTCATAATTTCTAAATCATTCTACAGATCTGCTACAGTAGATCTCAGATCTACTCTTTGTGCTTCATGTATTGCTGAAAACCCCAAGGGGGATGTAAAATAGAGACAGTCTAGTGTAAAGATCTGATATAGATCTAATATTTTGTACACAAATATGTCCTAGATCTAAGTTGTAACCTACAAATTTTGTTTACTCATAAAAATAATGATGTCAAGGCTTTGCAATGAAATATATTGTTGCAACACCTCTTTTAGAGGGTTTTTCTTCAGGAAAGTCTCCATCTTTCTCTTGTACATTGAATGGGCTCCATTGTAAATCTTATTTACTGTTGTATAAGATATTTTTGATCTTTCCTATTGGTCTCTTGCTATTGCTATCTAAAACTGCGTTATTTTCTGGGCAGTGTTCTTTTGTATTGCTGCAGTCCCTTGTTTGGGTAGTTTTCAAGCCATACTAGGTGTGGGAGGTCTATTTACCTCACCTAGTTTGATTTGTTTCTGATATCCTCTTGGATTTGGGTCTTATATAATCATATCTAAGGGATCCAAGGGCCGATCTTGTTTTTTGTAGCACACATTCCTGAAAAATGCATTTTTCAGGCATGTCTTGCTAGCAATCCCAATTTGGGGATATTACAGTGGCATCGAAGCATATTTCTTGGCACAGCCTGTGCTTTGCCTACTGAAGAGCCAATATGTCTTTTCATGGAAATAAAATACTGATGAAGAAGTGTAGTTACACTGAAGACACAAAATACAAGGGTCCAAACCCTTCATCTGGAAGATTGATTGGGAACGAGTTTTCTAAAACTCTGTTCCAAACTATGCATGAGCTGAAGAATGAAATTAGGGGAGTGAGGAATGAAAGAAAAGCAGATATTTTGAAGAGGTTTTCACCTGAAGGAAGCCCCACTACTTCATATGATGTGTGTGAAGATTCAGCCACACAATCTGATCTACAACATTGTAGCATGCCTACATTCCTTGCAAGAGGAGAAGAATAAGGAGGAACACCAAAGGAGGAGTCTCTTGGTGATTATCTCCAAGAATATGAATCTCAATCAGAAAAATTCAAAGAGCATCTCAGTTTCCCAGAGTTCTGTCAACTCAAAGAAGCCAGATCTAGCACCTACAGTAGAAGAAGAGGGTGCCTTCAGCACACCTTGGGTAGATTTTCTCTACCTACTTTCGATGGATCACCTAAAGACTCAGCCAAATCTTGGGTAAGGAATATAGACACATACTTTCAGTTGCATCAAGTGTTAGAAGAAGAAGCCTTGAGAGTAGCAACACTGCATCTTCAAGGGAAAGCTTATGCTTGGTGGCTATTTGAGTCCTCTTCCTTAAAGGGGATAAACATCTCTTCTTATGCAAGGTTCACTAGGAGACTAGTGACAAGATTTGATGAGAGACATTCTGAGACTTATTGGGAGGAGAAAATCAAGCCCAAGAAATCTACATCTTTGCATAAGCTAGAAGATTCCATGAAGCCAACTCCAGTCCTAAACATTTTTGAGGGGGTTGAAGAATTGCTGCACAATTTGCCATAGGTAAAAGCCCCAATACAACAAGATCTCTTTTCTCAAAGAGAAGTCATGAGGATTCCTTCATCACTAAGAGATCAAGAAAAAGGATCTCTTGATGATGAAGCATTCCCCAATAATGAGGATAAGGGAGAGGAAGAGCAGAGAATATCCTCTAGCGCTGTGACAGCAAGAGGAGATCTATTTTCAGTTGGAGATGGAGATGAAGCAATGGCTTCCAATACAGGGGTTCTTTCACCTTTGCAAGGAATTCCTAAGGATCTTCCATATGGAGGACATGAGCAGCATGTGTCTTTGTTAAAATACAATGTGACAGAACAAAGGAGGGATCAAATAGCTGATCCACTATCAGAAGATGGGGCAAATGATCCAATCAGAGGCACTCTTACACCACTAAGAGGGGTCTCCAAGTTTCATAAGACTTCCACAAAAAAATCAAAGGTGAACTTGCGTTGTGGAAGCAAGGGAATGTTGATCCCATCTGATAAGCATGGGAGAATGAACCATGAGGCATCACTGTCTTGTGGAAAACCACCTGGGAGACCACCTAATTCAGATTTGGTGAAAAGTGTCCCACATCTCGATGCTCCACTCATGAATCCAAGAAGGATTGGAGCATTAGAAGACAAGTCTACAACGCTGAGAGGCTTGGGTAAGATCAAGGAGAAGGGAGATCTTATTCCCTTAACATCACCACCCACTCACCTATCTTGATCTGCGCTATGGGAGGAGAAGAATGGAAGGATCAAGCTTCCAACACACACTTGTGGCATGGGGAATGCCAAGGAGAAGATCAACAATATGACAGACATTCCTGTGGATGTATCATCAACACTGTCATTTTTGCAGTGTAGATCTGTATTGGAAAGCTCAACTTCTTGTAGAGTATTCCAAAGATCTTCACACATGTATGGTACTTGATGACATGCTGCAATAAGAGGGCTACTTATTCCAAGGAGGGGTCATCTATCATCATGGTATAATCTTCTTGTCTAGAGCTTCCAAGCTCAAGCAAAAGATACTACAAGGAGCACACAAAGAGTTCTTTTCTAGCCATATGCAGTCAATGAAGATCTACACTCTAATCATGAGGAGCTTTGATTGGGAAGGCTTGAGAGAGGAACTACATCAACAATTTCAAGAGTGCATGAGCTATGTGGAGTTGGGGCAGCCAAGGGACTCTATGCAAGAGTCATTTCAGCCATATCTCCCTTATTTTGAAAGAGGAGAAATGTCCATGCACAACTCCATGTGTATGAGTAACTTTTATGGTGAAGAATTTGTTCATGTAAAGCAAGTTTATTTCTTTGATTATACATGTTATTTTACCATTTGTATGCAGGCCATGACTCCTAAGAGGAGCAATGTATCATGTAAATCTCATGGTAATTTTTGGGCCACTAAAACTTCTGAATTTGGCCACTCCCCTGATGTGCAAAGGGAGATTTATTTTCATGATGGGTGCTTTCCTAAGGCACCAAATATATCTCACATTTTCTGCAGTAGTGAGATGACTTGGGCAGCAAGTAAGTGGTGGGAAAACCACTTACCACATCTTGATTTGATGAAGGCAGGGGATGCTCTATGCTGGTTCCACATGTGGGACTATGATCCACCTCCATGTGCACATATTCATGTTTTTTTGTACATTCCCTTGATCCCCTACATTGATGATGTACTTGTACTTTTCATGGGGATGAATGGAGGGAGGAGGGAAGGCATTCATGTGCCTTATGGGATGAATACACTCTCTGTACTTTCTGTCTTATATTTCAGGGAGGGCATTGGGCAACCCATGATTGTTTCATGTGATCTATTGTTTCCTTATGGGAGGAGTTGTTTGCATCTCATGAGAACATTAGTGGGACAAGTCATGGATGGATGGTTTGGTGATCACTTAGCTTATGAGAGAAGCTTATCCTTTGTTTGTGACACCAATGGAGGAGGAGATGAGCTGCAGCACTCACTTTATCAGCTGCTTGAGGATAAGCAACATTTTGGAGGGGAGGACTGTAATATTCCTAATTAGCCCAAGCTAATAGGAATATTCAATTTTGTTTTAATTTCCTTGTTACAAGAATAAAATTGTAAAGGAGGAAAAATTAAACTCCTTAAACCAAAAAATAAATCAATGTCCGTATGAACAAGGCTAAATCTGGCCTGCCTTAATAAAATTCCCTCATGTGTGAAAAGGGATTGTGAAAATTGACTGGGTCAACAGGACCAAATCTACAGTGCTTTCTAGATGCAATGTACCTAGATGAACAATGCAGATCTAGTTGGAGGTTTCAAATGTGAAAGGAGCTAAACCTTTGAGATGGTTTAGGGTTTTGCAAGGCTTTCATCCTATAAATGAAAGAGGAGAGAAGCATGAGAGGGGTTGTTGAACATGTTGTCTTGAAAGTATTTTTCTGTTTAGACACTTCTCATTCTCTGGATGTTTAGCTGAGAATGGTGTTGTTTAGCACTAGGTATTCCTGATCGGGAATCCCACCTCTTTCCTTGAGAGGCATCTTGGAAGAGTCTTGCATTTATTGTCCACTATCAGGCATTTGGCCAAGCTTCTTCTTCCAACTACAACTCACATCCTGTTGAGGGTTTGGTTGTCCTTGTGAGCAGCAACAAGTGGAGGCTAGATCTATTCAAATCTAGACCATACTAGTGCCTCTTTTCAGTGGGAAAGCCTTCTATCCCATTAGAAAGAGTGTATTAGCTGATTTGAGCTTCAGATCTACAACTTGTCATCAGGAAAAACTCTACATAAAGCCTACATGGCAGTTTATCTCCCTGTACTGCGTTATTTTGCAAGTGAAGAGTTGCAGGGTGTTTGGCAACTATTTGGAGGAGAGATCTCTGGTGTAAAGGAGCCTTCCTTACACTGTGGTGATCCATGGATTAGCCATATAATCCATGTATGTTTTAGATCTGATCTGTTCATTGATATATCTACTTTAGAATTTCTAAATCATTCTGTAGATCTGCTGTAGTAGATCTCAGATCTACTCTTTGTGCTTCATGTATTGCTGAAAACCCCAAGGGGGATGTAAAATAGAGACAGTCTAGTGTATATATTTGATATAGATCTAATATTTTGTACACAGATCTGTCCTAGATATAATTTGTAACCTATAGTTGTTGTTTACTCATAAAAATAAAGTTGTCAAGGCTTTGCAGTGAAATATATTGTTGCAACACCTCTTTTAGAGGGTTTTTCTTCAGGAAAGTCTCCATCTTTCTCTTGTACACTGAATGGGCTCCATTGTAAATCCGATTTACTGTTTTATAAGATATTTTTGAGCTTTCCTATCGGTCTCTTGCTACTGCTATCTAAAACTGCGTTATTTTTTGGGAAGTATTCTTTTGTATTGCTGCAATCCCTTCTTTGGGAAGTTTTCAAGCCATACTAGGTGTGGAAGGTCTGTTTACCTCACCTAGTTTGATTTGTTTCTGATCTCCTCTTGGATTTGGGTCTTAGATAATCAAATCTAAAGGATCCAAGGGCTGATCTTGTTTTCTGTAGCACACATTCCTGAAAAATTTGTTTTTCAGGCATGTCTTGCTAGCAATCCTAATTTGGGGATATTACAAATAGGCTACGAAAGTAGCTTACCTTCCAATTCTATCATCGTTGGTTGATAATCTACCTGGCGATGTTCCAATGTTGCGTTGAATCTGGGTATAATTCGGGCTACATCTCCCACTGTAGAAGCTTCTTGCAAATTAGCAATTGTTTCACTCCTTCCGTGTTGTGGGCAATTTTTTGTAGTAGTGAGCCTTGCCACACCCCCAACACTACAGAAGTGGTTTTGGGGCTTGTCCTTACTCAGGTTTATTGGAAGCCTTTGTACACCTCTCTTCTATAGGCCATCGAGTTCTTTGGTGGTTCCTCCCAAAGTGCTTGCTCACTGAATTACGTGCAGAATTCTTAAAGTTGCTATTCCTAGCACTTTTGAAATTTGAACTTCTTTTTTGTCCTTTCTTTGGCTGCCTTTTTTTTCCCAATTCTACTTTTTCCTTGGACTGCTGGTAACACATCCTTTCCTTCAGAATTTCTTTGTCCATGGCCCTTGGATTTACAAATTCACTTCGTTCTTTCATGTGGGCTGGCAAACTACTTAAGAACTGCTGAACCTTAGACTTTTCATCCCTTAGATAAGGAACGTATCTTAGTAGGGAAGAAAACTTGGTTATGTACTCATCCATTGTCATTTGTCCCAAATTTAAATCATGGAATTCTTTGGATTTTTCAACATAGAAACATTCTGTTAGGCATTTGTCTTTAAAAATATTGTTGGAATGAGTCTCAGGTCACATCTTGGTCTTCAATTCTATGGACATTCTTTACTTCTTCCCACCATAGGGTGGAATTTTCTCTCAACTGATATATGGCCAATTTGGCTGTAATATTGTTACTATACTCATAGACTTGGAAGTACTTGTTCATATTAATCAACCATGCTTCAGACACCTCTTCTGCTTCTCCATCAAACTTAGGTGGTTTTATCTTCCGGAACTCACCTTGTAGTTCCACCTTTTGTTTCTTAATTTCTTGTAGTTCTGACACATTACCAGATTTAGCCTCATTGTAATTTCTATTCTTATTTCTTAGATGTGAATGGCTTCTTTCCATTCTGTCAGTGGTTTGGTCCCTGAATTTTCGTTCATTTTCTTCCTGCATGTCCCTATAGGGACTGGGTTGTAACACCCCCTGATTCTATTTGTCAGAAAGGCTCTTAAGTATCATTTCCTGTTCTTGCATCAGGTGTTCATTATTACTTCTAACTCGAACCATTTTCTCCTGCATCTTCTGTATCTTACTTAGTAGTAAACTGGTCTGGTGCTGCTCCTCCTCCAACAGTCTACTTATCTTTTGGTGTTGATCTACACTAAGTTGAATCCACATTTCAGGATTCATTTTTTATTGGGTTTGGGGTGTTGGTTCCCCTGCATTGCGGGTTGTTTGTTGTGTCGATCCCCTCCTCATATTTTCTTCTGCAATATTTTTTTTTTTTTGTGCATCATTTATACACACAATTTATTATGTTAGGTGACCCTTAGGGTCCCAACTTGTGAATGCTGCTCTGATACCACTTGTAACATACATCACAATTTTTTTTTTAATTATTTACTTTAATTACTTAGCTATACTCTTTAATCCATATTTTGACTCAATATTACAATACATGTACTTACTATACAACTTTGTTATATCCATACCATTATTTGACTAATGATTAACACGTTTATAATTGGGGTTCTAAGTATTTTGAACCCCCTCCTTACAAATGTGTTTTTAAAAGAAACATTACATCAACCATTATAAAACTAAGGGTTAAAACCTCTTGAGTTTAACGCATTCCCGAGGCTCTCATTTTAGGAAACTTGAAATAGTACTTATATGATCTCGTTATCCATACATAAAGGTTTGATTGGTCAGACTATAAATGCATCCTTTCGTTTCGGATTTAATACATACAACTTAAACCCACCTTTGATATTTTTCATTGATTGAGCTCTTACGGATAATACACATATCGAGATATGCTGCAGTCATATGTGATCACATGTTTATCTTTCCACCATTCAATCGGGCATCGCAGGATTCAACAACAGAGAGTTATTTGGAAACAGCTTAGGGTAATACCCCTTGCAACCCTAACCGTCATTTCTTGGATTCCTAGTGGCTCCTCTGCAAGCTTCGTGGCGCTTGTTCCATATCGCTTCTCTCCAGATTTGAATGCCTTTCGTCATGACCAGGTAACTCGATATGTTAGAGAATACAGGCGGTGTTACTTCTGTTGAGTTTTGTTTCTACTTTGGTTGTATTCTTGGTGTTTTAATCCTTCGAGCATGCGTTAATTCCCCCGGCTTGTTCCATTCGATGGGTGGCAGGGTCCTATCTTGTATGTCTGGTATTCCACTGAGTTTTGGGAGCCATGACCTACAACAAGGAACTCGAGTTCCTCTATAAATTTACCCTCGACTGCGAGAGGTATTGAAGGTTTAAAACAAAATGTTTCCTTTGTTCATTTGTATAACAATTTGAGTTTCACTTTATACACAGTTATGTCACGAATTACTAACTGATTCCTACTTTATTTTGGATTTCCCCACAGGTTGGGTCTCGATCGACAAGGATAGTCAATACAGGTTAGATAAAACTCCTCGCTCTTCTTTCGATTATTATGTTAGTTCACTTGGTTTTACAATTGGGCCTTAATCACCACTTTCTAATGCTATATTTGTTTATTTGTAGGTAATCCCTTACCCGAAAGTGTAAGGGTTTCATCGAGTCCTCTTTCTTATTCAAGATTCATACTTTATACCCTGATGTTGTTCTCGCTTCATCAAGTATTTCGTACTTTGTTTCTCCTTCTTGGGTGCAGAGAGACACATCCTAGATGCTCTGGCATGTGGCATTTTGCCACCGAAATTTTACTTGAGGGTTGTGGTAGCCGAATCGCCTAAGTTATTTTATTTTGAAAGGCTCTGCCTACTCGACACCCCCACAAAGGGTTTTTATTCAATGAATATTGTATCTTTGTCTTACTGTGTCATTTCAACTTGAAGGAGTTAACTAAGCATAGTGTTATTTTGTTTTACAATTTCTATGGAACTTGTTGACAGGTCAACTTTGTACATTTTGTTGGGTTCTCTTGCATTCCTGTTCTAATGCAATAATAGATAATGTCTACTCTTGTTATCTTGTATAGTTTTCTGCTTTGAAAAATCATGTTGACCCCTCGGGGTCTGTTATTGTAATGATTTAGTCTTTAATGTGTTCCATGGTATGAGACTGGTTCCATTTCTCAGTTAATTACGCAATATAATTTTAATGGGTTTGAGCCCTTTGGCCAAGCAGAGTTAGAATGTTCTCTGTACTATACTATTCTTAACATTTTTCTTGTGTTTTAAATGCATTACTTTATTCAAGTGTATATTCTTTCCAGCAATACATCCGTGCATGCTATTTTAGGATTTTTGTTTGAATATATTGTAAAGTAAAATTTCTTTTCTAATATAATTTACTTTCATTCTATAAGAACAATAATTCTATAAATTCTTTTCCAGTTTTTAGGATGATGATCGGACCATATTCCTTTGTCCATGTATAACATAGTTTTTGGAAGAACGACCAGTTCTGGGGTCTAGGGCTCTCACCCAAGACCCTGAACTAACAGTTCTCTTCCAGCTTAAACTTTCTTGTATAACATAAAAGTTCAACAACATATTCCTATTTCCTTAAACTAGAATCTTTCCAAGAAAATAATAAACATATACAACTTATACTACTTATACCTAGTATATAGTGCATTATTTCTTTACTGCAATACATATTTTTTAGAATACTAGATATACACAGTATATAATGCATTCTTTCTTTACTGTAATACATATTTTCCAGATTACTAAAGATACACAGTATATAATGCATTCCTGTAATAAAATTGTTTTTCTATAACATCTGAAATAAATAATTATGTTTACTTATTTTATTTTGGGCGCTAATGATGGTGTCCTCCCTACCATAAGAGTGGTGATTACATCCTTCTCTTCCCCCGTGCTCCATATCTGAGATGGGTGGGTTGAGAGAGATTTCAAAAGAGACCTCAGGACTCCAAGTCTAGTCTTCTTTTCCAGAAATCTTCAAGAGTGTTGAGTGTTCCATTGGTCACTACCAGTTTAGGAATTTTTTCACTCTTTCCTTTTTCTCCCTTAGTCCCAGAACAAAACCCCTTTTCCTCACTGGGATGTGCCTTTATCCTCAAAGGAAACGGTAACTATCTGAACTATTCAACCACCTCTCAGTTCTTGAAATACTTTTACCGTCAGGCTTTTTTTACTTTTATGGAAACACTTTGCCATAACTAAATTTATTTTCAACAGAATAAAATTAACTCATGTTCATGACGGAATCTTTTCCAAAAGAAATAAAATGTTTTAGTTTCTTTAAAATAAAATGACATAACAACTAGTCAACAACTAGTTAACACTTAAGCCAGCTGTCACAATGTATTGATTATTGGTGTGTTTCCAACCAACTAATATGGTTAATCCTCAGAACAATATGATGCCAGAAAAATCTCATCCAACATAAATATATAAAGAACAAAAATTCAAAAGTAAATGATTATTAGAAAAATTATTAAAATTAATCAATTAACCATTAAAAAATAATATAATTATTATAATTATTTATAATATTTATGAAAATGAATTAGGGAATAATCATATTATATTAGGGGATACAATGATATTATTAAAAAAAATGTGATAAGATACAGTTAAGGATAGTTAGGATAAAATAGAGAAAAATAAATAAAAATATAAATACATATTATATTAATATTTTAGAATCTATATTAAAGATAAATACATGAGATAATAAAATATAAATTATAAATAAATATTATCACTTAAAAATAGATAAATGTATAGAGTTATTATATATATATATATATATAGAGAGAGAGAGAGAGAGAGAGAGAGAGAGAGAGAGATGGGGTAAAGAAAATAAGGATAAACTATTAATAATTAAATATTATTATTATAAACAAATAAGGATAACTAATATACATATAAATAAAAATATAAAGAATAAAATAACAAAATACAATACTAAATAATAATGTGAAAGAAAGAGAAAGATTAAAATTAAAAAATAATAATAATAATAAGAGAATAAAAATAAAAGATTATATATATATATATATATATATATATATATATATATATATATATATATATATATCAAAATAGATGGAAAGGGAAAAGAGGAGAAAAAGATCCAGAAGTAGAAGGAATTTAAGAATAAGAGAATTTGAAGAAAAGAATAGGGATCCAATTTCTAAGTTATTGTCAATATTCAAATTATTGGTGGTTGGCTTCTGGATATTGATTGCCTTTGTGAACATTCTGTGATGAAATGTGAGATACTGGTAAGGGAAAAATAATTCTCAATATAAAAGTGATGATCAGGGAAAATTTTAGGGGCTAATATTTGCAAGTGGGCTAACTTTCCATCCTTTATCCAAAAACAAGATTCGCCAATTTCCATTCTTTTGAAAATTGATTCGCCCAAGTTTTATATTATAAAATTATTTTACCCTAAAAATCACAAGAAAATTATATAGATTAATATAAGATAATTATAAACCTAAATATTACAAAAATATCATCAAATTTTAACAATTTACATATTGGAGACTATTAAGATTCACCAAGGTTTCTAAACTTTAAGATAAACTTCCATCCTTGAAATTTTCCCCGGTGATGATTTGTTTTAACATAATGTTTTCAAATATTTGTAGTCGCCACACAAGTCAAGTATTCTCAAATATTTATTTATCTATAATTTATATTTTGTTATCTTAGTTTTTTACCCTTAATATTTATTCTAAAGTTAGTTTTAATATAATAAGTGTTTATATTTTTATTTATTTTTATCCTAATTATCCTTAATACTATTTTATCTTTTTAATATCAATTTTATATTTTAGTTTGTTACCTTTAATTTTTATTCTAAATCATTAATATAATATTTATTTTCATTTTTATTTATTTTTATCGCGATTATTTTAATACTATATTATCCTATTTTTTCCAATTATATCATGTTATCCCCTAATTTAATATGTATATTCCCCTAATTCACTTTCATATAGATTATAATAAATTATAATAATTTTCTATATTAATTTATTATTATTTCTTAAGGATTAGTTGATCATTTTTCTTTGAATTTTTATTCATAATACCTATGTTGGATCATATTTTCTACATCTTATTGTCCTGATGATCAACCATATTAGTTGGTTCGAAACACATCGATAGCTAATACATTCATTTAATGTATCTTAAAATCCTTTTTCTAAATAATAAAGATCTAAAAACGCCTAGTTATAATGAAAACGTTTATTATCATTTATCAAATGCAAGTATTTCCTACTTCACAAATATCATGCCTTCACAGATTTATTTTAAGAATATAAAATATTACAAAGTTTTTTTACTCCATTGGTTTTTTATAGGTTCCGTAATCTTTGTAGAGACATGAAAACTCCATGGAAAACATGGGAGCATTATTTAACCTAGGTTGGTCAGTCCAAATTTGGAGGGGAGGGGGGAGGGTCCCCTTCATATAACACCTCCCATGAAAATAATCTATCAAAACATTACAAATTTCTTGCAATTTGAATCAATAAATAAGTGGTGTGGCTCATGCTTTCTTCTATCCCCCCATACTGCTCACTAATGTTTCCCAAGTTTTCACAAAGGTGCATAATTAATGGTGATCACATGGCACTATCTTGCAAGTTTGGGATAAATTTGGTTTTCCTCGGGTGTTTTTTATTTATCCTAGTTTTTATTCCACCTATTTTGACTTGTGGTTTGATTGAGCCATGTTAATTTTCGTATAACATTGATGATGCGGTCATTGGCTCTATTTATCCTTGGTATGTTATTTGGTTTCCTTTTCACTCTCTCCATGTTTTTGTAGTACCGAGTTCAAACTATTTCACCATTGATGGACATTGGCACACTAGACAAAACCCCCCATACAAAAATGTAGACATTGATCAAGTTATAATAAGGGTTCTACAACATTCAAGGACTTTCACGTAGTAGTCTCACAACTAAAAGAGAGTATCATCTTAATTAGAATTTCATGTTGTAAATAAATATAAGTTTTATAACTTTATAATAAGCAATGCATAGAAATATTATTTATATATAGAAAACTAACAATGGTAGGCACACATAATTTTCATAAATTTACCTTGGAAATCATTAACTAGAAAACCAAAAAAATATTTAAAGTTCCACTTCTAACTCTCTTTATCATCTAAATTCATCATTTAAAATACAATATATATGATCCCATGGTATCAAAAGCCCTAATATATTAAACTATATTATATTTCTTTACTATTATTATGTTATAATGGATTAAAATACCAATGGCTAAAACACCACCAAAACCATGCTAAAAGGGAACCAAAACAATGCAAAAATGAAAAATCTCAAAAACTTCTCAGCATCAACCAACCTTACTCCCATGTTAGTATACAATAATTCATACTAATCATGTAAATAATATAAAACATGGCTAACAATCCCCCACTTATTTTTTTCTTTGCATATAAGGGTCACAAGATTACATGATTAATAATTTAGGGAAACAATGACCATTATTTCTGTATACCAACAAAATATCTCGGTGATCACAAATTTTGTTAATAAATCTATATTATTCTTCAAAGTGTCCACTTTTACCAACAACACCTTTTTGTCTTACTATCATTTCTACCATAAAGTGATATTGAACATCAACATGATTTTTCTTAGTGTGATAAGTTGGGTCTTTACTATAAATATTACACTTTGTTTATCAGAAACAATTGATCTCTATACCCATATAACTTCTTCACTTGCATGAATAATTTCTATATATTTAGCTTCAAATAGTTGAGAGAGAAATTGTAAGCTATCTCTTATTCATCCAATTTATTTCTCCTCCAAATAGGTTAAACATGTAACCACTTGTATATCTTCTACAAGCTATATCTCTACCCCAACCCATGTTAACAAATCCATCTATGTCCAACACTCTATCTAATCCATGTCTTTGTTGGTGGAACATTCCATAGCTTGTAGTTCCACACAAATACCGAAAAAATCCTTCTACAATTGTCCAATGCTTATTATTAGTTTTTACATATAGATGCTCAATAATCCCATTTCATGTGCAATATTCTGTCTAGTACAAACCATTACATATATCAAAATACCAAGAACGCTCAAATAAGGATCATGCTTCTTCCTCTTTCTATGTCTTAGGACTCTGATATACAAAAAATATTTACATCTAAAAGTATAGGGACATTGATTGGCTTAGATTCCTACATATTGAACCTTCGCAATATTGTCTCAACATATTTCCTCTATTTCAACGAGAGTTTCCTATTTTCCAAATCTCATTTAATTTCCATGCCAAATGTTTCATATCAAAAATTGAGTTTTCACATCTTCCATGATTTCCTTATTTTTTCTAATTAGTAACATATCATCCAAATTCAAGACCATACAAATAAAATGATTTCCAAATAATATGAAATAAATATGATGACCAATTTTACTCCTTTTGAGACCAGGTATCAAAATACAAGTATAAAAAAATTGACACCATGTCCTTGGAGATTGATTTAACCCATAGAGAATTTTTCAGTTTGAAAAGCATCTATTTCTTTTATTTTCACTAAAAAGCATTATATCATAGGGACTTCACTGTGGGAGGAATACCATACCACGTGTGTCATATTGGGGGATATACATTGACGAAAAAATGACCTAATATATTGCGGGAAAAAGGTTTTTATATTGGAAGCTATAAAAAATGGAGATCAAAGCTAATGGAAAAATATAAAGGGGCCTAATTTCTTTTAATAAAAAAATTATACTTAGAAT
Source organism: Pinus albicaulis (assembly GCA_034641835.2). Taxonomy (NCBI): domain Eukaryota; kingdom Viridiplantae; phylum Streptophyta; class Pinopsida; order Pinales; family Pinaceae; genus Pinus; species Pinus albicaulis. The sequence continues at coordinate 241,147,652 of CM076578.1, forward strand.
ATCTAATGAAAGAAGGATATTTTTAAATTGGGATGGTGTATTTGGTTCATATTGGTAGGGGCTTAAATAATGTGATTTTTATAAGTACATTCCAATATGTAGTCAAATTAAGTGTGTTGTTTAGTATGCCACAAAGGCATGTGATATGTCAGAGCTTCATTATGTGAAGCCCCCATGCATTCTAGTTGTTTCATGTGCATTTCTTCTTCTTGATCCCCATGAATGATACATAAATGTTTTTGTATATTTCATTTGAATAACTCATCACAATAGAACTCATAAAATATTGAAATTGTAGTTGTGAATGTTAATTCCCTTCATATTTCAAATTCTTTATTTAATATGTTTAGGTTTAAATGAATATAGTAGTTGAAATAAAAATAATAGAGAGTAGAATAAATACACATGCAACCACAATAGACACAATTTTTTCCCTAGGAAATCATTATGGGAGAAAACCTAGCCAGAAGGTGAGGCTACTATGTTTTCTTTTAATTGGTATGGAAATATTCAAGTACAAAGGAAGAGGTACTCTCTATGGAGTTACTTGAAACATGTGGCCTATAAGGCTACTACAAATATTTAAACGCTTCTATTATGATCTCCAAATTCTCACTACTAGTTGCTCTACTTAGCTATGGAACAAAATACAATAACATATAATGGGACCCCAACTCCTTCTAGAAACCTAATATTTATCATATATTGATATCAAACTAGGAGTAAAGGTTGACTCCATCAACCCTTAACTAGAGTTACAGGTTTGGCCCTTATAGAGTCTTCTTAAAAGATAAATGTGGCTAACCCAATTGGCATGAGTAATGGAGGTTGACATGGAATTATCTTATACCATGGTGGTAAAACCCAATAAGTCAACTTATGGGAGGCAAACTGATCCAGGTGGATCGAACAAGTCCAAGTACAAGTGGCTAAAGTACAGAGGCTCAAAAATCAAAGTATCTGGAATGTGGAAAACTTAATTTCAAGTCAAAGATCTCAAATTTCTAATTCCAACGGCATAGGTGGTACTCAATTCTGAGCTCATATGTGTAAGTTATAGGCTTTCAAATATCTGGTTTGACTTGGTGACTTGGCAGGCTTAAGGAGGCAACATATTTTCAGAAACCCGACCACTAGATTCCGACCAACTCCAGCCAGATTCTGGGAAAATTTGTGGGTCCCTTAATTTGACTCCTTTGGTCAAATTCTAGAAATTCTAAACGGGAAGGGCTTTTTTCAGAAAAAATAAAAAAAAGGGGGCAGGGCGGGCCATGAACCCTGCCCTAACCAACGGTCACAACAAACAAATATATAATAAGGGTGTGGGTAGCGGTCATGACCCTGCTGCCCAACCACTCGACACCACATTCCACGGCCCCATACAAATTACGGCAACCATATATGTATTATGGGGGTGGGGTTTGTTAACCCTAGTGCCCACCATCACATTACTCCACGTAATGCATACGAAGTCGGTAGAGATCACTAGGGCGGGCCGCCCAATGCGGGCCCGACCCCCCAACATGGCTCTTGAATCAAATTTAATATGGCGCGGGGTTTTAAAAAGTAAATCCACAGGTTGTTAAAACAAATTTCAACTTAAAAGAAAGGGGGTGGGGTTTGACCACTCGACACCCTCCCTTCCATAACGGATCTCAACCAATTCGGCTAGTGGCTCCCTTGGGGAATCCACCCAGCCTTCTAGTATTTAAACCTTTCATCTCGGTAGTGCATCTAGTAAGGTCATTGGTGGGCATGGAAATAGAGACAGTGGAACCAGGAGACTTTGCAGGAAGGGGGGTGGAACCATGATCTGAGCCATTTTCCAGAGGGGTCAAATTTTCACTTTGTCAGATTTGGGAAAATTTTATATGGATTATGCAGTACTCGATGCCACGAATCCAACGGTGTTGTCCATTTATTCATCAGAGGTCTGTAATTTTTGGGCACTTTCAGCTATGGAGTCATAAGGGTGTTATTTCTCATTTTTCTACTTGTACTTTCATTTTTCCACTTAATGAAAGAGGGCATCCCCACTATTTGAGCAGGGCCTGGAGACGTAGTCTCTCCTGGATGAACTCTGATATAAATTATGTATCTTCTTGCATGACGTTAATTTCTTCTCTCTTCTTATGTTTTTTCCTTTAAACTTTCTTGTTTTAAGCTACAATTTTCACATGTAATTCCTTAACACATCTCAAGCAAAATATTCTGGATCAAGTGGTATCAGAGTAGGTGTTTGTAGATGTGAATATGCTTGTATGCTAACTAAAAACAGGCTATGAAGAGGTGAAGGGGCACTACGATCTTTTGATTCCGAAGCGAGACCTGCACATCAAAGGAGGAACATGGATGATGATGTTTGAAATGAAGAGGAGCTCAACTTCCACAAGACCTTCTACACCATGGCAAATCGAGTTGAGAAATTGTTCTCTAGACTTGAGAAGTTAGAGAAAGCAGGGGAGAATGCTTCAGAAGAACAAGGTTCAGGGCATGGAGATAATGGAGGATATCCACCTCCTTCTCCTCTAAGAAGTGAAATTTCTTCCTCCTCTTCTCACCATCATCATAGGAATTCAGGAAATGCATCTAAGAAACATTTCTTTAATTCGGATGTCAAATTTGATCTACCCATGTATAATGGTGAAAGTGATGTAGAGAAACTTAACAACTAGATTAGGCAGCTTGAATTCTACTAGAGGATTCAACGAATTGTGGAGGACGAGGCAAAGATCTAGTTGGCTTCTCTTCGACTGAATGGCACAACTCTCATCTGGTGGGAGCGAAAACTTCAAGGAAATAGTAATTTGGGTAACCTTCTTTCCTCATGGTCAAATTTTATTACTGCACTTAAAAATCAATTCTATCCCTTGGGTTATAAGAAAAAATCCTTAATGGAGTGGCGGTACCTAAGGCAAGGTAAAGGGAAAATTTTGAAAAACTTCACTGAGGAATTTAGAAAACAATCACTAAGTTTGGGCACTTCATTAGATTCACCTGAAGTTGTAACTAAGTACATTGGGTCATTACATAGTTACATAAGACATTCATTATTGTTGTTTGAGCCTCTTACCATTGATGAGGCTAGTGCGAAGGCCATGCACATAGAATGCAGGGGGGCGCATGAACAAAGTGACCACCCAATTAGGACTGTCACAGCAAAATGAAGGGGAGCAAATCCCTCTTTCACACATTGTGAAAAAGAGGGACACGACGAAGAAAATTGTTGGAAGCTATACCCTGAGTTGAGACCTGAGAGAAATGAAAAAAAGGGGAAGCAGCAGATCAGCACCACCATACAACAAAACCAATATTATGAATCTGAGGAAGATGAAAAGGTCACAACTGTAGGATTTGAAAGAGGTAGACCAATTTACCTTGGGTCCGATTCTAACGATGAAATGAAGCTTGCAACCTTTACATTCACAGTAGAAGGAACCATAGACTTGGGTTCTGATTAAGGCGATGAAACAAAAATATCAATAGTTAGTGTACCAAAGATGAAAAGGACACTTACTACAACAGAGTTTCGAGAACATCAAGAGGTTAACCAAGGCATCCAAGCAGAAAATGTTGAGCTAAGAAGGCTCCTATAGGAAGCAACGGAAGAAAAAAAAAGGTTACTACGACAGTTACAAGCTAAGGATGAGGCCTTGGAAAAATTGCGACATAACCAACCCGAGGTAAAAGAAACCCTCCCATTAGATGTACTTTTCATGGTAATGAATTCATTTCTTTTGAAAAACATACTACAGGGATCGGGTCCAAACTGTTGAAGAAGATTTGGTATCAAGGAAAAGGCCTTGGCATCAATGGTCAAGGCATCGTAAACCCCATTGAAGTCAAGGAATTGCCGCGTCATGCAGGACTCGGATACACCAAGAAGGAAGTGGGAGAAAGCTCCAAAATAGCTAGCGACCCACCAATAACTGATGATGAAAGCACGTCCTCACACCTCAATGACAGTGAGGGATTCATGAGCAGTTCTCAGAGGCACAACGGGAGGAGGTGTTCTAAGACGATACGGAAGGTATGGAGGAGGAAGAATCATCACAACCTAAATGAACCCATGAAACCTGCATGTCAAACACATCAAGACCAAAGAGCATCCATACAGAGTCTGGTCCTTGACGCTTGTTGGGGTTCCCATGTTTTGGCCAGATTGGCAAGACCAAAAGATGAGACAACATGATAACCACTTTGGGGCCCTAGGATCTAGCCCTCCTGGACCCGGAGAGGGATCTCTCCAAATAAAGCAAAGAATGATATATCTTTGAAGCTCAAAATGAGGTATTAGGCTAGGTATGAAGCACAAATGGGGGTTTTAAATGATTTGGTTGGTTGTTGGGTTGAGTCAAGGATCATAAATTGAGAGGGTAATGGGAGGAAAGGAGCCAAGCAGCAGGATGTTTCGGCAAAAGAGGACAGGTCAAGAAAGTGCCATCCATTGGGCTATGGAGTCATGGAAGGAGATTACTTGCAAAGAACTAGCCAAGGCTTTCCATAGGGCAAGCCATCTATACCAAAGGATATTTTAGATAGATGGTGGAATGGAAAAATAAGGAGAGAAATGAAGAGACACAAAGGGAAACTTGAGATCAGACTAGAGATCATCTAACTCTAGATCTGCTTCAACATACTCTTAAAGGAAAACATAAGATTTGAACATAGAACTATGCCTAAGGTCAGAGAAGGACTTTTAACCTTCAATTCTTTGACACTAGTTCAAGAGATCTTCGAAAGGCCAATCTGTTTGAAGAGGGCTCTAGTGGACAGGGCTTACACTAAATCCCCGGTATCCCAAGTCTTGCATCTCAAACCCAACAAGAACAAATAAGCAGCAAACCCCGAATTCACACATCAGCTAGCAGTGAATAATAGCTACAACAATGGTTAAATTACATGAATTTGCTCTTAGATTCACTATCAGTAGAAAACATTAAAGGTAGGGAGAGCAGAAACATAGGGTACCATGCAAGGGTATATCCTATGCCAGATTTCTGATGCATACCAGAAGACCAATGAACAACATGAAAAATGTAAAACAATGTGATAAGAGAAACATCACCCATAATAATAGACCAGGATCCTGTGAAATTTGCTTGATTAATTGATGCAAAACCAGTCACATACACCGAGCTCAATGGCTGATTACAGTACCGACTTTCTCCTCCCAGCCTACTACATTACAAACTACTCTCCTACTCTCTCCCAAAACTTTTCTAACAGTAAAAAATGAATCCCTCTAAGAGAAACTATAACTTCACAACAACCGAACCCTTTCCAAAGTGTTCTCTGGGATTTTTTATAGGAAAAAATGGATAACAGGAGCAAGTGATACACATCAAATCGATCCATTAAGACAGAGTGGAGGAGGTGTTCATGCCCACTCTTCTTAATAGCATCGCGCTGTACTTGGTCGTCTGGTTTGGAGTCTTTGTCAAGTCGGATTTGACCTCTGATGTTTCTTTGAAGTTCTTTCTGGCTGTGAGGCTCTCAGTTTTATCCTCTGAAGCAAGTAAGGTGATTGAAGGTCTTCTGGGCTTCCATACCTCCATTATTGTTGTCCTGACAGTCTTTGGAAGTTTCTTATCAGTGAGATGGCCCTTGGGAGCTCGGAGAGGCATGGAGACTTTTGTCGGAGGGCGTACTATTCTGAGAAAATGTACTGCTGACGCTGAGAGCAGATATGGCTTGTTTCATGTGCTCTTTTTGATCTTCGAACTGCGCCTTAATCCTTTGATCACAGGATTAGGTGTTGAATATTCAATTAATAGGATTTAATCCTCTTAATCCATCTCTGTTGTTTCACTAAGCCACTACTGTAATAGCTTCTCTGTGTTTTGAATCACTGTGACTGTGATTACAAACCACGAGGTGAATTTATCACTCAGAATACCCTGCACAATAAAATAAACCAATTATAACAATCTAGGGGGTGGCGGAAGAAATGTTGTGGAGGCCTGGAAGAATGGTGGTGCAACAGTGGTGAATGTTTTGAATGCACTAGAAACGGTGGACAAATGCATGGAAACGGTGGGCATGTGACTCTTAACAAAAAACATTAATTTTAATGCTCGGGCGACAGGAGAAAATGTTTTAATGTAAAACATTATAATTCGGGCCTTTGAATCGAAATACAAAGGAAACGTGGGTAAAACATATGAAATGGGCGGATATGGTGGGACCCAGTCATGGCGGAGGGCAATTTGATATGGGCCTTCAGATCATGGGAAATGGACGGCTACGATCTAATCGGAGGGGAGCAATGGGAGGGCGAAAATTCTGACGAGCGATGGTGCGATTGGCTTTAGAACGTCGGATCTATGAGAGATCGATAGTCGTGATTGAACTGGAGGATGACCAATCAGGGAAGCAGGGCATAATGAGAAGAGATCGGGGCCGTTGGATTTAACGGTGGAGATTCAATCGGGGCGCGCTAATCGGGAGGGATCAAGTAGTGCGGGATTGGTGCAATTGGTGATGCTCCGATTGTGTGATAACTGTCAGATCAAGGTGGTAGATCGAAGGATGACATGCAATCAGAGGGGTGACAAGGGGAGATGCGGGCGCGATGGGACTTGCGATGACCGTTGGATCTGTCAAGGTCGACGGTGGAGATCACTCCCGAGGTTCAAAGAACAAATACACTATCGCATCGGAGTTTTTCGTTTTTAACACAGGAATGTGCTCCTGACCATCTTTCCAATTGCAATAAGCACCTTGCAGGCTAGTTCTAGGTTTTAGCGCCTAGAATTATGGAGGGGAAGTGGTTAAGGGGCTGGCTGAAGGGGGCTAAGCCTGCATATATGGAAAAGAGTGATTTTAGCCAAAAAGGAGGGTTTTTAAGGCTAAAAGAGGAATTCGATAGAGGGAAAAAGGACTATTAAACCAAACAAACGTATTTGGAGGGTTTAAAAGGGAATCTAGGATGATTTGAAGGGTAAGTGGGGAGTTAAGAGAGGGGAAAAAAGGTGAAGAGACAGAGGTTTTAATGGGGATAAAATAAGGGAAATGGAGGCCTTTTTGGGCATTCTTCTTTACAACAGAGAGGATTTTAACTGGGAACAGCGGTGAGCATTTATCAAATGGATAAGGCTCAAGGAGGCTTCAAGGATGATGTGTTTTCAGGGGAAATTCATTCCTTGAAGGCTCAAGAAACATTTTAGCCCCCTGTTTGCTTGTCAAAAAATTCATAGGGGGCTAACAACGTTATTCCACAGGTAGATCCTCCACAGGGGGATGATCCATTTACCTTATCAAGTAAAAGATGGTTCTTTTTGGCGTCTTAGTACGATGGCCACATTTTTAAATCACATGTTGCAAGAAAATGTAAACGTGATGGTGTTTTTTCCATCACTTCGAAACACAATGATGATTTTTTGACCCTTCCTTATGAGTAGTTGAGCTATTGATTTTTTTTTCTCTTTTATGTAATCCTTGGCCAATGAGTGTGTGTTATAAACTCTTGGCAAGGAGGGGTTGTTGAGTCATGTGTAGTGTGTATCATTGCAAATTATGTACCAGTTTTACATGCAGGGTATTGAAAGTATGGTTTTGAGTGTGCTAATGCTTTTGGGGTCAAAAATATCTTTAGTGGGGAGGAATGATCTAGGTGGATAAAATAGGTCCAAGTACAAGTGGCTAAAGTACAAAGGCTCAAAAATAAATGTGTCTGGAATGTGGAAAAATTAATTTCAAGTCGAAGATCTTGACTTTCTGATTCCAACGGCGTAGATAGCACTCAATTGTGAGCTTGTATGCGAAAGTCAGAGGTAGTCAAAGATCTAGTTTGACTTGGTGACTTGGTAGGCTTGAGGCAACAAATTTTCTGAAACTCGGCCACTGGATTCCGGCCAACTTCGGCCATATTCTGGGTGAATTTGTGGGTCCTTAATTTGACTCCTTTGGTAAAATTCTAGAAATTCTAAAAGGGACGAGTTGTTTTTCAGAAAAAAATAAAAAAAGGGGGCAGGGCGAGCCATGACCCTCGCTCTACCCAACGGTCACAACAAACAAATATATAATAAGGGTGTGGGTAGTAGTCATGACCTCATTGCCCAACCACCTGACACCACATTCCACGACCCATAAAAATTACGGCAAACATACATGTATTATGGGGGCGGGGGTTGTTAACCCCACCACCCACCATCCCATTACTCCACGTAATGCACATGAAGTCGGTGGAGATCACAAGGGCGGGCTGCCTAATGCGGGCTTGACCCCCCAACATGCCTCTTGACTCAACTTTAATATCACGAGGGGTTTTAAAAAGTAAATCCACGAACAAATTTTGACTTAAAAGAAGAGGGGGCGGGGTTTGACCACTTGACCCCCTCCCTTCCATAATGGATTTCAACCAATTCGGCTAGCGGCTCCCTTGGGGAGTTCACCCAGCCTTACAATATTTAAACCTTTCATCTCAGCAGTGCACCCATGCAAGTCATGTATGGGCACAGAAGTCGAGACAGTGGAACCAGGAGACTGTGCAGGAAGGGAGGCAGAACCATGATCTGAGCCATTTTCCAGAGGGGTCAAATTTTGTGTCAGATTCAGAAAATATTTATATGGATTCTGCACTACTCGATGCCACGAATCCAACGGTGTTTTCCATTTCTTCATGAGAGGTCTGTAATTTTTGGCCACTTTCAGCTATGGAGGTATAAGGGTGTTATTTCTCATTTTTCTACTTGTACTTTCATTTTTTCCACTTAATGAAAGAGGGCCTCCCCACTATTTGAGTAGGGCCCGGAGATGTAGTCCCTCCTGGACGAACTCCAATATCAATTATGTGTCTTCTTGCATGATGTTAATTGCTTCTCTCTTCTTATGTTTATGCCTTTAAAGTTTCTTGTTTTAAGCTACAATTTTCACATGTAATTTAACGCATCTTAAGCAAAATATTTTGGATCAAAAGCATACAAAAATTGATTTATTTGATTATTGCATCAATAAAAAGGCACCTAATTGTAGAACAATGTTAGAGTGTCTTGCATAAGGGTGGAAACGTCAAGCTGGGTTACACTTTTGTGAGAATCGGGGGCCGAAAACTTTTTTCGGCAATAGTTCGGCCGAACTCTGGATTTTGTTTACATTGACGGCACACTGACGGTGCGGGCAAACAAATTTTTTGCCGGAGATTGGAAAACCGACAACAAAAGTTTGGTCGAACTTACAACAAAAGTTTGGCCGAACTGTGAGTTCGGCCGAACTTTTACTTTTAAAATAGTTCAGCCAAACTAATTTCTATAAATAAATCGTCCGCTAAGTTGGTTTGTTTACCGGTTTTGTTATTCCCGCGAATTTCTGTCACTGTCGCTATTGTTCGCACATTTTCGCTCCTCCCGTCAGCGCTGTTGCTCCTCCCGTCCGCGCTGTTGCTCCTTTCGTCGGCGCTGTTTCTCTTTTCATCGGGTATGTTCGACCTTACCGTTTCCAAATTTTTCACATATATTTGAAAAATTCTTCACTGGGATATAATGCCTCTTATGTATTTGATTATTCTTCACTATTTTCAAACTCTTTAAACTTCCCTAGACTAACTGCAATCTGCATACTTCATTTAGAAAAGCTAATCTAAATAGAAAATAGGAAATTGATGTAGAAAATACTGAAACCGAAATTGCATAGGCCTTTCTTACCTGAATTTCAATGATTTTCAAGGCAAAAAGACAGTCTAGTTAGACTACTGCCATAAATAACATCATGAATCGTGTACCTACACTGTCGTTGAGGGAATATAAGGATTTATTGTTGCTATATCTGTTTCATTTCTCCTTTTTAGATATGATGATTATTTATGTATGATTTAGTCAACACAAGTGACTCCCCTCCATATTTTCTCAGGGCCTTGGCCTCTCGGCACTCTCCCTTGAGACTCAGCCCCACCGGCCTCACCTGCACATTTCTCCTTTTGACTACCGCTTAACGTGATGCGCAACACCCTTACTACCAGTTATATTGATACCTCCGCTCTTTGTGGCTCTCCCAGTCCCATAACACTCCTCCGCACAATCGACTCCACTGTTAGACTCCCCTCACAAAGCTCCCACAACACTCCTCCATATCAAACACGATGATTTAAAACATATTTTAGGATTTCGTAGACTTGTTAATGCACAATATTCATGACATGGAAATCACTTGGAATATACCATTGTGGGTATCTCTTTGCTCATTACCTTATTTTCATGAAAAGGCACAAAGTCGAGGTCGACCATGGGGGAGATATATCACCAAATACATGTTTGTTAGTTTTCTATGTTGTTGTAAGTTATTGTTGCAATTGGTTCCAACAAGGTGAATTGAAGCCTAACTGGTTAGCCTCTAGAGAATGTATATACTATAGAAACATCAGACTTCAGACTGCTCAGAAATCTAATCTCAAAATGACCACAGTCCATATTTTCAAACTATTTAAACTTCTGGCAGAAAGCCATCAACATATTAAATGCTAAGATCTTACAGAATACGCCAAAAATTTGTTTTCAGAGATTGCCGAGTTATTCCTTATCAAAAGAGCCACAAGAAAGGTATATAAATATAGATAGAATTACTTCCTTTTAGGCCGACCAACACTTTGGCATGTAGGCTGACTTGTAACACATCATAATAGCTCGATTTTTCAACGTTGATGTAGAGCTGAAATAAACCATTGGTTCATGTTTTCTTTGACTAGGTCCGGGTTTCTGACTGAATCTATATAGACATTTATGTCTAGTTAAATACCCTTCTGTTTGCAAGATTGCTTTATCTTTTAAGACTTTGCATTTCTGTGTTGTATGTATCAAAGATTTCTATTCCCATTTTTTCTATGCACATCAATTCAACTGCACAAACAATTAAATCTAATTTAATATTGTTTTCTGCTAGAAGTTAGTTTATGTTTTAAATATATGCAGTGTTGTATGTAGCAAAATATTCTATTACAGGTTTTGTTCTACATATGCATTCAGGTGTTTTGAGATATCCTTGTGTGTTAGGTTATTTATGTTTTTAAATTTTGCAATGATATGTTGTAATCTTTTTATTATAGTTTTTGGTTTGCATGTTCATTTTGGCTGCAGAAATATTCTCTCCATCATAATATCATTGTGTTTGATATCTTGATTTATGTTTTAAATTTTTCACTCACATGTTTTATCATTTTGTAGCAAAGTATTTTTATGCCTGCTATATTAGGCTCTCTCTTTTCATTGAGCTGTGTGTATGGTATGGTTTCATTTAGACCATTTTCAACCACAATAGTGTTCTCTGTCATTACTGCAAAAATAAAAAGCACATGTTAGACATTATCATATTCACATAGGCAAAAAATGGTTTTCCTTAATTTTACATATTAAAATGTCTTTGAAAAGTTATTTCTATTTAAAATAAAAAGGTGAAAGATTAGTTTCAGCAATTACTAGAACGAATAGATGGTAAGGCCCACAGCAACAACTGCAAAAGCAATGCAATATAACCAATCAACCTACATCAACAAAACATATGGTCTTGAATGATCTTTTGGACTCTTTAGATGTAAATGTACACCGTGGCAATGTATCTTATATAGAACTTTAATCCATGTGCTTAACCTTAACATTGACACAAATGGAATACAATTTTACTCACTACTTTATGATAGAAAAATATGTGGATGAGTATTGCCCACATATCCGAAGTCAAAAGGGATAGATTAAAAAGGGATGCTCCGGTCATGTCTGTAAAAGATAAATTAAAGAAGCATGACATATTAGTAATGCAAATTAGATATGCGTGTACCAATTATGTTCATATAACACAACAAATAGATGATTCAATACAAATGTCACATAGAAGTCATATTTATGTCATGGGCCTTCAACTTAAATTATATATCTAGCATTACATTAAGCTATAGGAGATAAATCAAAAAATCATTTGAATGTAAATTAAACATGTGTAATAATTATGTCCTTTAGTTCAATAAATAGATAATAATTTGCAAATGCCATATCTAAGCTATATTTCATCTAAGTAGCTTTCAATTTAAACTTATATCTAATGTTAAATTATATAAAAGAATAAAATTAATCCAAACTTCAAAATAATATTTAGAGTTAGTATAAAATGTGACATATAATTTTCCTGTGTGGAAAAACATAGTTACCGAGAGTTCAAAACTCATGCATTTGAATACAAAGTGGGTATACGAATGAGCAAGTAGATTTTTTCTAGGAATGAGGAAGTGAAGGTTGATAAAGAGCCACACAAAATTGCAAATTCATACCTTAACAAAATTGTTATCCTTTTAAAGAAAACGTGTCATATAATCAACTTTCATCGAAATATATGATAAACTCAACACAATTTTATGAAAAATAGTATACCATTTTTTACATTTCACATAATACAAATAGATAAATATTACTTAAGTATTGTTATAAAGATTTAACTACCCATCAAGAGATGGCCAAGTGATTGAGACAGGGCATCATCACAATAAAAAACCAAGTACAAATTGTAGTAATCCTAGAATCATGCTTTACATAAGGTAAAATTGGGGAAGTCATGACTTACTATAGATAAAAAAACATTTGTACCCTTACCAAAAAATATATGATAAAAATTGACAAACTACATAAGCTTAAGCTTAAAGGGATATAATCCCTTTTGCCTTCCATATAGATAATGAAAATGATTGTTCCAAGTCTCATGTTGCTTCTCATGTTACTTTATAAACTTTGATTGGAAAGAAAAATAGGAGGGCATAAATGTAAGAAATATAAAACATAATGAAACACAACGTAAGAAATAGAGAACATAATGAAACACACACATACATATCTCTAGACAATCAACACAATTATTTTCCTAGGAAATCCTTATGAGAGACAAGCAACCCTAAAAAGTAATGATGCTCTAGACTCCTTTTTCCCTAGGAAATCCTTATCGGAGAAAAACAACACTAAAATGTAAACATGCTCTACTCTCTCTTTTCTAGTATGGAAAATATGTAAGTACAAAGAAAGAGGTAATCTCTTTAGAGTTAGCTAAGACTTTTGGCATGTAAGGTTGCTATAAAAACTTAACTTCATACATTTTTCTCTCTAATTTCACACTCCTAGTTGTATTTTGAGCTATGGAACAAAATACAATAACACAAAATGAAACTCTTATTCCTCCTAGTGGCCAAGTATTTAACATAGCGTGATAGCCAACTAGGTGTAAGATTTGACTCCGTCAACCATTAAAAAGGTTTGTGATTTTAGACCTTTGAGAGTCTTGTTAAAATTCCACATGTAGCTAGCTTGCTATGCATGAGTAATGGGGCTCAAATGACATTCTCTCGTACCATGGTGGTCAACATGATAGGTCAACTTACTAAAGGCATAAATTTTGAATGAACTTAATTTGATGTTTTTCTTGCACCATTGGATATGTCTTTAAGTGTAGAACAATGGTCAAGATTTCGGCACAAGGGATAATCGTTTGACCCCCAGAAATGTCATTTAATACCTCAAAATGACTCCAAAAGGTTTGACCCCAATTCTCCACCCACCATTAAAATGACCCTACAAGTTGATTCTTTCAGTTTTTTCACTCTATAAGCATCAAAATATATGACAAATAATATAATTATCCAATATAGATCATTATTTAATAATTTGTTAAAATTATGAGTAAGATATACATCATGGAATTTAAATAAATAGTGTTAATTCATTGAACACCCTTGTACATTCTTTGTTGATACTTTGAAAGTAATACGTTTTGAAAAATAATTTGTTTTTTGGATTCTTAAGATTATGTAACTTTCGAACCATAATTACAATTTTTTTTTTTTTTTACTTATCATTTAGTTGCTAAAAGTTGAAGAATTTATGTTGGTAAATAATTAATTAGGTCTATTTAAATCATTTACCACTTTTGGGATTTTTGTTTTCGTGGTTTCATTCATAATTTCACCTTTTTGCAAATTGTCAATTTCAATTTTTCACACCACATGTGCACAATCAAAGGACCTAAGGTCTTTCCCCTACCAAAGTATGTTCTTTTAAAACATGTTTTCTTGGTGATATGGGTGATTTAGAAATGATTGGGAGAGAAAAATTCCTCATTTAATACACAATATGTTTGGTTCATGCCATTTGATTCTCATGATTAGGTTGTAATCATGAGGCTCTCGCTCAAGAGTGGACCTTCCCAAAATCTTGTGACGTCTTGTCACAAACAAAACCATCAAACTGAAAAACACATCATGCAAGAAATATAGCTCGCTGACATATCATTTTTCTCCTTCAAAGAAAAAAAAATTCACATCATGTGAATATCTCCATGTACTCTTACATATTGGTGTACAAAACCATCAACCAAACATAAGTCGACAAAACATGCCTCTTCAAACAACTGACTCTCAAGTCAAATAATAGCTCATGTACAAATTTCCATATTTGTTGCATTTAAGTGTGTCAACATAACTCTACCTTCAACATCTTGCTTCATGCAACATGTGCCATACTTTGAATTTGCAAAGAAATTCATGAAACATCAAAATACATGCAAGGCCTTAATTGGATAAGAAATCTAACCATCCGTTACCAAACCATTTCAATGGCGCTTCTTTTAGCTGCACTTCATCATCATGTGAATCATCTTGACCCTCATTGATTATGGAATCCTCTTTTCCATTCTTGTCATTATCTCTTTCCACCTTCTTCAAATGTTGTGGATGAATTGTTGGATACAAAGTCCAACACTTGTCTACAAGGTGACCTTTCTTATGGAAATGAGTAATAAACAATTGCAACTTATTTTCAACATCATTTTCCTTGTCCAATGGGCCTTTGAATTTTTGCCTCATTTATTTAGAAAGTTTCATGTGCATGGATATCTTATTCCAACATCTATAAACATTATGATTATTCAAACCACAAAAGGAACATGCAAGTTCTTTTCCAAATCTTATGTGAATATTTACCATGTTTATCATAATCAAAAGCAATTTGATTAAAGACAAATTTATACCTTGAACATTCACCTTTGTCGCCTTCTTGAGGAGG
Source organism: Pinus albicaulis (assembly GCA_034641835.2). Classification (NCBI taxonomy): domain Eukaryota; kingdom Viridiplantae; phylum Streptophyta; class Pinopsida; order Pinales; family Pinaceae; genus Pinus; species Pinus albicaulis. The sequence continues at coordinate 241,162,678 of CM076578.1, forward strand.
TGAATTTGATGAGGTAGTGGCTCTCCTCTGAATACTAGAAATGAATTCAATGACTCTAGAGCTTTCAACATCCTCTTCTTTTACATTCTCATTAGCTGCATGATTATTAACATCTTCTTGCAAAGTGGGTGTCAAACTTTTCCATTCATCATGAACACAAACTTCACAAGCTTAAGGTAATGAACACGAAATAAAATTCTTGGAACAGCTTCATGTGCCTCCTTGGCTTTGGAGCATTCTCCATCATGTTTTCCATAACCAAGACCCAAATAATTAGGCCCTTCCTCAACAACATTTGGCTCAACTATGCCTTGTACATGTTTTCCTTTAACCCTTTACTTTCATAGCACATTTTCATAAAAAAATTGGACCTTATTCCTCTAGTGTCTCTCAAAAGCATGTACACATTCATTTTAATTAAAATAGTTCGACCGAACTAATTTCTATAAATAAATCGCCCGCGAAGTTGTTTTGTTTACCGATTTCATTATTCCCGTGAATTTATGTCACTGTCGCTACTGTTCGTGCGTTTTCACTCCTCCCGTCAGCACTGTTGCTCCTCCCATCCACGCTGTTTCTCCTTTCGTCAGCGTTGTTGCTCCTTTCATCGGGTATGTTCGACCTTACCGTTTTCAAATTTTTCACATGTATTTGAAAAATTCTTCACTAGGATATACTGCCTCTTATGTATTTGATTATTCTTCATTATTTTCAAACTCTTTAAACTTCCATAGACTATCCGCAATCTGCATACTTCATTTAGAAAATTTAATCTCAACAAAAAATAGGAAACTAATGTATAAAAGATGCGAAACCGAAATTGCATAGGCCCAAAGTAAGAATGAATATATGATCAAACATTGTATATAAAGATTACCTGTGTCGGGAGTGGCCTTTTACAACTCCGGAAAGCATCTGGTTCCACATTCATTCCTTCAGTAGACGCTGCCTTGTAGATACCATACATCTATCTAAGGTTAAAATAATACAAGAAGAGCTTCATTCCGGGTTTCACCTTTTCTACAAGCTCCTTTTTGGTTGGTGGCAACCCAAACACTTTGTATCGGAAACACTCTTGCTTTGTTTGAGAATTACACATAAAAATCAAGCCGGAAAACTTATCTTTGCCACTGCCATCTTCATTGTTTGCTTCCTTGCTGCCTTGTTTTTTCTTCTTATTTTGATCAACCTTTGACACAACAGGGTCAGAGAAACCCTTGGGTTTGTTCTCTATCTGTATTTTAATAGTCTTATCCACAACATTAACCTTTGACACAGCAGGGTCAGATAAACCCTTGGGTTCGTGGTATGTCTCTATTTTAACAGTCTTATCAACAACATTAGTTGGTGCTGCATCCTGCAACATATATCCACAGATTTGTTTCAGGCATTTGTAATCTTCCTTAGACTATCCGCAATTTGCTTCACACTATACGCAATCTGCTTCATACTATACTATCCGCAATCTGCTTCAAAGATGACCGAACAATAGATCCACACTATTTTCAAACTCTTTAAACTTCACACTGAAAGCCCATCAACATATTCGTACTGAATCTTACAAGAATCTGTAAATTGTTTTCAGAGATTTCCGAGTTATTCCTTATTAAAAGAGCCATAGATAAGGTATATAAATATAGATAGAATTACTTCCTTTTAGGCCGACCAACACTTTGCCATGTAGGCTGATTTGTAACACATCATAATAGTTCGATTTTTCAACGTTGATGTAGAGCTGAAATAAACCATTGGTTCATGTTTTCTTTGACTAGGTCTGGGTTTCTGGCTGAATCTATATGGACATTGCTGTCTAGTTAAATACCCTTCTGTTTGCAAGATTGATTTATCTTTTAAGATTTTGCATTTGTGTGTTGTATGTATCAAAGATATCTATTCCTAGTTTTTCTATGCACATCAATTCAATTGCACAAACAATTAAATATAATTTAATATTATTGTTTGCTAGAAGTTAGTTTATGTTTTAAAAATGTTCAGTGTTGTATGTAGCAAAATATTCTACAAGGTGACCTTTCTTATGGCAATGAGTAATAAACAATTGCAACTTATTTTCAACATCATTTTCCTTGTCCAATGGGCCTTTGACTTTTTGCCTCATTTATTTAGAAAGTTTCATGTGCATGGATATCTTCTTCCAACATTTATAAACATTATGATTATTCAAACCACAAAAGGAACATGCAAGTTCTTTTCCAAATCTTATGTGAATATTTACCATGTTTATCATAATCAAAAGCAATTTGATTAGAGGCAAATTTATACCTTGAACATTCACCGTTGTCGCCTTCTTGAGGAGGTGAATTTGATGAGGTAGTGGCTCTCCTTTGAATACTAGCAATGAATTCAATGAATCTAGAGCTTTCAACATCCTCTTCTTTTACATTCTCATTAGCTGCATGATTATTAACATCTTCTTTCAAAGTGGGTGTCAAACTTTTCCATTCATCATGAACACAAACTTCACAAGCTTGAGGTAATGAACACGAAATAAAATTCCTTCTTGGAACAACTTCATGTGCCTCCTTGGCTTTGGAGCATTCTCCATCATGTTTTCCATAACCAAGACCCAAATAATTAGGCCCTTCTTCAACAACATTTGGCTCAACTATTCCTTGTACTCAACTATGCCTTGTACATGTTTGCCTTTAACCCTTTACTTTCATAGCACATTTTCATCAAAAATTTGGACCTTATTCCTCTAGTGTGTCTCTCAAAAGCACGCACACATTCATTTTGAGAGGAAATTGAAGACAGAAACCAATAGCTAATTCTTCTAACTAACCTTGACTAAAATGAGCTAAATTGTACTTTGATACCAACTTGATTTGAATATGGACAAACTAGTTTTGTTGGGCTATCTCCCTCATCAGTTAAATAAAAATGTGTTTAGGATTGTCTAAAGTTAGCCAATTGGGAAGGGGTTTATGTTTCAAGCTTTAAGTGTATTTTGTGAGAAATTTATGAGTTAATTAGCTTTTAAAAACTCATGTGTACAACAAATAAAATGAAAAATTTTTATTTTGGAATTTTTTTTCCCTCAATCCAGATTCCGATCATTGGACATGTAAGAGGAAGAAAGAGGGAATTCACTTTTCAAATTCTAGACCTTGTCTAAACCAAAATAAACTAGAGGTTTTGTTTTCAAATACATTCACTTATTTGGAAAAGTTCTAGCTACCAAAAGTCCATATGCCAATCCACCTCCCAAGAAATCCATTTATTACACCACTGGTTAGTTTTTAGTCTTCCTATATTCTTTATCAACCTCTTCTAGTGATTCTTGAAAGGTGGATACTTAAATCCTTCCTAAAAATTTGAGCTCTAAAACGAGAAGACATACAAGGTAATTTTAAGTCATTCTTCTATCCAATTATAAAAACCAAGTGAATATTTCTACATATTGATTTTTGTCCCATAAACTGTACAATATATGTGGAGTTGCCTCGCCCTAAGTGAGATGTTTAACAAACATAATAATAGAGAAACAATTAGTGACGTCACCAAAAGATGTAGCCTCTTCAAGGTATCATATCCTCTCATCAAGGTAAAGAATCTATTCACCAAAAATGTCCTATGGAAATGATGGTTTAAGAAACAAAACTAGACAAAAACCTTCAGTGAGAACAACAAAATCTAAAACCTCTTCAAGGTCTTCAATCTACTCGTAAAGTTAAATTGTGTCTTGATCAAGTCCAACAACAAAGAAACATTCAGTGACAACACCAAAATCTACAACTTCTTCAACTTCTTCTAAACCATCTTCAAAGTCAATATTGTGTGCATCAAATTCCTCAGCAAGGTCATCAATGGAGTCATCAAAACTACTATTTCAAACTTCAATGCCAAAAATAAGTCGAAAGAATTCAATTTCTCCTCCAAAACCTTCTTCTATGAGCAAAGCTAGCATGATGTCGTCGAGAAATTCAGTAATTCCACAAGGAAATTCTATCAAAGTTAAAACAAATCCTTTTCATCCATATTTAATGCCTAATTTTTCAGGTGGAACACCTCCAAATTTAAGGACCACAATGCCATAAAATACAACTTTACCTAATAGGTGTATACCTAGAACCCCCAACTTTGCGTGACATGTACAATTGAAGATCTTATGGTAAGCAGTGTGAGAAGAGAGTCATGGTCACTGAGTTGAGCAAGAGAAATAGTTTGGTATGACAACCTTACTTGTGATAGGTCTAGCTAGCAGACTACCAAAGTACATGGTAATGGCATTCAAAATGTGAAAATTCCCATTTCACTTGGAAATAAGATGGTGGAGAAAGGTATAGATGAAAGGAGATATCCATCTATGGTAAAGAAATCAAATAGTTCTATCAATTCCACCTTGCAACTCTAAGAGACATTGAATTAAATTTCATCTCAAGACAGGGCTTTGAGAGGACACTCTCAAAGCCAACCTTCGTTATGGATTTGAAACACATGGTAAGTATCAAGACTTAGCAACCTTATTTGCATAATTTTTTCTAGCATGGACCTTAATGTCATAGCCTTCTTTTTCCTAAAATGAATGCAAATTTCCTTGCAATTTGGCTTGCAACATTCATAATTCATGCTCATGGAACATGATTGTGTTGCAATTGTGATAACATCTGCTGTATGCAGAAGCTAATAAAAAATGATCAAAAATGACATTTTTGCTTTGTTTTTTTGAAGATTTAAGGAAAATTACACCAAGTAGCTTCCAGCCTCATATGACCATCATGTCAAACTCATCTCAGGATATTGTCCAAGTAAGAGCCACTTAAGCAAGCAATATAGTATACATGACTCTCCAATTTCAATTATCAGCAATGACAGTTCTAAGTATGGTGCAAACATTGCTCCAGATCCTCAATGGGGCATGTTTGATGACAATAATTTGGGGAGTGAGAGAGGGAGATGGTAGGAGAAAAAATTCAAGGAATCCACGGGAAATTAAAAAATATATAACTAATAAGGTGAAGACACTTTGTAACCTAAGAGAGAAACCTGTTAGGAAATGGGTGAAGTTGGTATTACACACCCAATTGGATAACCTCGAGGAGAAAACATTTCTCCCACTTTATTTGTTGGCATAACCTAGTAAGTGTTATTCACTCGCATGTATTTTGTAAAGGCCTTGACCTAGTTCCTATTCAACTCCATCCACCAGGTTGTAGAGGATTCCAAGCCTAATTTCATGAAAAGTAAGTTGGGGATGATCACATTGACCTGCTTGATGATGTGTCTATGAAGATTAACTACCTTGAACTATTTTTTTGCGTAGGGAAAGAGACACATTCCCATGTCTGAGCATGAAAACGTTATTTGATATTGTTAATTCCTCTAGTGTTTACTTCTACAAGTTCTATAGGCAGAGTCTGTAAAGGGCCAGGTAGCCTCTGGATCTCATCTTTTATGAAAGGTGACATATCTAGTAAATGCCCCTACAGTCAATCTCTCGAATGGATCTAAATAGAAGTTCTTCATTTTAATATCCATAAAACACAACAACTTTAAGGTAAACTATGTACATGTGTCATTTCTCCCACAAACTAAAGTGTATATAAGTGGTAAATTTTATACCAAGTGTGCTCCCACCATGTAAAGCACAATTTGGTGAACTTATCATTTTTATAATTTCTTTTTCGATTAAATTTAGTTTCACACATCAATTATTGCTTTGAAAGTTGTGTTCTACATAATTTGTGTACACTAAATTACAAATTGATTTTTTGAAATCTATTTTGTGTAAATGTCGACCAATAGATATATATCATGGAGGATGAACGATGAAGATCAGCCAAATCCCATATGGAGGTTCAGGGATCGGGGGATGTTCATGATATTTAAATATAATCTTAAATCTCCATACATGTGTGTACATATGGAATTGATTTTTTATTAACTTTGTGAGTTAAATTAGTTGTTAATAAGTTTCATATTTTAATTTTTAGGAGGTAAGAGGAGAAGGGTTTCTACTCCATCCATGGAGCATGCCCATGGTTCAACCGATCGAGGTATGAGTGGTAGCAGGTTGCATGAAGGGGGTGATATTTATTTCCCTGAAGGCCAATCAGCGGCTGCTGGTTCTCAACAGGGTCATTTTGGGTCTGGTTCTCAGTAGGGTCATTCTGGGTCTAGTTCTTAGCAGGGTCATGTCGGAGAAGATGTTAACCAACAACGTCAAGGTTTCCATCAATTTCAATATTTTTTCATTAAATTTGTACAACTTTTTTTACACGTGTTTTTTCTAATATACGAAATTTTATATATATTGATGCAGAGGCCGAAAATGTTCGAACTAGTGGTCAAAATAGATGCAGGGCAGCCCGCTACATTCAAGAAGAAGGTTGTCAACCCAGCACAACTTATCCGGCCGAGATTACTGATATACCATGGGAAACCAACATGGCGGAATGCACCTTACAAAGGTGTGAAAGACTTCATGAAAAATTGCAAAGAGATCTCGTGGCTTTGTCTCTACCTGCTGAGAGTCGACAAAGCCTTGAAATAGTTACACATTCATTGGGTGAAATGGTAAATGTGTATAGAAATCTTGGGCCAACGACTGATTCATTTGTAGAAATGATGAGAAAGAGAAAAGAAACAGTGATGGGTCCCGATAAATGAGAGGACGTAAAACAAAAAGTTACAAAAGAAGTGGCCAAGTCAATGTTTAATTACAAGGAAGGGCCAAAAAGAAAAATGTTGAAGGTGCAGTATTTCAAGCACCCAGACATAGCTCATTATTTGTATGATAGGCACCTTGCGGCCTATGGAAGGCTTCCATGGAACGATGAGGTTCCTGTTTATTTTTCACAAATGTTTTATGCATAATTTTTTTTGGGTATGAAACCCAACTACAATTATCTTCCGTCAGAATTTTTTGGCCCGGAGAAAGGTCGATTATATGACCGTAAGGGCGCTAAGTGAGATGTGGAGTCGCCTCGCCCTGAGCCACCATTGGTGAGTCGACCGTTTCGAGTCGAAACTCTACGATCAGATATGGATGCGACTTCTCAAATAAGTCAAGAAGCAAGGGATGTTATGATTGACAATGTTCATAGCGGATTGGGTGGAGTCGATGTTTGTTTAAATCGACAAAGAGCACGTGAAAATGCACGTGCCAATTTTGTTTATTATACAGATGAGGAGATTGAAAACATGAATGTTGAAGATCTCCGAACATATGCAAAAAATTGTCGCAATGGTTTGCAAGACCTAATTTTTCATGAGGAAGAGAGCACCGGAACGGTATGTGTTAGTGACCTTAGGGTTTGAAATTATTTTTACATATACATGTGTACAATTTGTAATAAATACATGTGTATGTACATGTATAAATTTATTTGTATGTGTACATTAATCTAACAAAAATGTATGATTATATGTTAAAACACCATTTGCAGTTCTCACACATGATGCGTGACGAAAATGTTAATATCACGTTCGGGACCTCTGGTTCAAACAATGCAGATGGGTCTAACCATCAAGATATGTTGGCAAATGTTAGTGTTTTTTAAGTGACTTTAAAATAAATAATTGTTGCCACACATGTACATGTATGTATATATATAATTTGATAAAATGTTTTAATAGGTACCGATTCCGTCTGATGTTTTTGGGATGGCGGTACCTTCTTCTTCCTTGGGAGATGTACCTTCTACTTCCTTGGGAGATGAGCCACAAGTATGGAAAATTTTTCACAAGTTTAAAATTTATGTTCTACTCCCTCAAAATTTCATATTCTACCTCAAAAAGTTCCATTAAAAATTGAGATATATATATATATATATATATAGAGAGAGAGAGAGAGAGAGAGTTATTTAAATTCTTTTGAATTTAGGTTCCTATAGAATATTTCTTTAATCCGCGGACTCTAGCGACGGAGATAGGAACATCCACAACATTTGAACAAGTTGTCTTTAGTTCCTTTTTTTAATATTATTGAAAATAAGTTTATATATGTACACGTGCATTTTCATTTGAAAGTTTTTAATATATATATATATATATATATATATATATATATTTAACTGTACATGTATATTGTACAGTTTACCGCTGCAGATGTTCCTATGGGAGAACTTGTTCATCAAATGGAGAGGGAACCTTATGAGGTATTGCATGATTTTTTTGTTATATTTTGTTTTTACATGAAGTTCTAGATATATATATTCTCATTCATTTTTAAAACATCAAATTTTAATGTTCAAGTACATGTGCATTGTGTATGTAGGTTTCCCATTCACATGATAGGGCGCAGACTGAGACCCTAATAGGAAAGACGCTAGATCCATCTCTATTTGATGGACATGATTTGTAGATTTGATTTCAAGATTTAGATGGTCTTGAAATTTGTTAAACTTGATACAGTTTGATACTTGTGAGATTTACAATTTTTGGACATATTTTATTACATTGTTAATATAATTTGTTTTATTTAAGTTTTGGATGGTTTTAGTACTTTTGGCATGTGAATGTGAAGTAATGTTGTCATCTATAAATTAATGTTGTCATCTGAACTACATTTGGCATGTTATGTAATGATGTGTTATAATTTGTTTTGTTTTTTAAATTTAAGTTTTGGATGCTTGGAGTACATTTGGCATGTGAAGTAATGTTGTGATCTATAATTTTTTGTTAAATTAAAAGTTAAAAGTTTTGGATGGTTTCAATCTACATTTGGAATGTGATATTTAATGTTAAATGTTTTTATTGGATAGTTGAATTATAATTGGCATGGCATGTGAAGTTTTTAAAACTCAAGTTTTGGATGGTTTCAATCTACATTTCGCATGTGATATTTAATTAACTTTAAATGTTTAATGTTTTAATGTTGCACGATATATAATCAAAAGGTTTTTAAAACTTAAAGTTTTGGATGGTTTCAATCTACATTTGGCACATGTGGTATATAATGTTAAATGTTTCTATTGGATCTATTTGAACTATAATTGGCATGGCATGTGAAGTAACGATCTATATATAATCAAAAAGTTTTTTAAACTCAAGTTTTGAATGGTTTCAATCTACATTTCGCATGTGATGTTTAATGTTTTAATGTTGCACAATATATTATCAAAAGTTTTTAAAATTTTAAAGTTTTGGATGGTTTCAATCTACATTTGGCACATGTGGTATATAATGTTAAATGTTTCTATTGGATAGTTGTTCACTATAATTGGCATGGCATGTCAAGTAATGTTGCAAAAATCACTTTTGGATGGTTGAAGTACATTTGGAAATTTAAGATTGCTTTTGATCTCTCCATGTAGTTTTGTTTGAATGAAAAAAATTCCAATAGGAAGAACATAGCTTTTCAATGCAACTAACCATGTATCAATTGAGCTCTAATTGAAAAAAGAGTTTAAAGAAGTAGATATATGTACAAATTATCCCTTTAATTTTTATTGGAAATATAAGTCTAGTACATATATATGTTTGTTGAATTTGGGTCAATGTCATTAATGCACTCAAATAGGTAGCCTTGTCGATTTATTTACATTGTGGAAACTTTTTACCAGAAAATCCAACTATTTTTTCATCAATGCACATAGAAAAACTACTTGGAACAATTAATTGTGCATTCTAGAACATATCTATCCAAGACAAGTAACATTTTTCATCAATGCACATTGAACATATCCGACCATTGGACAAGCAAATTTTGTACTAGATTTTCAATCAAGATTAGAGATGTGGGTCAAATCCCACCAAAAGTCGGAGAAGTGCTCCAAGTCTCTTGTCTGAAAGGAATTTTCGTACAAAACTATACTGCAGATGATTTATTTACATTGTGTCCATACTTTTTACCAGAAAATCCAACTAGTTTTTCATCAATGCACATAGAAAAAATAGTTCCAGTTAATTGCATTCTAGAACATATATATTGAGTACGTAAATAATTTTTCATCAATGCACATAGTAAAACTAGAACAATTAATTTCATTCTAGAACATATATATATATCCAATACATATAACATTTTTCATCAATGCACATGTATAGAAAAGCTACTTTCAGTTGATACTAGAGCACGTGCTTGTACCAAAACAATTTTTACATGTGCAAACACTTGCACAAATAACATAAGCAGCTCAATTTTTAGTTGAGTACTGGAAGTTCTAAAACATATTTAATCCAAAGAGAATAAATTGTTGGACAATTCACCCAAAAAAATTCTAATGGAATTCCATCTTCAATAATCCGTTCATGATTGGATTTTGACATTTTCCATCTCTTAATTTTTGATTTTTTCTTTGATTGAACTTCTATCAACTTTATGCGTGCTGCACACACCAAGTGACTATATTGAAAACTTATGGAATCAGGTTCATAGTCTTCAAAGTAAAAAAAGTCTCCACTTTGATGAGTTTGTCTAAAAAAATAACCTTTCAGTATAATAGACCCTCTGTCATATTGAAATTCGTGATCATTATAGTTTTGTAATAATTTCATTTTTCGTTCAGTGCAACGCATCAAATAATACTTCACATTTTCATCGTTGTCAATAGGTGCAATTACAGCAAAAACATCTCCTGCACAATAAAATAAACTTAACAAAATTATACATATGTAAATTTATTTATAGATTTTTAAATCATTAGAAAGTAATTCAAATGTTACCTTCTCTAACAAGATCAGAAACTCTATCACCATCGAATGATATTGTAGTTTCCTCTGATTGCATTTCTTCAAACATTGCAACAGACATTTTTCCCTTTGTATTTAGCTCTGTATGTTTCCAATCGTTCACATACATTTTATTTTCACAAACGTCATTGGATTTTGTGTTGTCTATGCAAACATCACAAAAACAAGAATATTTTCTTTTATCCAATGCAAACACATTTCTGAACGACTTTGTTTGAATTGAATGCAATTTTTGAGTCCCTTTTATTGTTTCAACGTCATTTCCAATTGATCTATCTATGTCTTCGATTCCAATATGCCAGAAAAGCCTTTATATGGAAAATTAGAAGAAGAATTTGTAAATATGATATCAAAATACAATCAAAGATAATCATTGCATGATAAATGTACAATGTTTAAAATTATATTTCCAATATAAATTAAATTGAATGTACCTTCGCACTTCTCTTGATGGGTTTCTCTCATGGCTTATAGCAGCGATGCACCATTGAACAACTTCTTCAGCGTTCACAAGTCGGCTTGCAGAGTGGTTCATTTGATATCTTCGAAGTACTCGTTTTATGCATGCTCATGCACCGTCATGTTCTCCTTTTCCATGGCCAGTCTCAAAGAAATTCCAACAATGTTTAATGCAGGTTTTCTTATGAAGACAACACAACCAAAAGAATGATCGTGCATATTTGAATTGACCTGCACATCCGTCTGACCATATCCAATGTTTATTGAATGTTATTCCACGATTTTTCAATGAATCATAAATTCTTCCAAAACAATGTTGTACAAAACATGTATCATGTGTACGATCGTCACTGATATAAAAGTGATATTCTTTAATGATATGTCGATTTTCACTTGTGCTTTCTATATGATCGACATTTTGTTCAGCATGTCTATATAGAATATGGATGAGCATGGAGACTTGGTCAGAATGATAGTATTCACTCTGAATTTCTTTTTGTGGAACAAATGTGTAGTTTTCTGCAAAATCAATCACTGACAAAATGGTCCCCGGTGGAAAAAATTCACGAGATTTTTTGAATTGCAAGTCTTGCCATCGAGCTCTATGGGAATGCTTGGTGTATTTGTAAATTTCTGCCTCAAACTTTCTCAAAAAGTCTATCAGAAAAATTTCGTCTTCTCGTAATTCGATCCTTTTAACACTATTTTCACCTTGAATCGATGTACCAATATATTCATATCTCTTCCATTTCACTTTCATGTTGGACAATGATTGATCATTTATATCAATACGATATTTGTTTTGAAATTTAGTCAAATTTCCACAATCATCGCATTTTTACCACCAACACATTTCTTTTTGTAAAATAGTTCATCGCTTTCTCTTTCACATAGAATTTGAGATATGAATTCACGGATAGTGGAAGGAGGAGGTGAATCCTTCCATAATGTTCTACCGAAATCAAGGAATTTGTCATAATATAACTCAAATTCCACATGATAACGGCAACAACAAGTGTCGCGTACGGTGATAGGTTTTACATACCATGGTTTTTGTTGAACAAAAGCACTAAGTGAAACATGAATTTGACGATTCTCTTCTTTGAACTTGTTTAATAACTCTATCTGAGTGGTTTCCAAGAAATATTTTTCATGTTCTTCATACTGATTTCGTGCTATTCTTCTTCGCATCACATGCCTTGCAGTTGGCGAAACACGCGAATTGTTCTTCCAATATTCATATATTATTTTTTTAACATTTTCTCCAAGTCTATATTTGTATGGTTGCCTACAAATAGCTCTCCAACAAGCGAGTTCATCATTTACATCTATTTGCAGTCGAAATTTCTGATGTTTGTGCAAATTTTTTTGTGAGGTTCCCCGTGCTCATGCCATAGATGTTACCAAATGATTCTCTTGAGTACTTGATGAAACCATTGCCATCTATATTCCTCTACGTACAATTGAAACATATTTCTCTCTAGATCTCTTAATTGACTTTATAGCACTACTCATATTTTTTATCACATCTTCCTTCATTTTTTTTTATCTTTGGTTGATTTTCAAATACCCAATAGTGTCGTAGCTTCTTTTAATTTCCTTAATGATAGGAGACCTTTCAACATTTGAGCCTGAACTGTCACCCGCTCATTTAAGAAATACTTTTCAAAAATGCAGTTAACACGATATCGTATAGCATGGTCAGGTTTTTTATCTCCATATGTGTGAGTGTCAACATTTTCTAACATCTCATTATCGATAGTGATTTCATCTATACATATTCGAAAAAATAGTACATATTCAATAAATATCTAAATTAATAAATATATCTATAATTTCAATGATATGTGCATGTGTTTAATATATATATATATATATATCCGTTTCAGGAACTATCTTGTACCGTGGTGGTCAACATAGTAAGCAAATTTGTGGGAGTTATGCATAAAAACTTTGATTGATATGATTGATATTCATCATTGGAAAGACCCCTAAATGTAGAGAAACATTAGATTTATCACACAAATGATATTTACCCAAAAAATACATCATTTAATACCTCGAAATGGCTCTAGAATTTATGTGACCCCAATTCTCTAAAGTGGGACCCACCATTAAAATGACTAATGAGGCTTATCAATAATTACATTATAAAGGGTCATAATTCCATCCTACAACTTTATAACTATCTCTTTTTCACATTTATTTACATTTGTTTTATCATATTATCCTTAGTGAGAAGGTTGAAAGATGTTTTTCATATCATGTAGCCTAATAAGGTTTAATTGCAGGAAATGGAGCAATTTTTTAGACAATTTATATGCACAGGCTCAGAGTATACAAGAACGAGATATTATAGGGGGTTTCCCACCTCCTTAACTCCTTTAATCAACCCAAAATCACATCAATATCTCTCTCATCAGCTCAAGGTCATTGGCATCCAAGCAAGTGAATGTCATGAGGAGCCAAGCTTCACTCTTCTCTAGTTTTAAGAGACAATATTCCTATTTTCTAGGGATTCGTTGGTAGCTACCCTCTTTTATAAATAAACATGTAGAAGACTTCATTAAGATTCAAGTTTTTATTTCAGCTAGGTATCTATTCAGCTTAGGCATTGTTATTTTTTTTACTGTTATGTTATGTATTAAACATTAATTTAATGATAATGAGAAGCTTCTATTTGATTCATTTATGAGTTAGTTCCAGAGGGTTGAGGCTCTTAGATTTGGGCACAACCCAGTGGCTTGAGTCCCTGTTGTGTACTACTTGTATCTTTCTCTTAGTTTCATATTTTTGTTTATTTTATTGCATCTCAGTAGGAGAATACTCCATTAAATTTTGTGATTGCAGCCTCTACCTCATCTCTCTCATGGGAGAATGAGTAGAATTATTTCCAACCACAACCCAAAAACATCGTGTTTATGATTTCTTGGAAGAATAATTGTGTGTTTATCCTATTGTACATGTGTTTGTAGTAGCTTAGAAGTTATTTTGTTGATTAGATCATAATTATGGCATATATTAGATAACATTCCTATTCAACTCATATTTTTCACTACTAATTATGTTGTTTTGTCAATGATAAAGGAATGTATGCATGTGATGATTGCAAGTTTGTTTGAATCTCCAGGAAAAGGCACCTTCACCACCCCCCCTTCGGACTCGATCACTTCCTCTTCCCAATTCCATCACTTAGGTTAGGATGTTTTTGAACTTCAATTGTGGTTTCATGACCAGTAGAGACTCCTAGGCCACTCCAACCCCTCCTTTTCCTTTGCTGTAAAAATAAAAATAAAAATAGCATTTTTATCACAGATTTATAGAACAATGATTTGTATGCAAGTGTGACATAGTTAAATAGTAGACATAATATTTAATTTTGGTTTCATATGTTATGCAAGATAAAGTAGTTCCTTTTATTCAAATAGGTTTGATAACTAGATAGATGATTGCAAAATACTGTAATTTCATTTCTACAAGTAGGTTAGATTTTTTGTATTCATGATTTGTTTCAATAGCATTTGCAAGCTGAAGTTGATATAATTTCCCTTTCCTCGGTTAGAAGTAGTTTACACATTTCATCTGCATTTTATAGTTTCACTCTAATTTAGTAGGAGTAATGGCCTTGAAACACTATTGATCAAAAGATCTAGTTGAGGGCGGCATGAGTAGAATCCATCTAATGTGCATATAGAATTGTCACCTCGTAGTTTGTGTGAACCCCGAGTTGATAAATAGAATTGAGTAGCCCTTTGGAGTTGCAGCACCCTTGGTGCAATGCCAGGGTTCACCACTTTTTGGCGTTGTTGTCGTGGAGGTTTCTAAGTAGATGAATGTTTCTTCTTGAGAATTTTTTTCTACTTTTGGTTTTTCATACAATTATGAAAAAGTGAAAAAAAACAAAAAAAAAAATTACTCTTTCATGCTTCGTAGGAGTACGGATAACAAAACAAAATATCTACCGAAAACTCCAACATGCTTACATAGTCAACCTTCACTCTTCTTCAGTGATTGTGAGCTTCCCTCTATGATTGCAGGGGAGTTAGAATACCCTCTAGCCGAGCACCCCATAACCTATTGGAAAATAAGAATAACCTACTTAACCTATCCAAACTATTTCTGAGAACAGAAACAATGAGATGTTTCCCATTAAAGAAACAAATGGGGAGTCCAAGATGAAGAACATCAGCCCTACTTCCCTCCCACACTTCCATGGCATAACCTATGAGGACCCTAATACTTTCCTGTTTTAAATTATTGTTGTCTGTATGACCTATTACTATGCCTCAAATGAAAAAATGTTGAATTTATTCACATCTTCCCTTAAGGATTCAACCTTTTGATGGTTCATGGGTCTGTCTGGGGGCATCATCACTACCTGGGCCCGAATTCAAGATTCCTTGAAAAGAAAGTAAAAATATTATTGTAGGTCCAAAGAAACTAACGAAGAAATTTTCGGGATGAACCTAGGACCTAATGAATATTTAGAATACTATGAGGAAATGTTTCAACTTACCTATAGGAGGTCCAGCTTCACTCTTGATCTTGGATCACTCAAGTTAGTTCCTCTCTAGGGGAACAAGGAGGAATTTTTGGATACCCTCAACATGCTATCTAGAGGGGATATCTATCATTTGTCTTATGATTACATAAAAATTGTGTTCAAAAACCACTTTAGGGAATCCAGGAAGAAGGGTATAAGTAACGAATGCTTGGACAGTACCTCTTCCTCCACCTCATCCATCAAAAATGAGATAGGGAACATGTTGGAGGATTTCAAGAGTGAAATGTTTCATAACTTTGAATTTCAAATGGACATCATCCATATAAATAGGAAACAAGAAGAGGAAAAGAGGGCCCTAGATGCACTATGAGACACTCTAGGAATGAATTCGAATGTCATAGAAGTCAACTCAATCAGTGAGGAAAACCATGCAAAAAAACAAAAATCCCTTTGTTACCAGTCATAAAGTCTATATACGAAGGGGTGGAAGGTGGGCCAAAGCAACTCTTCTTCATCAATGAAAGGAGGCCTCAAGGACCTTGGCCATACCAACAAGGCATGCAAGTTATGCCTTATTCTTATTACAATTCAAATCAAAGTGCACCTTAACAGTCTTGGTAATATTCCACTCATCCATCATGTCCTGCACCTCCTTCTTGGCCTTATGATCCTCCATATCCTCCTTAACCTACCAACCAACCTTTTAAGTCATATCCTTCCCAAACCCCTCAATGGAGCAACCCATCACAAGGTTGGAGGTGTCAGATTCACCAACCTCCTACTTTACTACCTCCATCCCAACCTCAACTGCAAATCACTCATCTTAATCCACCTAAGAAACCTCATATGCCTTCTCAACCCAATATTAACCTGAATAACATACAAGCACACCAGATCTATAGTGGAGAGACACCTATCCTACCTATGTTTTGGAGATCAACCTTTCATATAGAAAAGTACTTCCAGATAACCATCCAACTTCTTTACGTAAATAACTTGAATATGAAAAGGAAGAGAGTGGCCCTCAAGTGAATCCCCCTCCTGTTCCTGAGAGGTTGATCCACCCTATCCAGCACACCCCAGAGGAGATGGAATTTCTGGATAATTTAAGAATTTGTGTGTTAAGATACCCTTTCTCTAGTTTATAGACGATGTTCCCATCTATAATAATATTATAAAGGAGAAATGTTTCAAAAATCTTGGGAGGAATAAGAGAGTCACCTCCACCATTGATGTTGTTGGACAATTATTTGATCTCATGCTCGGGAGAGTGATTTTTCCAAAATACCTAGACCCTGGAAACCTAGTAGTGGATGCACACATTGATGACATTATTTTCCCTCATACCCTGATTGATCTTGGGGCTAACATCAATGTGATAACTAAAGAAAGTATGTTAAAGCTAAATCTCCAAGGGGATTTGAGGAAAACCACCACATTGTTGCATCTTGCACACAAATCCATATTAGCCCTTGAGTTGTTGAGTATGTCATCGCTTCCATCGAATCTTGGGAGTATCCTACTAGTTTCCTCGTTCTCCAGCAAAAAAAAAAGTTTAATGGTTGCCCTCTTATCCTAGGAAGACCTTGGTTGGCCGCCGTTGATGCCTACATTAGTTGTAGGGCCGTATATATGACCATAAAATATGGACCCTTATCAAAGAAACAAATAATATATCCTCTTTCTCAACCTTCTATTGAACATGATCTACCTTTGTGGCTAGAGGATGAGGAAGAATACGAAGTGTATCATGAAACACCTGACCCAATCTATACCTTAGATATTGTTATAGGATGGGGTAAATGTGATGAAAATGACCTCATTGATCATATCCTTCATAACCAACCCCCCACTACCATTCCACTTGATTAACTCGTGAGAGAATATATTGGACTGAGCTATGCTTGGTTGACTAAAGCCCTAAATATGTAAAAACTATAGAGTTTGTCTGATCTAGAACCTTAAAGATCAATCCCTATCTCTTGGACAACCAAGAAGAATAATTTCTGGCAAGATGATGAGAGAACACTTAGACTCTTTTGCTTGGGACTATAAAGAAATGAAAGGGGTGCATCCCTCGGCCTGTACTCACCATATTTACATCAAATAAGGATGAAATCCTATGCGCCAATCCCAAAGGAGAATGAACCCATCCCTTAAGGACATAGCGAAGGAAAAATTACAAAATCTGCTAGATGCGGGGTTCACATACCCCATCTGAGATATTGAATGGGTCACCTAAAGTCGTAGCCCCAAAGAAGAATGTGAAGTGAATGACCTGTGTTGATTACAGAGAACTGAAAAAACCGCAAATAAATACCATTTACCTTTGCCTTTCATTGGCAAAGTCTTAGATGGTCTTACAAGAAAGAATTTATTCTCTTTCTTGGATGAATGTAGTGGTTAAAATGAGATCCAGATCATCCCTCAAGACCAATAAAAAACTAAAGTTACATGTCCTTCAGGTACCTTTTCCTATAGAGTTGTCCCATTTGGCCTATGCAATTCCCATGCCACTTTTCGAAGAGAAGTTCTTAGAATATTTGTTGAGCTTGTTCATGAATCTGCAGATATATACATGGATGATTTCACTTCTTATGGATGTGATTTCCAGAATTCTCTCTCTAATCTGGGTAAAGTCTTGAGGAAATGTATTGAAATGTATCTCTCATTGAGCCCTGAGAAATGTTAATTTTTAATGAATGCAGGGACTGTCCTTGGCCACTCCATATCTCAGGAAGGAATATAAGTGGACCCAAAAAATATTTCTATCATAAAAAGGGTCCCTACCCCTTAGAAAAAGAGATATGTTAGGAGTTTCTTGGGCTTAGCTAGTTACTATAGAAGTTTTATAAAATATTTTAGTAAAGTGGCTTCACAATTGTTTGGATTTCTAGCCAAGGACTCATATTAATTTTGGACAAGTAGTTGTCAAGAGGTCCTTGGGCCCTATATTTCAATATCCATACTGATGCATCATACAAAGTTATTGGGGAAGCCTTGGGTAAAATAGATGATAAGTTACCCTATGCCATTTATTTCGTTAGTAAAAATGTTTCTAAAGTTTAATTGAACTACATTGTCACTGAGAAAGAACTCTTGCTTGTTGTACACTCTTTGAACAAATTCATGCACTATATCACTAGGTATCATACTTTTGTGCATACTGATCATGTAACTATTAAATATTTTATGAACAAACCTTATGTGAATTCTAGAATCATTAGGTGCTTTTTATTGTTACAACGGTTTGATTTGACTATCATTGATAAGCCAGGAAAAGAAAATGCAGTTGCAAACTTTTTGTCTAAACTCACTTTTCCTCTAGATGATGAAGGGATGGTAAATGATCAAATTCCAGATGAGCACCTAATTTTTATCTCATTTCACTCTCCTTGGTTTTATGAAATAGCCAACTACCTCATTGCTGAGATATTTCCTCCAAATATGTCATCTAGGGAGAAGAGAAGAATTGTGAGAAAGAGCGTCCCTTTCACTTGGATTGGTGGAAATATTTTCAAGCTGGGACCAGATTAGATTTTAAGGATATGTGTCATGGAAGAGGAGGTATTTTACATCCTCTTAGCATGCCATGATGGGCCCTGTGGGGGTTATTTTTCTGCCAAGAGGACAACTTTGAAAGCCTTACAATATGGCTAATATTGGCCCACTCTCCATCAAGATGCAAGAAGGAATACAAGTAGATGTGATCAATGCTAAAGGATAGAGAAACCCACACCCAGGAATGAGATTCCTCTACAAAATCAAGTGGCCTTAGAGCCATTAGGAAAAGGAAAAAATAAAAAAATAATAAAGATTCATAGATGAAAACCTCTATGAGGCATCGAAGGAAAACTCTAGGGTTGAAAACCTCCTAGAGGAAGTCCTGGAGAAAAAAAGAGGAAACAAAATAATGAATATCCCTAGGCGAAAACCTCCTATAAGGAACCTAGGGTAGGAAAGTGGGTTGGAAACCTACTCGGAGGTAGCTTAGTTTTCTATGAAAAAATAATAAAGAAAAAAGAAAAAAAAGAGAGGAAAAACCCAAGATGATGCCATGATTGATGACCTTTCTTTTGTTTTGCAGGATTATGCAGAGTGGCAGATTATGGCTACATGTAAAAGAAAGTTTCAAATTTTCCTTCACTCCTCCATTCATTCACTCCCTCTCCATCATCTCCACTCATATCTTCTTCTCGCTCCACCATCCCATTAGCTAAAAAGTAAAGATTCACCCCCTCTTTGTGATGCTACAAGAAGAATTTGTATTGCTACATGAAGGTCCTCTAATGCTACAGGAGGGTTATGAAAAGCTACATGAGGGTGATATGAGGGAAATGACAGTCGAACAGGAACCTTATGAACTTGAAAAATGACGAAGAAGGTTTACCCATCATTATCCATCATTATCTATCTCTCCTTCATCTTATTTGACAAAACATTTCACTCAAACCCTCAATTTTGTCCTACCTGTAAAAGACAATATTAAACAAAAAATAAGGAACCACCATCTTCATTTCTACAAGCCTACACTACTCCGCCCTACTCCTAATACTATCCTCAAGTCTTATCCCACTTCCCCTCATCACCTTATGCATTTTAAAGACCCAAGGGTAAAATGAATGGGTTTCTACATGAAGAGAACCACCTCATGTAGCAAACCTGCGAAATCACCACAGAGAGCACCTAATTGTTTTATTTCTCATCAAAGGAGAGAGTGGGACCTCATGAAAAAAATCTAGAGAAGTCATAACACTCCTATGAAGACTCTACACCAACAGAAGAAGCTTGGACATCAACAAAGTACCCACACACACAGAACAAACACCACAGTAAAGCATCATGAAGACAATGAAGAAATACACGGGGAAATAAGCCAGCAAGTCAAACTCCCTTGGTGTCAATATAATGTTCTAGCTCCAACATGCAAGTAATTGTAGCATATCCATCATGAGTTAGGCTCGGGTATGGAAGTATCTCATTATCTCCCTATGTGCAAATGACTAAAATGGATGAATATCAAGAGGAGTTGTTTCAATAAGCCGGAGGTATCCAGTTAACTTGGCCACCCTTGGCTAGTGCACTAAAAGTGATGGTAAGCACTCATGCAACATTGAGGTGTCACATCAACCGAATTGGGAACACCAATAGGGGGTGGTGATTATGAAGGAAGGAAAAATAATCACTCGAAGTGGGGAAAATGATCCAAAAGAGGAAATCTCGTGTGAATGACAAGTCATCATAATAGTCCAAGCCCCAACTAAAAATAGAATATTATGTACTTGGGCTCATTTTCCTTTGCATATTTTCTCATTTCATGAACAATTAGAGATAGGGAAATCTTGGTGTGCTACCGAGGAGCTTCGAACCTCGACTTGCTATTACTACATAAAGGTGCTACAAGAAGCACTATAATTTATACAGGAAAGTCGTGACACTGTTGTAGGAAGAATGAGAGGGTGGAAACAAGTAAAAAAGGTTCTAATTGATTCCAAATTTTCCATCTTCATCTCAGATCACTTGTCAAAGAAGTAAGTTTCAGCATCTCCCTCATACACCCATCAAAATTGCATGAAAAATCTCTTAAAATTTAGAGAGAGTGGTAGTATTATTGTGCAATTAAAAGATATTTTTGAAGAGGATAGTGGTTGAAGCATAAGTAATTAGAGTGATAAGGGATTTTTGACCCACTTCTACCATTAAAATAGACACTAAAGCCATAAAGGAAACATCTCTCCCTCACTTAATTAAGACATAAAAAGAAGATGGGAGGAGGGTGTTGGGTTGTTTAATGGGTAAACAAACACAAGTATTTATTATCAATCCGGTCTTGTAGGGCTTAGAAGCATCCCCAAGATATATGGGTTTCAGCTATGATCAAGTTAGAAGATGAATTATTAATAATAAGGGAAATGCATTATACAAATATTAATTTAAACTAATTAATTTCTAAATTCAAGTATGTAATCAACAATAGAAGAAGCTCCTAACTTAGGAGAACTTGTTTGACCTTCTCTTAGAAAACTACTTCATGAATTAGAAACCAAAACCACTAATGAACAATAGATCAATATGCATGAAACAATAACCGAAGAGGCTCTTAACAAAAGAGATCATGGTTGTCCTTCATTACAGATTCATTCATCATTAATACTATTCATTAGGGGAATTTTGATGTCTAAAATGGGCCTCCTAAGAAAAATGTACAACCAAAATAAACTTTATAAGAACTAATAGGATTCAAGATTATGATGTCAACCATGGGGGATGATTCACCATTTTTTAAGTAAAAGGGTGAAAAGATTAAAAAATAATAAAATAATAAAACTACTTTTTCAACTCTTATTTTCAACTTATCTCCCAAATTTTTTACTCAAATTTCGAGCGGGAATACTCGTTGGATGAAAATTTTAATTCCTCATCCAAGGAGTACCCATGTTGTGTACTTTTGATGGACCCTGCTAAGCGAAAAATGAGAAATACATGAAAAAACTTGATTGCAATCACATTTTTCATGTATTTCTCATTTTTCTCTTAGCAGGGTCCATTGAAAGTATGCAACATGGGTACTCATTGGATTAATAATTAAATTTTTCATCCAACGAGTACTCCCACTCAAAATTTGAGTAAACACTTTGGGAGATAAGTTGAAAATATGATTTGAAAAAGTAGTTTTTCCTTTTTTCCCTCTAAAATTTGATGATGTCATCAAATCTTATTTTATTATTTCCACTAATATTTTATAATTTCCTTAGGAGGCCCATTTTAGACCTCAAAATTTCCCTAATGGCTAGAAAACAAGAACTTCAAAAAATCATTAAAAAGTAGGAAAAGATGAATTCTAGCTCTATCTCTTAATCAGATAGAAAGAATGTTTAACTTAAACATTGGATTGTCCTTTCATATGCAGAATATGAATTAGAATTAGATTCATAAGCACTCATAAAGCATCAACATATATCTAATTAACAAATTAAGCGTAAAACAAACTAGTTCAGAAACTACTACTTAAAATAACTAGAGAGTGCACTTAGCTCGGTGTGGGCGCCCTCCACCCTTTCCTCGCACACTGAAAGTGCTTTCAGCTACTGAAACTTCAGTCAATCATTCACCATATAACAACAACAAATGAAATAGAAAAATTATTTCAATTAACTCTCCAAAGTCTCAAAAATATCAAAGTTAAGTTACACAATTTCTACATAGGAATGTCTTCAAAGTCTTAGGCTTAAATAGATCAAATATGGAACAAACTCATCTAAAATGTCTCCTATAATGATGGCTATTATTATCTTATCCAATCAAGTTGAGCTCATCCATAAAATCCATCAAAATCTGGAAAATCCCATAAAATAAGAATTTTTAACGTATTTCCTAGGGATCTCCATAAAAACATGTCTTCTTTGACCGCCTTTGACTGGGCATGTTTATGCTCGATTGGACTGAACCAACAAGTGTACATTTAATATTAGTTCCAAATATTTCTATAAATATATCCATCTTGAGCCCGAGTGTCCTGCAAATATGAAAATCATGAAGCTATTATGGGAATTTCTGATCTGGTCGAAAAATGCACTTAAAATTCAATTTTTATAAAAACTTCTAAGAATTGAAAAACTTAATTTAAATACCTGTATATTAATTTATTTGGAAAAATAGGGTGAATATGATGGTGTATATATGGATATCATGGCAAATAAAGAGTATTTTCATAAACAAAAAGAGATAAAAAATGAGGGCCAACATCTCCCCCAAGTTGATGTTCAAGCAAATCCTCGTGCTTGATTCTTCCTTTTACACCTCCTGAGTTTTGATGCTGATCATGTACCTGAACCTGAAGCTTCTTGTTGTGCTGCATCAAAAAGATATTTTATCCCCTTTTACTGTTCCTCTTTGTAGATTGAGGCTTTGACCTTCTGCTTCTCATATTTAATCTTCCAAGATTTTTTCTCCTTAAGCCAGCTGAATGCTTGCATGATAAGAAGATTATTCGCTGCTTTTAATTTTCCCACTTCTTCATTCAATCTCTCATTTTATTTGATCAATTTATCATTATTTTTCTTGTATGTTTCATTTTCTCTTTTCAAGTGCCTCTCTAATATCTTGCTTACCTCCAGATTATCAATCAATTCTTTGATTCTGCTAAGGTTTTGGTATTTTTCTTCTTCCTTGGTGTCTTTGGCAACTGAAGTGGCCTCAATCTCATAATTTTAAAAATATGAGTCTTTTTCTACTTGGTTTTCACAAACCTCCTTATGAAATCTTTCAATAATTTCATTAGCTTGTTCGGTCAAGAGAGATGTTTCAACGATTTGCACTTCTGGTTCTCTTTCCTTACTGTTTATGTCTCCTGAATTCTTCCTTCTTTGCCTCCTAGGAATACACATGAATGATGTATCTCTTTCTACCATGATTTTCTCTTGTTGCTTCTTAGATCTTGTTCTTGGATAGGGGGGTGAATTCACTACACTCCCTGTTTCCTGCACTGGTTTGAATTTGTCTTCTATGGCTTGTTCTACAAACTGATTCTAAATTAGGAAATCTCTCCAAAGCACACCCTTAGTTATCAACTGATAATAAACAAGGATTTTAATGAGCCCTTGATGATGGATTTTTGCCTCCTTAGGTTTGGTTTTGAGACTTCACATTTTCAATCATCCTGATCAAATTTATATAGAAAAAGTATGGCAAGTTTATTCTTATGTCTCCCTTGATGTGTTGTAGCAACCTAATGTGGTATAGATGCACTATGTTGTGTCTACTATCACAGGTGAAGAATTTTGGGATGATCAATACTAATTCAACCCAAGGCTCATTGAACCATTATGTGGGAATCCCCTTAGTTCAGTCAAAGGATCCCTTTATTTTTTTTGTCTAGGAAGAAGGTCCATCCCTTATCCTTAAAATGCCACCCTTTGTGATAATGGTCTTCTGATAATGGCAACTCTAGGGCTTGAGAAATTTATTCTGGAGTTAAGGGAATGATTAAACCGCCCACCATAGTTTGGTCTTATTTGTAGTTATTGATGAATTCCCTTGTAATGTCTTCATTATGCCCTTTGAACTTCTGAAGGAAACCTATCAGACCTGATTGTAAAGTTTTTCTACTACGTCTTTACCCCAATGCTCGATCTGAAAGTCTTTAGGGTCAATTCTTGATGCCATGTTTTCTGAAAACCATTTAATCTATCCCTCTACTGTCATCATCCTCATTTTTTAAAAACAAAAATTCATGCACTAGATCTCTGTTGATATATACATCATGATAGTAAATCATACCTCTTTTTGATGCCTTTGAAAACTAAGTGAAACCAATATTCTGTTCTCTTGAAAGAAATGAACTTCCTGCTTCTACAAACACAAAAAATTGATGTAGAAAATATTATAAAAACATAAAAATTGTGTTTTTATTAATTTACTCTTCTTATTTGATCCTCTGTCTCATCAAAATTTTAAAAAAAATCCTCTGCCTCTAATTGTAGAATTATCTGTCTTTTGTTGTCTGTGTACAAAAATTGAAAAACAATTTATACCACAGTGCCTTTTTATCCTTCAATTTCACACAAAATCCCTTCTCTTCTAAGACAAAATCATTATACATTCAATCTAAGCTCACTGTGTGCAAGAAAATTTAGAGAATAGCTCACTGTTTCATCAAAAATTCATAAAAAAATGGGTTCAATGTGCCTTCAAAATTCACAAAACTTTGCTCTCTGTTATGCAAAAACATTTTGACTATGTTTTTACTGACTCTTAACCCATAATTCAATATCCGTCATTGCAAACATTCACCACAAATCTTTTCTCTTGGTTCGAATTTTCTCACTGTGCATGTAAATGGAAATTTGTTTACACAAACCATCAACAAATGAAGCCAATGTGTGTTTAAAAATCGAACACTTTGTTCTCTATTTGTATTCAAGTCAAAATTAAAGACTACATATGAAACCACACATGAAGAAAATTATATTTTACCTATTCTGGAAGTGATCTTCGTGATTTCTTTGAGTTTGAATTGAGTTCCTGTGTTTTAAACAAATCCATCTCAATCAAAAATATTCCTTAATATCTCAAATATTCACTCATTAAATCAATGAAGGATTCGTGCTGACTCATGGTAGAGTGCTTGTGAATAGTGGCAGTGGCACATCATATGGTAAGGGCAAGTTAAAAACTGTGGCAAAAGCACTTCATTTATAACTCATAGCTCACACAAAATTCCCGATATTTTATCATATGAATAATTGTTGTTTTAAACAAAAAAAATATGGGTTTTCTCTTACCTCGTGCTTCACGAGATCTCTACACCTTGACAGCGTGCTTTGATTTCCACAACTGCTGGATTTCGTGGCTCAAAATCTCAGTCAAATATCCTTATCCCTTCGTCCTTCTTATTGCTATATCTTCTACTCACTTTTCTGTGTTTAATTTCCTCGGTCCCTTCATAGCTCTCCCTCATAGGGTTTCTTGGATGCGTGTTGATGGTTTTCATGGCATTCCACTCTCTCACTGAGCCTACAAAGGGCTATGATTGTGAAGAACGCACAATTTTTCAGCGGTCTGAGGTCTAAGAATGGAATAGGTTCTCTCTTACCAATTTACACAGCGTTTGCAACACTTCATTTTTGAATTTGTTTGACCATTCTTATCTGTCGACCACTTGACTAATGCTTTTGTGGCTTACTGTTTCTGAATGGCTTGGTGTGCTGGCTCCACGGTGTACTCTCGCCCTATCCACATTCTCAGCTCTTATTCATTACAGAGTCCACCTTACGTTTTGTATTCATGGCGTATGCTGACCACCATGTGCGCATTGATCTCTCTATCAAAACGCATCATGCCCCATCGAGCATGCACCATTCCTCATTGTATTTCTGTTAAACCCATTTTCACATGCATTATTGCCCTTCCTATTTCTGTTTACTCCATTTCACATGCATCATTACCATACATTGTATTTCCATTCCATCGCATTATTTCCATTTAGGTTAGTTCATTGCATTTGCATTTTTTTTGTATTCATAATTGCATCTCTGCTCATTACCTTAGGTTTTAATCATATATATGATTGTGCTCTTAATAATATAGTTCGCACCTTTGTTTTATTTTGAGATTTTCATATTTCGCTATGGCATGATTTTAACTTAGGTTTTCACCTTTATTTAATTTTAAAAATGACCAATGTAATGGTCATATTTTAAAATTAAATGTTTTACAATGAAACTAACCTTTTTCTTTCTTCTTTTAGGTCCAACAAGGGCTCGATAATTGAGCCTTTTATTTATGATCTTTATTTTTAATAAAATTAGCATTAACGTGGTATGGATAAGGAATATGGTTTATGGAATTTTTATTAAATGGTTAGGACAGTGGATATGTATATGATGGGTAAAATAATAAATAGGAATAGGAATGTAGGTGATGAAATATAGGTAGAATATTCATAACCAGTACTAAATTAGCTTTAACAATTCTAGAATCTTTTTAAAATATTGAATTTTTAAGAGAAATACTTCACTTATTGTACTTGTATTCCCACAAATCATTTGATGTCCATGATGTCCTTTGGTCAAATGATGGTCGACATTGTCTTTTTATAATGATGTCTCTTCCAGGATATGTAGAAATGTAGAGACCTATTTCTGCTTTGCATCTGATTATTGATTTGGAATGATGTTGTTCAGGTCTCTTCTGTAGGTTGAATTTTGACATTTCATGTCCCTTCTGTCATGTTCTCCAGTCTTGTATTTCAGGTCCCTTCTGACATAATTTTCAACAATGCTTGAATTTTCTTCTGTCATATGATACAGGTCCCTTCTGGATAATATTCTTAATGATATCTCAGGTCCCTTCTGCATAATATGTTCAATGATGTATCAGGTTTCTTTGTACTTTTAATTCAGATTCCTTCTTCAATTCAGCTGCTCAAACTATTTACATAGTTTTATTACACACTTCCCCCTTGCTGATGTTAAGACTTGTCCTTAAGACTTGCATGTCTCGGAGAGTAAATTTGCAAAAATTGTAATAAAGTAAAATATAAAAAAAAAGAGAATTCATATTGGCCAAACAATTTGGTTTTCTGATATGAATTAGAGTTTGTATTGTGCCAGTTTCCTGGATTTTCACAACCAAACTCTTTTTTTTTTTCTCTCTTTTTTTTTTTAATTCTTCTTCTTCTTCTGGAATTATGGAAGGCATATTTCTATGTTGTCCCATTAATTCCAGATCAGTATCTGTTGAAATTATTCTCATAAATTCCCTTTCATTTATAGGCTTATTGTAAACTTTAAGTCTATGTCCATTAACAACAAATGAAATATATGCTTCGTCAATTGTTTTTATTTTTACAACTCCATTGTCAAAGATTTCTTCGATCTTATATGGCCCAAGCCAATGAGTTGTAAACTTTGCCTTGAAATATTTAAACTTGTAATCGAACAATAGTGCCCAATCTCCATTTTGAAACACTTTATTCTTGATGAATTGATCATGCCATTTAATTCTTTGTTCTTGCACAAAAGATGTGTGCTCTACTGCTTGTTGTCATATCTCATCCAGTTGATTTAATTCCATGACTCTTTGTTGTTGTGCCTCAAATAATTCCATCCCCAACTTTTCTACTAACTTGAAAGTATGTATTTGAAATTCTATGGGTAATAGGACCTCTTTTCCATACACCAACTGATATGGACTGAACCCAGTTGTGTTTTCCCATGTTATCCTATATGCCCATAGTGCATCTCGCAATTTCTCTGACCAGTCCTTTCTATTCATTTGTATAGTCTTCATCATGATATTATCTAGGACTTTGTTTCTTGATTCCACTTTTCTGTTTTCCTTAGGATGCTACAGAGTTGATTTTATATGTTTAATCTTGTACTTCTCCGTCAGATCTTGAACAAGCTTTCATGTGAACTGTGTGCATTGGTCAGTTACAATCTGTTGCGAAACTCCATACCTTACAAATATATCTTCAAATAGAAAAGATGCAATTGTATCTTCTGTTTCCCATGTGTTGTATCCGCTACAACACCCTCCAAAATTTTTCCCCTTTCAAATTTTTGAGCCCCTAGCCTTTCGGAAAAGATGGAGTCCGATCCAGGTCCACTCTTTTAAAATACCAAGTCGCAAAGTTGCAGAACTGATTAAACCAAATTTTTGTGACATTGCGACCTTGCGACCCCCTAGGTCACGAAGTCACAAGGTCTCATGTAAGTCTAAAACCTAAGAATCACAACCATGCGACCATGCAACCTTGCGACCCCCAGGTCGCTAGGTTGCAAGGTCGCAAGCTCGCCCATCTCATCGACCTGGCCTAATTTTCGACCCTGCGACCCTCATTAATTGACCGCACGTGCAACCCCTTTATAAATAAAAGGGTCGCGTAGGTCACATTCAACCTGTGCAACGGAGCAAGAAAATGCCTCTGACAAGCCAGCTGGAGCGCATTTTTCCCGGGTAAGTTACCTAATCCTCCTGTTTTTTCCTTTTTTGTTGATTGTTGCCTCTTTTACCCTCACTTTTGTCTATTAGACCTCATCCTAGCTTCTTTTAAACCTCGCAGGAACTCTTTGTAGAGCTTACACCCTCCCCCTGGCTTTACTTCTCTGTTCGTCCCCTCTGGAAAAGCCCTCCTTACACCAGTCTGTCTCAAGCTCCCTTCCTATCCCACCTGGAGGAAAAGCCTCAAGGCCCACATGTGTTCTTTCCACTTAATGTGTTGCATGATCTCACCATTTGTGCCTCGCGGGCCTGAAATCTCCGTGTAACCCATCGACAAAGCCCTAGCGCGACCCCACGACTCTGTGACTAGGCAACCCCGCGACCCCGCGAGACCTGGTCGCTAAGTCGAGAGGTTGCCAAGTCACTCATCACCTAGCACTAGCCCACCACGCGACCCCACGAACTAGAAACCCAGTGACTTAGTCACAATTCGCCAAGTTTCCAAGTTGTGCTTCCTTTAGAATTCATACCGACGTGACCTAGCAACCTAGTCGCATGTCGCCAGGTCACGTTTCTTTAAAATTTTGAACTGGCACTACTTAGAGACCCATCGACCTAGTTGCAAGGTCGCCAAGTCACAGGTCTACCCATTTCCCTAAATCATAGTTAAGCAGAAGTAGCAGCATCCTAGGTATCTATAATTATGTCATCTATCTTATCGTGGGACTGTTTCATGAATATTCCAGGGAACATCGAAGCCGAGCTCGAGTGTGTGTCCATCTCTTTAGCCTCAAGTGATATGGGGCCCCCGGCAGTGCGAAAAGGAGGCAAGATTCCTGAAGTAGAAATTTCAGACGAAGAGATGCCTCCTTCCCCTCCCCCTATCTATGGAGACACCACTTGCGTGTTCAAGAAAGGAGATAGCATGAGTTGGTATTAGGTATACGAAGAGTTTATGAAGCCTAAATTTCTAGAAGACCTCCCAGACTGGTAAGTGCATGTTTAGGTTAAGAGGTCTAAACTACACTACGCAGGGTCCCATCCACCCATTTTTCCATGCACAGAGATGATCGAATGGATCTTACAAAAGGTCGACTCCATAATCTGGGTCATTCGCGATCATTCAGGAAAGTCATTTGCAAATTTGAAAGGGCAGGATGCGGAGGTTTACTATGCACTCCCCACCTCGGAATAGACTTTCAATGCTAAATTGGCTACTACTCATGCAGTCCCCATACCTGAGAACTTAAGGGGATGGTGGGAGGACCTAGAAAAGTTCAAGTTCAGGAAGGATCGGGAATATAAAACAACGGGCCTCAAGAGAGTCTACAAGTTGGTGGAAGCAATGTTATTCAGGATGTATGGCCAACAAGATGCCACCACCTTCAATGGTACTTGGGTTTCCCTCATGTACGTTGTTACCACATATAACACCTGCTTCAACTAGGTCAACCTAATAGTAGCAGCCCTCAGGTCAAACATATCATCAACGCAAGCACCCGATGAAGGATGTGCATCCAAATTCTATATGGCCTCCTATCTGTTGGACGCAGTATGCGCGAGATGTAAATTTACTAGATGGTCTCATAACTGGGATGCAGAGCGTGGTGGGCCAATCCAAAAAGAGTTGTGGGTATTATGGGCCTTTAAGTACAAGCAAGATATAGAGTCGATCTCACATAACTTCATCCTCGCGCTCTACGGAAAATTGTTTGCCAAGGATGCCCCATGCATGTCCAAGCGAGCCATGGAGACAATAACCCAAGTGGCCAACCGGTTTCTGTCATAGATAACACTTTCATCCGGGTCTTCGAGTCACTCAAGGAACCCCACGCACTGCCCTAGTTCATCACTAAAAAATTACTCCTATAAGAAGTATGCTACCAGATGACGGGCGGATTTTCAAAGGTTCTCACTAAGGGCAAGAAAAAACCATGGCCTACCCTTCCGCTTACCATCGACGCCTACACAGTCAAATATTTCAGGGAAGTATAGGTAGAGGCTGAGGAAACCAAAGGTTTTCATTTTCCACCCGTATCACACTGGACATATGATCTTGAAAGAATCATCCTCGCGCATTGCAATCGGGCCCAATTCAAATGGAGTTGCCAGCACACAAAGTGCCCAGTTGAAGATCGAATCAAGAACTGGTACACCAATGACAGGGAGGCTACTCCAGAAGAATCAACTGATCAAGAGGGACAAGATAATCAAACTTTAAAGGAAATAATCCACACACTAGGAGGAGCCTCATCTTCCAAAGCCATGAAACCAAGGACTGATACAGGCGGTAGTCTTTCTAAACAGCAACAGGAGCGAAGAGACAAAGAAGCCAAGGCACAACAAGAAGCCGAGAAGAAGGCAAAAGAAGAGGAACTCAAACGGACCCAGGATGCCCTATCACAACAGAAAGAAGAGGATAAGCGAAAGACACAACTGAGGGAAGAGAAAAAAAAGAAGCAGGCAGAAGAAGCCCGTAGGAAAAATGAGGAAGAGGAACATAAGAGGAAAGAAGAGGAAGAGCGGAAAGAGGATGAGCGCAAGCTAAAGGAAGAGCAAGACAAGAGAGGAGTTGAGCGCCAGTTAAAATAAAAACATGATAAAGCCGAAGCTGAAGAAAAGAGGAAGGAGGAAGAAAGTCAGAAATCGAGGGAGGATTCCTCCAAGGAAGAGGAGGGTAGCAAGACACCTCCTCCAGAAACAGGGAAACAGACAGAGTTTCCACACATCGAGGTGCCTCAGAAAACCCTTATGACAAGTAAGTTCTTTACTCTCTTGGAACTTGGCACCTCCGAGGAACAAGAAGATGAAGTCTTGGATCTGACAAGGCTAACCTATGACTAGTTCACACACAAGATCAGGCAAGAGAAGAGAAGATGCCTGGCGCGGAACCCTGCCGTACCTCTTGTGTTTGACATTGGATAAACCAACGCTCCCCATGTGTTTCGCAACATGAACTAACCACCTTTTGTGGATCCTTATCTCTGGCAATGCGATCGTTGACTAACACTTGCAGGTTTTTGTCTAATGGAAATCGTGATTCCCAACAAGTGGTATCAGAGCGTAGGTCACAAGTTCGATACACACCCAGCTCGCGGTGGGGGGGGAGATTGTTGGACATTGGATAAACCAATGCTCCCCGTGTGTTTCGTGACATGGACTAACTGCCTTTCGTAGATCCTTATCTGTGGTGATGCGATCGTTGACTAACACCTGCGGGTTTTGGTCTAACGACAATTGTGATTCCCAACATCTTGCAGCCACAACGGAAAAGGACATAGTCTTGGATACCAGGACCAATCCAATTATGATCGAATCAGTGGGAATCGCCTTTGTATCGGCCACACAAGAAAACATTAACAGTATGAGCAGAGATATTCTCTCTTTAAAGGAAGAGGTTCAAATTACTAAGCAAAAAGCAACTCAGGTAGAACAAGATAAGAGAGGGTTGGAGGAAGAAATTCAGAGGCTACATTTCACAGCCGCCCAAGCTAACCAATTTCCACTCACCATTCAAAGGGAGTTAGGCACTCTGGAAGCCACCATGAAATAAGTATACGAAGAGATGTTCACAATAAAACATACAATCACTCCATATTT
This sequence comes from Pinus albicaulis, assembly GCA_034641835.2. Classification (NCBI taxonomy): domain Eukaryota; kingdom Viridiplantae; phylum Streptophyta; class Pinopsida; order Pinales; family Pinaceae; genus Pinus; species Pinus albicaulis. The sequence goes on from CM076578.1 coordinate 241,195,340, forward strand.
CAAAGCACAAGCGGAAACCAAAAGGAGGAACACACAGCTAAAGGAGGCCTCCACTGCTTTGGATAGTATGCTAGAATGGTCAAGTATATACCCACAAGCTCCTGACACTCTACCTAGAAAGGACTGGGTCTGCACCCATAATGACAAGGTCCATATTCGATTGAAGATAAAGTCCAAAGATAAGCTAGTTAAGGATCTGGAGAAAGTAATGTTTGCATATGAACATCTGATCAGTGGAATTGATTCAATGGCCAAAACCCACCACATTCCCTCTCTAGGTGCATTAGACACTGAAAAAATGAGAGAAGAGGTTTCTCAGGACATTCAAACATTCCTGCAACCCATGAAGCAAGTAGCTACCTCCCAAGATCTTCCGGCCTCACAAGAAAACTTCTTTCAGTTCGTCATCACTCCAGTCCGAATCTACACTAAGATGGCTTCACTATCAAATCAGATCGCAGTGAAAAGGTGCACCTTGGTCCCGAATGCTCTTGAATGCTTCCATAGACTGAAAGAATACACTCGCCAGGTAACTCTGGTTGCTACAGATTACCTAGCATCGAAAAAGTACCTCAAAGATGAACTACAAGTAGACGTACCAGACCTCACAATCACACATTTGCTTCCTTGACCAAGGAAGAGGGACAAGTCACAGGTCGCAATAGCCAAAGGGTCGAAGGTCACATCAGGAGCTGTGGTCGCAAGTCACAAATGTCCCTCAAGTTGCAGAGTATGTCAATAGTCAGGGATGTGAAAAGTTAGGGAAACCCAAGGGTCGATTTTGTTCTATAAATGCTCCCTCCGAGAAATTGTAAAGGATCTTTTTTTCGAGACTCCAAAGGAGCAAAGAGAATTGTATAGCATTGAATACATATTTTTGAGAATGAATACGAAAAAATGTTTTGATTCCACTCTTGGATCTGATGAGGACTCGTGTGGTAACATTAAAAATATTTTGTCTCATGTATCAGATATCTTTTGATTAGTTGATCTGCGTTTTCTGCTTATATCATTTATATATTTTTAGCTCACTTAATGTGTTAATGGTATAGGGTTATTTAATTGAGATATGTTAGCAACTTTGTTATTAACATTATCTTATCTTTGTAAATGCTTAATGAATTGAAGGGTGTTTTGACCATAAAGAACTATTTCTTCTGTGGTTTGAACAACTTTACAAGCATGACCCTAATGATGTGCTGCTAACAACATTTCATTTGGCTACATGTTTAACTCTCTTTTTCTATTTGTAATGTTTTATGTTCATCGAGACTCATCAACCATTTGTCTTGTATTATTGGAATAATCGTGTGTTCATAGGTCTACAGGGCTCGTTTGTGTTCGAGAAAAGGAATATTCAGCGGTATCCGGGCTCACACCCCAGACGGGATCCCTATCACAAACGGTTTAGATTATAATTGGGACTTTATACCGAGGAGATCCCTTACTGTTGGTTGGACATTTCTTCCCCTCAACATCGTGCTATTGTCTTTGCCTCCATGCACTTAGTTACATAATTTTTACATACCATGATGTACTTCTTTTTGTTTTATGGACGGTTGATTGGTCCCACAAAGTCTAGAGCCCATTTCTCAAATGGTTCAATCAGTACTTGTGGCTTTAATGGCATTTCATATGATGCCACTAGTATTCCAATTCTTTTGCAGCTATCACATCTCTTCACATAGGCCTTGGAGTCTTTGAAGATGACCGACCAGTAGTAGCCAAGTTTCAGCACTTTATATATCATCCGCTTGTCTGCAAAATGACCACCACATGGCTCGTCATGACATGCTTTCAAAATATCAATAATATCGTCTTCTCTAACAAATTTTCTTATTATTAGATTAGAACCGGTATAAAATAGGTCACTGTTGACCCAACTATATATAGAACTTTCTCTAATTATCCTTCTTTTATGTTTATTTGTGTAATGAGATGGTACAATGCCAGATGATAAATAGTTTCCTATATCCGCAAGCCATGGAGTTTTGATATTTATAGAAAATAGATGTTCATCTAGAAAATTATCTAAAACTGGATTTGGATCAGCGGGTGAATGAAGTCTTGACAGAAAGTCTGCAGCTTGATTATCTTTACCTGGTCGATCTTGTATAGTGATGTTAAATTCTTTCATCAATAACAACCATCTAGTTATTCTTCCATTTGTGATTTATTTTTTCATTAAATACTCTATGGCTGAATGATCCGTGTGGATGAATACTTGATAACCTATTATGTAATGTCTAAATTTATTAACTGCATGTACTACAACTAACATTTCTTTCTCTATAATAGTATAGTTCAATTATGTCGGTGTTAAGTTTTTTCTTATGAAATATATGGCATAATTAAAATGATTATCTTTTTGTCCAAATGATGCTCCTATAGCAGTGTCAGACGCATCAGTTGAAATATGAATTGGAAATGACCAATTAGGTCCCCGAAGAATGGGTGCAATTGAAAATTTTTCTTTTAATTTTTCCAATGCACTTTGACAATTATTTGTCCATTGGAATTCCACATCTTTCGCAAGTAACTTGAATAATGGAAAAACTATTTTACTAAAATTTTCAATAAATCTCCTATAGTAGCCTGCATAACCCAAGAAACTTCTTACTTCTTTTTGTGTTGTGGGTTGTATTAAATTCACAATGACTTGAATTTTTGTTGGGTACACCTTAATTCCTAAAGAAGAAATATGGTGTCCCAACACTATTCCCTCAGTTAACATCATAAAGAATTTTTCATTACTGAGTGATAGATTTGTCTCTATTCATATTTTCAAAACTTTTTCAAGAATTTGTAAACAATCATCAAATGTTCTGCCGTACACAGTGAAATCATCCATGTAGACCTCTACACACTCATGGATCAAATCAGCAAAAATTGCAAGGACTTCCCTCTGAAAAGTAGCAGGTACATTACATAAACCAAAGGGTAAGACATTGTATGCATATGTTCCCCATGAACATGTGAATGTTGTCTTATATTGGTCTTCCAATGCTATCTTTATCTGATTGTACCCACTAAATCCATTAAGCAATGAAAATAATTTATTTCCAGCTAATGAATCTAGTACTTTATCAATAAATCGTAAAGGAAAATGATTTTTTACTGTAGCCTTATTGAGATCTCTGTAATCTACACAAATTCTCCACTTTCCATTTTTCTTAAGTACCACAACTAAGGGTGAAACCCATTGACTATCAGAAATAGGATAGATAAGTCCGACTTGTAACAGTTTCTACAATTCTTCTTTCACTATTTCCTTCATCATAGGATTCATCCTTCTTTGTGGTTGCCTTACAGGTTTAATTTGATCATCAGTTTAAATATGATGAATGCATGTCTTTGGATGAATCCCTTGCATGTCTCTGTAATCCCAGGAAAAAGATTTTGAGTATTTCTGTAATAGTGATATTGCCTCTTGCTCTTGTGATGATTGTAAGTTATTACCTATATTCAAATTTCTCCCAGGACTGATCTCAATGATTTTTCTCTTTGAATTGGTAATTGATTTAACAGGAAAAATACTTTCAAATGTATTTTGCAGTGATTGTATGGTACAATTTTCCTGAAAACAATGATTTAAAAGGTGACTTGCAGCTTCATATTGTGTTATTCTAAGTTGATCTGAAATGTTTGGTTCTAAGATGAAAAGATCTAAGAAGTCCTCATTTTCTTCCTCCTCTCCAAAATTATAAACTTGATTAATACTAAGAACAGATTGAAGTTCTTGTTGTTCTTCTCCATCAAGCCATGATAATAAAGAAGCAGATTGAGCGGGAGGATACAATGTTACATGTTTTCTTTCATATCCATGTGCAATAATCATACTTCCTGACCTGCATCCAATGTAAGCATCTGTAGTGGCTAACCATGGTCTGCCTAAAATTAAGGGATGCCCTCCTAAATTTGTTTTTGGCTGCAAAATTAGGAAGTCTATAGGATTCTCCCATGAATCCAGTGAGACAATGATATCTTCCAAAATACCTTATGGTACAACTTCAGATCTATCTGCAAGTTCTAAGACTGTAGTAGTAGGTCTAATGTTGTTCAGATTCAAATGTTTCATAGTCTCTGTAGTCATAACATTTATAGCTGCTCCCAAGTTTATTAAAGTGTTTGGCACTAAAAATTTGTTGATGAAAATGGTAACCATTGGAATCCATGGATCAACATATTTTTCAATGGTTGTATTTGTAGACATGAGACTTGCTAAACTTCCAATTACTTGGATTGTAGGTGGATATATTTTTCTTCTCCTAGATTTCTTGATGCGTAATTCCTTTATTGTATTTTCATATATCGGGATATCTTTAATTTCCTGCAACAAATGAATTTTGACATATGTGTTCTTCAATTCATCAAGAATATAAAATACAAGCATAGATATTGGGATTTTCTGTTGTACTAACCTCTCTGGATATGGTGGAGTTTGAGTCATAATAGATTTACCCTTCTGAATTTGTTGTTCTGGTTGAGTTTGTTGACTTTGTTCTCCATGATCAGTTTATTCTTCTATTATTGGAGGAGAATTTTTATGTAACACCTTTCCAGACATTAAGTGAACATCTAGTATGGGAAGAATAGAATACGTAGGATAATATGTTTCCTCTTCCACATTGTATGTTGGTCTATCCACTTTGTTACTTATATTAGCTATTGGTTGAGCCTGAAATTATGTTGGTCTAGGAGGTGGTTGGTTAGTAGGCAGCTGAAGCTACTGAGGTTGAGTTAACATTGGTTATGTTTGGGGTGCTAATGGCATTGGTTGATGTTGGTGGAATTATTGGTATTGAGGAAATGGTTGTGGAGGGTATGATTGTTGAGATTGATACTGTTGAGGATACATATGCTGAGGTGGTTGGTTTCCATAACGATATCCCCTCCAACCTTGTGCAAGTTCGTTTTGATATTGTTGTGGAGGCCAAGCCTGCCATGGCATTGGATTGTTCCATGAATTTTGAGATTATTGAAAATTGTAGGGGTTTTGTTGAGGGAACTGTTGAGGCATCCTTGGTTGCCAAGGTCTCCTTGGTTCCATATATATATATATATATATATATATATATATATATATATATATATATATATTCCTAATTGACCACTTTGAAATATTCCTCCCCGGCAACGTCGCCAAAATGTTGGGTTGTTTAATGGGTAAACAAACACAAGTGTTTATTATCAATCCGGGCTTGTAGGACTTAGAAGGATCCCCAAGATATATGGGTTTCAACTATGATCAAGTTAGAAGATGAATTATTAATAATAAGGGAAATTGATATTAGAAATATAAATTTAAACTAACTAATCTCTAAATTTAATTATGTAATCAGCAACAGAAGAAGCTCCTAACTTAGGAGAACTCGTTTGTCCTTCTCTTACAAAACTACTTCATGAATTAGAAACCAAAACCACTAATGAGCAATAGATCAATATGCATGAAAAAATAACTGAAGAGGCTCTTAACTAAAGAGATCCTCATTGTCCTTCATTACAAATTCATTCATCATTAATACTATTGTTAGAAAACATGAACTTCAGAAAATCATTAAAATGAAGGAAAAGATGAATTCTAGCTCTAGCTCTTAATTAGATAGAAAGAATGTTTAACTTAAAAAATTTATTGTCCTTTCATATTCATAATAGGAATTAGAATTATATTCATAAGCACTCATAAAGCATCAGTATATATCTAATTAACAAATCAAGCATAAAACAAACTAGTTCAGAAACTGCTACTTAAAATAACTAGAAAGTGCACTTAGCTCGGTGTGGGGGCCCTCCACCCTTGCCTCGCACATTAAAAGTGCTTTTAGCTACTAAAAATTCAGTAAATAATTCACCATATAACATCAGAAAATTAAATAGAACAAGTATTTCAATTAACTCTCCAAAGTCTCAGAAATATCAAAGTTAAGTTACACAATTTCTACATATGAATGCCTTCAAAGTCTTAGGATTAAATAGATAAAATATGGAAAAAACTCATCTAAAATATCTCCTATAACCATGGCTATCATTATATTATCCAATCAGGTTGAAATCATCCATAAAATCCATCAAAATTTGGAAAATCCCATAAAATAAGAAATTTTGACCTATTTCCTAGGGATCTCCATAAAAAGAGGTAATGTTTGACCACCTTTGACCAGGCATGTTCAACCTCGGTTTGACTGAACCAATAGGTGTACATTTAATATTAGTTCCCAAGATTTCTAGAAATATATCCAGCTCTAGCCCAAGTGTCTTGAAAATATGACAACCATTAAGCGATTACGGGAATTTCTGATCTAGTCCAAAAATAAACTTAAAATTCAAGTTTTATAAAAACTTCTAAGAATTGAAAATTTTAATTTAAATACTTGTGTATGAATTTATTGGGAAAAATAGGGTGAATATGATGGTGTATAGATGGATAGAATGGAAAATAAAGTGTATTTTCATAAACCAAAAGAGATAAGAAACGAGGGCCAACAGAGAGTTTAACAGAAGAGAGTCTTAGATACCAAGAGAATCCACTTACACAGTCATGTGGTATACATTTTTAGAAGACAAAAATGGCTAGGATTTTTTGAGCTATTGAAGTGGTATGATGATCACCTTTCCCTTGAGTTTTCCATGCCTTTGAATTCACAAACACAAGACATTGTCAAACCTATTGTGAGGGGATTGGTTATATCTCTAAGCGTTGAGATATTTAGCATAGTAACCACCCTACCTTTAGAGATAAAATGGAGCATAGAGGCCAAAGTCACAAGTGTCACTGCCAAAAAGAACTTTTTCACTACCAAAGAAAATCAAATTAAGGAAAAAAATGGAGTTAGGATAGAAAGAATACATTATCCATGGGGTGAGGTGGATTACTATATTCTGAAATACATCTCTTGTGAGGGAAGAATGAGTGTGATTTATGCCTACCACTTTAGGTTGCTTCATGAACTTAGATTTAAGGCATAATTTCCTCTTGCTGAGAGACTTAGTGTGCCATACTTCCTCTTGCATTCCATCATAGAAATGTGTCAAAAAGTAAGAGAGGGAAAACACCAACACGTAGCCCTCCATGGCCTTATCAAACTGATAGCAGTACATGCCTTGAACAATTTGAGAATCTGTGTCTTGTTGTCCAATTTCACAGACATGGATAGAGAGAGTTTAATAGGGACCCAAAACATTACTCCTATAAAGACAATTGCCTCTAGGATTGGTGGTAGAGAGGTAAATATAGGAGAGGAGGAGAATACAAGAACAGAGGATGAAGAAGAAGAAAATACTCCAGAAGAAGAAGAGATAGAAACAGAGTAAGAAGAAGCAGAGGTAGAGGTATAAGGAGAAAAATATTAAAAGGAATGAAGGGAAGAACCAGAAAAGGAGACATTGAGTCCTAAGAGGACTACTAAGCCTAAGGAAATAGAGATATCCCTAGAGAAAACAAGTTTGTCTCTAGGAAAAACTGGAAATGAGGTAGTTGTAACTTTGGCTACCTTAAGCACTACAATTAAACCCAAAAGAAAGAGACCAAGGAAAACTACTCTATATTTCAAGACCAGGAAGAGCACTAGGATCAACCATGGGAATCCAAAAAATCCCACAAAGGTCCCCATCACAATTGAGTTGTCGCCGGGAAGTTAGGAGAAGGTAGGACCAATTGAAGGAAAAATTGAAGAGGTCACCTCTCTAAGGACCAAAATAAGGACTCCTATAGAATCTGTGAGGAGGCCGACCACTAGATCAACCACTTTCGAGCGACCTAAGAGACCAAAAACCCTCCTATAAGAAGAAAAGAGTGTGCTACAAGAGGGGCAGGGTGTGATATAAGAGGGACAGACTATGCTATAGGAGGGACATAACATGCTACACGAGGGGCAGAATGTGGAATTATAGGGGAAGAATGTGCAATTAGAAGGGCAGGAGGTGACACAAGAGGGGAAAGGTGTGACACAACAAGGAAATGGGAAGGAAGGTGAGCTACAGGAAGCAAATGCCTCCAAAAAACATTATAAAAGTACTCATTAAAGCTACAATAAACTATTATACAACATATCTTGGAGTCCTATTATAAATTTATTGAAGGAGGGAGAATCCTCCCTGAAAAAATCACAATCCCACTTCTCTATGAGCTAGAGATAGAAAGGGGAAGGACCCACATATGGATGAAAATTTATAGATCAAAGAAAGTGGAATATGTGGGATTGATGGAGGAAAAATTCAAGGATATGGGGAAGAAATTAGATGATTTGAGACTCAGGGAGTCTATGGTGAAAGATCAGTTACATGAAGAGAATTTGAGGTTGACAGAGAAGTTGGAAGAGAAAGAAACCCAACTTTCCACCATGGAAAATCTCTGTATGGAGGCACTGCAATGCAAGAAACCTTCCAAATATTATTCTCTCTTCCTTAAAGAGAAATTGTTACAATTTCAAATTAGAACTCTAGCTCAACATGGTTCTCTTCCTTTTCAAAATTATAGATAATTTCTTGATTTTTGCAAACAAGCTAGTATTGTGGATAGAGAAAAGATGGTTGACCTCATACTGACTGACATGAACCAGTGGGATCCTAATTCCATATTAGGTGACGTGAAATTGATGGTCTTGGAATATTGGCTAGCACATGAGGAAATGAGAGCATAAGAGGTAAAAAGGGAAATGGAAAAAGAGGAGAAGGAACCCCTATACGTTAGAGCTGAGATAATGATCCCCAAGACTATCATTAGAAATCATAACCTCATCTCCAATGATGTTTTTTTGGCACCAAAGTACATCAAAACACAATATTAGGCCATTATTAATTTTGAAGCTACTTCTAGGTTATTAGGAGAGGACAATTTGTAGGATTTTCAAAGGATATGGCATGATTTACAACTAAGCTTGCAACAAAGAGAATTCTACTCTCCTGAAAGGATGAAGAAAGCCTTGGAGAAAACACCATTCTAAAAGAGAGCAATGGAGAGAATCAAAATACAATGGACAGGGTTTAAACTCAGTCCACCTTTGCTACTAGGACTGCATGAAGGAAGATACCAATCAGAAGAGAGGAAGGAGTGGATTGAAATAGAAGAGAATGAAATATTATACCCACCGAAAGGCAGTCCATCTGAGGTGCCTTGGAATGTCAAGGAGGCCACCAGGGCCATCAGAGAGATGAACATGGATGAATGAGTTTCTCTGACGATGAGAAACCATTTCAGTATGGGGATGATGATGAGGCTCATTAATAGGTACACTATAAAGGCTCATAATTCCATCCTCCAACTTAGAACTATATATTTCTCACATTTATTAACATTTTTTTTTCATAATATTCTTAGTGAAAAGGGTGAAAAATATTTGTCATATCATGTCGCCTAATCTGGTTTAATTGCGGGAAATGGAACAATTTGTGAGTCAATTTATCTGTAGGGGATCATAGTAGACATCATTGAGATAATATATGGGGTTTTCCACCTCCCTAACTCCCTCAATTAACACAATATCACATCAATATCTCTTTAATCAGCTTGAGGACATTGGCAACCAAGCAAGTGAAAGTCATGAGGAGCCAAGCTCCACTTTTCTCGATTTTTAAGAGACAATATTCATATGTTCTCGAGAGTTTTTGGTAGATACCATATTTTATAAATAAACATGTATAAGAGCTCATTAGGATTCAAGTTTTTATTTTAGCTATGTAGCTATTGATCTCGTGAATTATTATTATTTTAATTGTTATGTGATGTACTAGACCTTGATTCAATGATAATGAGAAGCTATTATTTGATTCATTACTGAGCTAGTATCAGAGGGTTGAGGATATTGGGTTTGGGCCCAACCCAGTGTCTTAGTTCCCTATTGTGTACTTGTATATCTCACTTGTTTCAGAGTTTTGTTTTGTTTCTTGCATCTCAGTAAAATAATTCTCCATTAAATATTTTTATTGCATCCTCTACCTCATCTCTCTCATGGGAGAAAGAGTAGAAGGACATGCAACCACATCCCAAAAACATTGTATTTATGATTTCTTGGAAGAATATTAGTGTGTTTATCCTATTTTGCATGTGTTTTTTGTAGCTTATAATTCAGTTTGTTGATTATATCATAATTCTGGAACAAATTAGATAACATTCATATTCAACTCATCTTTTCCACTACTAGTTGTGTTTTTTTCAATGATAAATGAATGTATGCATATGATGATTGTGGGGTTGTTTGAATCTGTAGGAAAAAAAAAATTCACCATCTCCCCTTCGGACTCCATCACTTACTCTTCCCAACTCCAAAATCTGCCATCAAGATTATGTTTTATGAGGTAATTTTTCCATGATCACCAAGAGCATCTATTGTAGTGCAAAATACACCCTCAAGGGGCTTTGATCTTAGATAGAGGTTTTGGTCACCTTTCACCCATTTTACTTCACCTCCATTCACCTTCCCACACCTTCCAACCATGTTCTTCAACTCTTTAACCTTCTTGGCAACCTTCCTGTAGCATTACATGGGTTCTTGTAGCAATATAGGGCTATTGTAGCAACCTCCTGTAGAATATCTATAGGTCCTCATTCTCCATCCGGTTTTGATCCTTGCTACAAATTTCACTTAGGTTAGGATGTTATTGACTCCAAAATGTGGTTTCATGACCAGTAGAGACTCCTAGGCCACTCTAAACCCCACTTTTAATTTGCTACAAAAATAGAATAGAATTAATATTTTTATCATAGATTTATAGAATAGTGATTTATATGCAAGTGTGAGCTAGTTAAATAGTAGATATAATATTTAATTATATTTTGATAGGTTATGCAAGAGAAATTAGTTCATTTTCTGCAAATAAGTTTGATAACTAGATAGATGATTGCAATATAGTGTAATTTTCTTTTGGCAAGTAGGTTAGATTTTTCATATTCGTGATTTTTTTAAATATAATTTGCAAGTTGAAGTTGATAGCATTTCCCTTTCCTCAGTTAGAAGTATTTTACACATACATCTGCAGTAGCTAATTTCACTCTAATTTAGTAGGAGGAATGGCCTTGAAACACAATTGATAAAAAGGCCTAATTGAGGGTGGCATGAGTAGAATCCATCGACTGTGAATATAGAATTGTCACCTCAAAGTTTGTACGAACCCCGAGTTGATAAATAGAGTTGACTATCCCTTGGGAGTTGCAGCACTCTTAGTGAAATGCCAGGGCTCACCATTTAATTTGCAAGCTAATTCCTCCAATTTTGTCCACTTTGAAATCATTTTCATAGAATATAAGGTGAGAAAAATTTTCTTCTACCTTCTCCTTGGAGTACCATTTATCTTTTCCTAGAATTTTTCCTTTGAACCCAATCATCCAAAGGTCATTCTACCATTTTCCTGCATATCTTGACCTCTTCTAAAAAACCATGTCTTATGAAAACTATTCTTTATCATAAAATGGAACCCATAATCCTCATAGCATCTCAATATTTAATAGAGCCCAATAAGAAACTAGGTTTAAGGTTTGAATCCCTCAACCCTTCACTAGAGTTATGGGATTTGACCTTCTATATTCTTCTTCAATACCACATGTGGATAACCCCATTGATATTGATAATAATAGCTAAAGTGGTTTCCTCTCATGCCTTTGTTGTTAACATGATAGGTTAACTTATAAGAGGCATGACATTTACTAACAAATTATGATTGGAATGATTCTTGCACCATTGGAATGGTATCTAAGTGTAGAACAATCTCAAAGTGTTTGGTTCAAGAAAGATTTCTTGACTCGAAAAAAAAAATGTCATTTAATGCCTCAAAATGGCTCTGAAAAGGTCTCAAATCCCAATTCTCTGAACTATGACCTATTGTTAAAATTACCCTGAATTTGATTCAATTGATGTTTTCCAATTTCAAAACATTGAGAAAGATGAAAAACAATATAATTATTTAATGCTAAACAATGTAGGAATGTTGTCATTACATCCATTTGTTTGACTCAAAGACCAAAACTAGCAGTAACAAACTAAATATATCTAATAGAAGTTAACTTCACAATGGGAGGAAAAATTTGATTGATCTCAATTCCCCACACAAAGGAATAACAATTTGGCTACTAACCAAATTTTTAAATTTTCCACTGTACCTCTTGCATTCAACTTTTTAAACTCCCATTTGCTACTAATGGGCTTTCTTCTAGTTGGAAAATAAAATAGATCCAAAGATTCATTCTTGTCGAAGGATTCCATTTCTTCAAGTTGGGACATTCTCTAGAGTTTACCATCCTCTTAATACATTTCCTCTCAAATAGTTATGGAATAGTAATAAGTAATATAGAAAAAAATGTAGAATGAAAATAAGGTGGAGCATACCTTTATAGTTTTCTTCTTTCTTGAATTGATCTCCTGAATATTCGAGTATCAGGTTCTTCTTCTTCTTAATCATGTTTCTAAGCTAAGTTAGATTTTTAATCCTACAACTAGCACTAAATTATCTATGGCTCATTTTGACTTGGTAGGAATTCCTGTTTGGAAACAACATTAACCTCTTTAAAGATAACATCTTGAATTTAAATAACCTTCATAGTTTCTAGTTATCAAATATTATAACTATTTAGACCATTTTTAGAACCAATCATTAGAGAAATTTTGAGGTCTAAAATGGGCCTCAAAGTAAAAATGTGTAACCAAAATCAACATTATAAGAACCAATAAGATTCAAGATGATTATGTCAAACATGGGGGATGATTCACCATTTTTTAACTAAAAAATTTTAAATATTAAAAAATACAAAATAAAAAACTACTTTTTCAGCTTGTATTTTCAACTTATCTCCCTACGAGATTACTCAAATTTTGAGTGGGAACACTTTTTGGATGCAAAATTTATTTCCTCATAAAAAGAGTACCCATGTTGCATACTTTTTATGGACCCTACTTCACAGCAAAATGAGAAATACATGAAAAATGTGATTGAAATCATCTTTTTTCATGTATATCTCATTTTTCCTACAAAAGAGTCCATTGAAAGTATGCAACATGGGTAGTCATTGGACCAGGAATTAAATTCTGCATCCAATGGGTGCTCCCACTCGAAATTTGGTGGTTTGGAAGCTAGCCTAAAAAGTGGCATAGACCTCCCAACTGCTGGCACAAAACTAAGGATATGAGGTCATAACCACATGGAGGTAGGCTTATGCATGTGGTTGGAGCCTCATAACCGCATGCATGCAATGTTTTGGGTGTTTTTATGGACTTAAGGTAGTGAAAAAGAGCTCCAATTCAATATTTCGTCATCTAAGGTGGTTGTTTAGATCTTGAGTGCTCTATAGTCCCTAAGGAATGATACTAATTCTTCAGTTTGCAAGCCCCACTTCCTTAACTAGAAATTGGAGGTTGGGTCATACGATTGTGACACTCAACTCATGTTTTCCATGGATAGCTCATAAAAGAGGGTAAATATGGGAGGAGGAGTTACACCAGGGGAGGAGGAGGAGGGGACATTGGGAGGGAATTCGATGTCAAGGTCATGGGATAGATGCCACACGGAGGTGGTGAAAGGGGAATTAATAGAAAAGAGATTATTTATCCAACATGTGGCATGGAATTTCTCCTCTTCCTAAGTTAGGAGATGACGAGCCATAATATTAGGAGACGACTAGAGAGTGTTGCAACCCAGGTGAGTTTTTTTAGCCTCCAAATTGGAAAATTGATGGTGGAGTGGGCCGGGATAGTGTGGTCGTACATTATCCAATCTTCGTCTATGATAGGGAGGTGGGCTCGTCACCTCTGACTCTACTGCACCTAGAACGGTGGTCCTTTCCCCTTTCTCTGCTCATTATGCAATAAATGGAGTCGCCATGATCAACAAAGGGTGCATATGTAACAATGGTAGTAGGAAAGGAGTGACAGGTCGAAAGAGGCCAAACTGTGAGCGAGGTTATCATTCAGAGAAAACACAGAGGGGTGGCCATTCTTCCTTAGGTTAATATGTCGAGAAGAAGAGCGGGGGAGGGAGTTGAAGAAATTCATGTGAGAGCTATGTATATATAGACCCGCGCATGCCTAACAAGACATGAAAGATGTGACAAATGCTAAGTGGAGGGGATTTTCATTCTATCCCTGGGAAGGTAGTGGCATTGGGAGGGACATCGGGATCCAAGGACCATTAGGGCATTGTTACACCATAATATTGAGGCCCGTTATGTCATTTATACACCACAACAATGAGGTGACATTTCACAAACCCATATGATTTAATTCTCATTATATCACTACCAATTGATTAGAGGTCCTCATGTGCTTTTATTTGCAACACATAAACACTTTGTTTTACCACATGAAATCCATGAAATTTGGAGTATTCTTGAACAATAGAAATATATCTGTGAAAATTAAAAAAACATTAATTTGCATTAATTTTACTTATGAGGATAAAAATACTCTCCAAGTTGAATCATTCAATTTTACCTTTAAATGAAGGTTGGGTGTGTAGTTTTATGAAGTAGGCCACAATTTCCTTGCTTCACCAAAATGCATGTCCAAGCTTCCTTTATTTTCCAATCTGATTGATTTGAATTATATAATATTCAATTAGTGATTATTTTTCATGGAGTGCAATTATTTAATGCTCACAATCCCTGCATTTTACCGTATATTACCAATCCAATTTGGAGTATTCATGCAGAGTAGAAATTTAATGAGGATGAACTTCATACTATGTGAGAAGGAATTTTCCCCACACATTCAAGGGTGTCTTAGGTCATGTATAAATAGGAATATACTTCTAATTTGTAATTCATAAAACATTGGTGATGTTGTCATATCATTTATACATGATTTTTTATTTTGTAACATATATTAGAGGAAACACACCCTTATTTTCCATATTTAACCATTCAAAATTGTTGTACATTCTAGTTGTAAAATTGGTTGGAACATGATAGGATAAATGACATATTCTTAGGGTAATATATGGGTTTAATATTTTCCGCCATATCTTTCATCAAACAACTAGGGTCATTGAATTCTTTACCCTAATTCCATCTCTTCATTCTTCTTCATTTGGGATTCCATTTAGGTACTAATCTAGACCATGGCCTTATGTAGGCCTTCAAATTAATTATCCAAGTGTCTCATATACTTCCTTATCTCATGCATCTTGTTACTATGATACCCTCTAGGAGGAGCATAGCTAGACATGACAAGATTGTATCTAGGAATTTCCAAAATCCAAGACTCTAAGTATTTCCAAAATTAATACTACCGCCACACATGAAAAAGAAAACAACATGAGGATTGGAGGGGGAAATCCTTTTTTTAGTATTTCACAAAACCAATCAACTCAAAAATCACTAAAAAATCCAAATATAAACAAAAAAATAAATTACAAACCTATCCATATTTTCAAGAGGGAAATAGGTTCATTACCATCCATAGGTGGCCTATAATTTTTCCTTTATACCCACGTAGATGCTTAATTTAATAAACCAGATTTGAAAACCATATAATTTATTTCACTTTCAAAACATTTGCTCAAGCACATTCATCATTAACAAACCAATAGAGTATTAATAGTGTTATTTTTCTTAGGGCGAGAATTCTTTGTTGTAGATAATCACATTTTAATAGGTCTGCCATGATATCACTCTCATAGGGTTCACCATACCTCCTTCATATCTTTGTAATAATATTTTTTCATATAATAAATAAGAAGGCCCAAAGAGGTTGCTATCATACCCAAGAACAGAGGCCCATTAGGGTGTTTTTACACGATAATATTGAGGCCCATTAGGGAACTATTACACAACAACAACAAAATGTGGCTCGTCCTCAAGCCCCTAAGTCCTTCTTCAATCCCCATGGATCCAAAACCTATATCCTCACTAACTTTGTCTTCTTGATCCTGGTAAAAAAGGCACATGGGTAAAGGGGGAACCTAATTTCCTTAGAGCTCTTTGAAAATACTAGGAGGAGATAGCCACATCCACCCTCCCCACAAAAGTGCTTTCATAAAGAGAAAAATGACCACCATTGTTGCTCCAGATATGGGTCTTTTGTCTATCCTTGATCATTTATCTCCTCTCCATGTTGTACCTTCTCCTTCCTTTAGTGGGTAGTGGAAAATATTTTGTCTTCCTCCCTTATTCAAGATATTTCGAGGGTTATTGGGGTTGAATGACTCATACTTTTTCAAAAAACCATCCCATTTACTCAAAGTGATCCTGTTAGGTCCTTATATTACTATTATAGTCCCTTATTGTTGTTAGTGTAACCCCCTTATTGTTATTGTTGTACCCCTGTAACCCCCATATTGTTATTATTGTGCCCTTAAAATATTATTGTTAGGTCGGCTAGGATTACATTGTGGCCCCACTAGGATTATATTGTGGCCCCATGGACTCCTATATATAGAAAGGAGGTTTTGTCATTTATATCATCCAAGAATTGTTCATTCATGTAATGTATTGGAGGTTTCCCCCTCGAAGTGTCTTATTTATAAGGCGTTGATATCTCTTTTCTTCTCTTTTTGGAGCTGGTTTCACAGCATTTGGTATTAGAGCTTTGGATTCTAGGGGTTCGCTACACCAAACAGGTCATTATGTAATTTTCGCTATAAATTTTTTTCTACGAAGGCTCAGAAGCTGAAATTGTTAGAGCGCGTAGCCGGAATCCTGAGGAACATCGTCGCAAAATTTCAAAGCATGGTTCACAATATTTTCGTAGATATGATCTGTGGAAGTTAGGTCTTTTTCAGGCTCCCGAATTTCATCTCAAAGAGGTGATGGTGGGAAAAACTTCATAACTCTCTCTCTGAGCATCAGATTGGAATTCTCTGAAAAGAGTCTGGAAGTACATGGACTTTATTTTCCTTTCTAGCATTTTCAGAGCCAAAGGAGAAAAAAGTGACACGTGGTAAGTCGTACAAGTTTGCTTAACTAAACTAGTCCATAATTAGGTCATTGTGGGAGATTGGACATAACGTTTTCCTGAAGAATCCAAATCAAGTCAAACCTGTGGCATTCGAAAGAGGATTCAGAGGGCTTCCGCAAGGCCAAATTTTAGATATTGAAGATCCAAAATCACAGAGATAATTCAGTTTCAATATCGAGCTCCTCAAAATCAAGAAAAAGGTGTGTATTTTTTTTCGAATTACATAAGTCTCATTTGAAAAAAAATAGTTTGAATTTATTCCAAGGGCATATTGAAGAATAGATATCAGTATTGGGTTCTAAAATGCCCCCTAAAAAGAATTCAACACCAACTAAGCCTTCATAAGGCTCTACTATGACTCATGAAGACGAAGAAACACAACATGAGATATCAAAATTACAAGAGCAAGTGCACCAAATTTCACTATCGCAAAGAGCAACAAAAAATGAAATGGAAGTTTTGAAGAAAGGCGTGGAAACTAAGATGGATGGTTTGAAGAAAGGCGTGGAAGCTAAGATGAATGGTTTGGAAGCTAATATTGATGACATGGAAGTGGGCATGGAAGCTAATATGGATGGCATAGAAGCAAATATGGATGACATGGTAGCTAAGATCGATGAAAAAATGAAAGACAACATTGAAAACATGAAGAATGATTTGGCAAAGTTGATACAAGAAAAGTTTCCTAATAGCGAAAAGATAGTATAGGAAACTCATGATGAGAATAAAATACATATTAATCGTGATTTCATAAACTCTAATGTTGGATTGAAGAACCACCATATTCCAAAGATGGATATGAGGAAGTTTGATGGCAAGGATCCTGTAACATGGATACTACAGATGGAGCAATATTTTGATCTCAATAATGTGCAAAACACACAAAAGGTACGCATTGAGACTTTACATTGAGAAAAAAATACATTTGTATGGTATTGATGGCTTTGCTCCCGTAAAAAAATTGTCACTTGGTTAATTTTACGGAGGAAATGATAGCACATTATGAGGATACAAAGACTAAAACCTTCTTTAGCCAATTGATAAATCTCAAACAAAAGGGTTCAATGGCGGAGCACATTGAGGACTTTCAAAAATTGAATATAAGGATTACGGATATTCTAGAGGAACACATGATTGATTTCTTCATAGGGAATTTAAAGGATAACATCCAACATGAAGTTCGTGTTTGGGAACCTGATTCATTGGAGAAGGCATTCAAGTTGGCAAGAAAAATTGAATATAAAATTATGGTTACAAGGAAGCCTACCACTCACATCTATAAAGATGGAAGTGTTGCTACTCCTAGACTTCCACAACCTACAAGGTTGACACCACAAAAATTGGAAGAAAAAAGAGCAAAATGGATTTGCTACAGTTGTGATAGAAAATACACTAAAAGTCATAAGTGCACTGAGAAGAAATTATTTTACATAGATTTTGAAGAGGAAGAAGAAAATGAAGAAGAAACTTCAAAAGTAGAGGATATACACCAGGAAGAAACCCTAGAAGAAGAAGAAATGAGTCCGACCATATCATGTAATGCATTGGTAGGAATTATCACTCCTTAAACTATCAATATAGAAGGACATATCAAGAAGAAAAAGGTAATAGTGTTGATTGATTCGGGTAGTTCCCATAATTTTATTCATTGTAAGGTAGCCAAGGAATTGAATGATTTCCTATACCCAACACCAGAATGTCAAGTGATGGTTGTAAATGGAGGAACTATAAACTGCTCTGGAAAATGCCATAATATCAAGCTAGCCATGGGGGAATATGTATTGAATAGTCCAATGCTTTCCATCCCAATGGGAGGTGTTGATGTTGTACTAGGAGTACAATGGTTACAATATTTGGGGACGATAGCTTTTAATTTTCAAGAAATTTTCTTGAATTTTTTTTCGGAAGGAAAGGAAATCGAATTATGGGGTATCGCAAGGAAGCCAGGAAAGATAATAAGCTCTAATGTCATGAAAAATCTTTTGAAGAAATAACTATGGGGCGTAATTTCACAATTATGCTCACTAGAAGTTCCAACATCAAAATCATCTATTTCTCCAAATCTCGAAAACGTCTTGGACAATCATTCCAAGGTGTTTGATACACCTAAAGGACTCCCACCTATTCGTGATCATGATCATGCTATTCATTTGATTCCAGGAAGTGTTCCTCCAAACATCAGGCCTTATAGATATCCTTATGTCCAAAAGAGCGAAATTGAACGTATGATTGCAGAAATGTTAGAGGCAGGTATAATTCAACCTAGTCAAATTTCTTTCTATGCTCTAGTAGTATTGGTGCACAAGAAAGATGAATCATGGAACATGTGTCCGGATTATAGGGAGATCAATAAGCTCAATATTAAAGATAAATTTCCCATTCTTGTGATTGATGAAATATTGGATGAATTACATGGAGCAATTTATTTTACCAAGTTGGATCTTCATTCAGGATACCATCAAATTAGAATGAAGACTGAAGATATTCCGAAAACAACATTTCGAACTCATGAGGGTCATTATGAATTTTTGGTCATGCCTTTTGGCCTTACCAATTCACCTTCTACATTTCAAGGGTTGATGAATTCCATTTTCAAACCATTCCTTAGAAGATTTTTGCTAGTATTTTTTGATGATATACTAATCTACAATAGGTCTTGGAAGGATCATGTTCTACATGTTGAAAGGGTGCTCAAACTATTAGAGGAGAAAAAATTATATGCAAAAACATCCAAATGTTTCTTTGGAGTACAAGAGGTGGAATATCTGGGTCATATTCTATCTCATGAGGGTTTTAAGGTAGACCTTAACAAAATTAAAGCCATTAAGGAATGGAAAGTCCCCACAACCATAAAGCAGTTGCACGGATTTCTCTGGTTAACAAGGTATTATCGCAAGTTTGTTAAGAATTATGGGAGAATAGCAACACCTATAACAACGTTATTGAAGAAAGATGCATTTTCATGGACTCCTGAAGAAAATAAGGCCTTTGAACATCTTAAAAAGGCAATGTGCCTAGCACCAGTCTTAGCTATGCCATACCTCACAAAAACCTTTATTGTGGAATGTGATGCCTCGGGAAATGGAATTGATGTTGTTTTAATGCAAGAAGGAAGACCCATTGCTTTTGAAAGTCGTTCAATCAAAGGAAAGTATTTACAAAAGGATATTTATGAGAAGGAAATGTTGGCAATACTACATGCACTAAAGAAATGGAGACCTTACTAATGGGAAGACACTTCAAGGTAAAAACTGATCATGATAGTCTTAAACACTTTTTGGAACAATGACTATCTTCAGAAGAGCAACAAAAATGGGTCACGAAGATGTTGGGTTATGACTTTGAAATTTTCTACAAAAAAGGGAAGCTAAATGTTGTTGCAGATGCACTCTCAATAAAGGATGAAGAGGTGGAAGCATTGCTTTGTGCCATTTCAATTATCCAACCAGATTGGATAACCAAATCAAGGGATGAATGGAAGAAGGATGAAGAAGTGTGGACTCTCATTCAAAAGTTGCAGCAAGATCCTAGTACATCTAATACATTTAGTTGGAAAAATTATTCCTTATGGTACAAAGATCGCTTATATATTTGCAAGAATTCCCAACTAAAACAAAAGATTCTTTTGGAATTTCAAACTTCTTCTTTAGGAGGACACTCAAGATTTTTAAAAACTTACCACGGCGTGAAGAAATAATTTTTTTGGGATGGCCTTAAATATGATATTCAAAATTTTGTGGTGGAATGTTTGGTTTGCCAGCAAAATAAAGTGGAGACAATTAAGACCCCGGGTCTTCTACAACCTTTATCCATTCCAAGTCAACGTTGGGAGGACAATTCAATGGATTTTATCACAGGTTTACCTAAGTCCGAAGGAAGGAGTGTCATCATGGTGGTAGTTGATATACTTACCAAGTATGCACACTTTTGTGCATTATCTCATCCATTTAAAGCAAGTACAATTGCTACTGCATTTATGGAAACAATTCAAAAGCTACATGGAAACCCGAAGATTATTGTAAGTGACAAAGATCCCATTTTTACAAGAAATTTTTGGATGAAATTATTTTCTTGTTTGGGTACTCAACTAGCTCATAGCTCATCTTATCATCCTCAATCTGATGGTCAACAAGAGATAGTGAATAAATGTTTGGAAGGATATCTTCGTTGTTTTGTATCTGATAAGCAAGCACAATGGGTCAAGTGGTTACCTCTGGCTGAATGGTGGTACAACACTTCCTTCCATACTGTAGCAAAAATGGCCCCATTTATGGCACTTTATGGATATCATCCACCATCCATCACATCTTCTTTAAGGGAAAATTCTAGGGTTCAAGCAGTGGAGGATCACATCGAGCATCAAAAATAAGTTCTCCAACTCTTAAAGGATAACCTAAATTTGGCACAAAATCAAATGAAACAACAGGCATATCAACATCGCAATGAGAGAATTTTTGATGTGGAAGACTGGGTATTTTTACGGCTACAACCATACAAACAAATGTCCCTCAAGAAAGCTAAGAAGGATAATAAATTATCACCAAAATACTATGGTCCTTACAAGGTTTTGCAAAAGATTGGTACTATGGCATACAAATTGGAGCTTCTTGCTTCTTCGCGAGTGCATCCAGTTTTCCATGTCTCATGCTTAAAAAGGATTATAGGGGACAAACTTCCAGTTCAAACAATATTTCCAGAACTTGAGGAGGAAGGAAAAACCATATTGAACCTGAAGCAGTCACGGAAACGAGAACTCGAAAATTACAAAATCGATCAATTTTAGAGTATCTCATCAAATGGAAGAAGTTACCCACGGAAGATTCTACATGGGAGGATGATAATTTTATACAAAAGCACCCGGAGCTACTCAAGCATTGAGGACAACACCTTTTTGAAGGAGAGGAGCATGTTAGGTCCTTATATTACTAGTATAGTCCCTTAGTGTTGTTAGTGTAACCCCCTTATTGTTATTGTTGTACCCCTGTAGCCCCCATATTGTTATTATTGTGCCCTCAAATTATTATTGTTAGGTTGGCTAGGATTACATTATCGCCCCACTAGGATTACATTGTGGCCCCATGGACTCCTATATATAGAAAGGAGGTTTTTTCATTTGTATCATCCAAGAATTGTTCATTCATGTAATGTATTGGAGGTTTCCCCCTTGAAGTGGTTTATTTCTAAGGCGTTGACATCTCTTTTCTTCTCTTTTTGGAGTTGGTTTTGTAACAGATCCCATCTCCTTCTACCCACTATAATAGGGATTCTGCATAATTTCAAGTAACAATTAGGGGTAAGGTCCTCTATCTTGCTGTTAAGCGAGGACGAATCTCGTCCTACTGCTACAACTCCTATATTGGGAACTGTCTCGACACATTTCTGTCATATGGACCTCTAAATTTGTCCTTCAAGAGGTTTCAGGCTACACTTACTAATAATACTATAGAATGACGTGAGAACCATCTCTATGAGGCGAGGGAACCCTCCCTATTCTTGGCCACCCCGTTGCAACTTAACAACCTCCCATGGATAAAATCTCTTTTTCTGTATCTATCACTTCCAACTATTCTAACAAAAGCTCTTCTTCCATAACCCCATCACCTCACCATGGCCACTCCCTCAGGCCCCTTCTCTCATCATTTCCTCCATATATTTCAATTCTCCTTCATCTCCCTTTATGGGCTCCCTCATACTCCTTGGGCTTGTTGCCACTCTTGTGCTCCTTCTCCTGGTTCCAACTTAAACTTCCCTTGTCTCATCTTATCCTCTATTACTCAAATACTTCCTTTCACCAATTCATTCACTTCCTTAAGAGATAATATCCCTTTAGATTGATATATTCACCGATTTTTGTCATGGTTGCGAGAAATGGTAATTTTATGGCTTTCTAGCTCGAGTAAGAATGGACCAGAAAGTTAATGCTAGGTACATTTTCTAACTCTTGATCATTTTCCATCCTCTCCAAAGCATACAATTAGGAATCAACTTCAAAAAATATTCTACTATAGTGCATGATTTTTCTAAAGTAAATACCTCTAACTCTATTATTTCCTCACAATCCCTCAATTGTGGCATTTCTTATTGAGAATATTTCCAGAGGAGTGTAGTGTGTCCATTCCTATTCTCCCATAAGCCCCGATTTTGGATTCAAACTTTGTTGGAATATACCAAATTCGATATAGAGGACCCTAAGGGGTACTTTGTATCTATTAACCTTTTTGAAAGAGAAGAGGTGTGGCAATATTTATTGTCCCATATTTGTTACCAAATTTTGTTTCCTTCGTGAATCCATCTAAACCATATTTTAGCTCCCAATTTTTTCTTCAGGATCTCTGGGTCTCTTAGACCAAAACCCCTAGCCAGCATTGAGATGCAAATATTTTCTTAGGAAACCAATGACTATTTTTTTTATTTTTGTGCTCCTCTCTAGAAAAAATATCTATAGAGGGTAACGATGGATTTGAAAATGAATTTGGGAGTATCTAAGTTTGAAAATTGGCACACATGAAGAGCTTGAAGGAAAAACTTAGAAATAAAAATGTATTTGTCAAATTAAGAAATTGGAATGCCCAATATTCCAGCTTATTGGACATATATTGAAAAATTCCCTTCCAAAAGACCAATCAAAAATATTTCTCTACTATTGGATTTCCCAGGTATGTAGTGAGGAGTTTTCCTATATATAAATCCATGAGGTGTGATAGATTTCTCTAAAAAACCACATTTTCCTTATATATATATATATATATATATATATATATATATATATATATATATATATATTTCTAGATTTATCACCATACTTGAAACCAAGATGAATTCATTGACGATAGTTTTCAAAGCTCTAGTATCCCCCATACTAGGCATGCCAAAAAGCATAATATCATCAAAAAATTGTTGATGGAGATAAATAAATCATTACCATAAAGGTAGAGTCCCTTTATAACTTCCTAACACACAAAAAATTTAAGATATATTCCCAATTCCTCTCTACGAAAATCAATAAAAGGGAGGGATAGGCTCGCCTTGGCATAAGTCTCTAGAAGGATTAAAAGTCATGGTTAGAGAACTACTTAGAAGGATGGAGAAGAAGGGAGTAGAGATTAGGGCCCTTGATCCAATTAATTAACTAATATTAGAACTGAAAGGCTAGGAGAGTTAGGAGCGAGTCATCCTAATTTAAATAGTCTTAAGATTTCAAGAGACCTAATTTTATAAGGATTCTGGTTGTCTTAGATCGCTTTAGGGAGTGGATAACCTCATGATTTTCATATCTTCTCTAGAGAAATGATATTTTTACATAGAGGTTCAAGGTGATTCATGATGACCGATGGTATAAGATTATAAACAACATTAAAAAGGGAATTTGGTAAAAAATTGTTAGGGTTATATACTCTCCTAGACTTGGTAATTAAAGGTATACAAATAACATTAAGAACTCGCTATACCTTTTGGAAACAGTGGTATTATTTGACTATTTCATACACCTCATGGTTTAAAAAGGGTCAGTAAGCCTGAAAGAATTATTTTGTGAAGACATTGGACACTCGAGATTTATTTTTTGGCATCTACATCACCACCTCTTCCACTTATACAAACTAGGCTTATCTCATTATGGCCTCATTTTTGGCAAGATGAATAAGGTTGGGAATATGTGAGGTATTTCATTGAATAGTGATTAATTTGTTGGGTGTGGAATTTGTAAGGAGGGAATGATAGTATGAATAAGTTCCTATTCCAACTCTACTTGTTGCACCAGGTGTTTCCCATCCTTAGAAGAAATTGAATATATTGTTTTTTTGACGATGTTTTATCATAGCCTTGTGGAAAAAAATTGAGTTCCTCTCTACTTCCCTTAGCCATTGCATGAGATATATATGTTTCCCAAGGGTCTTATCCTTATTCCATCGTTGGTTTATTTTGTTAGTTAATTTTCCTTCTTCCATTATCACAGAATTTGTACATCCATCTAGAATGATATTCTATTACAGCTATTGCATGCACATAACGAGGACCTATTTTTGTTTGTAGATATGAATAAATTCCTTTCTATTCCATTCTTTGTGTCTAAATTTAAATTATTTAAGGTTAAGTTGGAATTTATTCATATAGTTTCATCCTTGGACCTACATTTCTCCATACCATCTTTGACTTTGGACAAAAATTCAACATATTATATCCAAAATCATTTAAATCTAAAGGGTCGATTATGAGGGGACTCTTTCAAGTCTAACTCAAAATGGATTGGCCAATGGTCTGAGCAAATTCCCAGAAGAATAATGGCTTCACAAAAATGATCATGTCTAAGTAAGGCTTCATACACTACAAATCGATCTAGTCTAGTAGCTACTTGGTTCCTTCCTCCCTTGTGATTATTCCAAGTATAGACCCCCGTGATAGTATTTAGGTCAACCAATTGAAGTTGGCGAAGAAGTTCAAATATTTTTTGCACCTATGGGTCAAGACTCTTGATTCCCCCACACCTCCTTCCTCTACTCCAAGGATTTAATAAGATTGAAATTTGTGCTAACGACCCAAAGCTTATCTTGATGGAGTGATTTGATTGTTTCAATCCCATCAAATAATTTAATTTTTCAATGGGAATATGGGGTTGTATACTATTATTAGAAAGCATAATTCCTGAGCTCATACATAGTTAAAAAAAGCCTTTAGAGAATGCAAGGTAAAGCAATCCATTATTGGAATAATACTTCTATGGGATTCCAGGCGAGACCCTTACACTTCCTTTAGCATCCAAAAAAACAACCTCACATCTTATCCAACATGAAAAGGCTATTTCTTTGACGTTTTCTCATGATACTTTTGTTTCTTAGACCATAGAAATGGATAGGCTTTCCTTTTTACTTTTATATCTAAGATATCTTTGTTTACCCCGACTATTGATCTTGTGGATATTCCAAGGGATAATAATCATTTAGTAGGGTGTTTGATAGAGGAAAACACATATAACAACACAATAACCTACCCTATATTACCTAAATGTTCCCCAATTATCTGGATTGAGGCTTTGTTTGTCCTCTTTTTTTAAAATTCCCTATGAAATTGGTATTTCCATTCCTACTTTATGTGAGTACTCCCAAACTCGATCCTATTGATCTAGCTTCCGCATTTTTATCCATTAACTAATCCTTCACTACGAGGTAAATATAATTATATTGGGTTTTTTGGTGCTCTCGAATGGTGCTCGGATCCTTATTTTTCCATTCCTAAAAAAAAATTAGTAGGATTCTCTCGTTGTTGTTTAGGAATTCAGTACCCTCGCTCGCATCAATTATTGTCACATCCGACATGATTATCTCCTCCTAGTTTGGGATTTTTGGGGGTGGGGAGGGGAATCTAGGGCCTTCCTTTTTGGGGAGGAGTTTTCCTGAGGCTACTCCATATTTGGGGAGGAGTTTTCTTGAGCCTACTCCAATTTGAATCAAAATTCATTAGATTTTCATGAAGTTTTACATCATAATTTTGATTTGAAAGTGCCAAATACTTGTTTTCGGTCACAATTGAGGTGGCCTATGGTCATGAAGGATTCATTAAGGGAGAAATATCATACCATGTGTATTCATATTGAGAGATATATACTGAGAAAAAAACACGATAATATATTAAGCATATAAAGGATATATAATTATATGTTAGAAAAACAAATTCAATTATATAATTTAATTAATTTTTATAATTGCAATGTAAGTCTCGTTCATTTTATCTAAAGCTTTGTTCAAATCCATTTCTCAATGGTTCGTACTGTGATCATTCTCCCGAACAGGGAGTCACACCGTCATACCTGAAGATATATTCAATTAATTTTTAAACCACAGATGCTACGATAATTATTTGGCAAAATAATTCTTCTTAGCTCTGCCCCCACTCTAACCCCGCCACACCAATGGAATCGAAATTGACCAAAAATTCAGCCGAATTGTATGCTTTGTTTTCCAAATGTCGTACCCACTTTGAAAACAAAAAAACAAATTCGTAGCTTGCAAACAAAGTATGGATTTCTGGGTTTTCTCCTTCAACTTGGACTAAACAAACAAGCGGTGAATTATTCCATCCTCGCTTTCATTTGCCTATACAAAGTTGGAAAAAATTTAAAACTTTTACATTTTCTCCTTCAGCTTATTCAAAACAAAAGATCAATGAATTCTTCTCTCCTATCCTCTTCATTCGTCTGATAACAATCTTTTGAAAGCATGAACATCTCATGAACACATTAAGTAACATGAAAAATTAAACTTTCGTTTGTATTATGGTGAATGTGAAGTCCTTTAATTTTTTAAACCTCTTATCAATATTTGTTTATACAGATCAGGTAGATCTGACTCGGGATTTATGTCATCACATTTGCAGGCGCAACGCATGCATGCTCGTTTAAAATAAATTTAAAAACTTATAAAAAGAACCACAAGATTCCTCTCAACCATAAAATATAAACAGTTGTTCACATGAGAAAAGAAAAAGAGAAAAAGTTCATCTGAGCGATGGCAAGTTTGGCCATATTTGAGGCTTCGAATTATTTTTGAGTCGTAGTTGTGTTTTATATTGGAATCGAATTTGAGAAATTTTTATTTTTTAATAAATGAATGAATAATTCATTTTAATAAAATATTTTATATTTATTATACAATTTATTTAATTATATGAAAACTTTAAAAATTAAAATATATATATATTAATTAATTAAATTTTTATATAAATTAACTAATCAAATTTTATATTAGTTAATGTTGTAGCTCCTAGAGACATCTTTGAGTTGTAAAAGACCAGTGCTTAGGAAATTTTAAAATCAAAGGTTAAGTGTGGACAATTGTATAAATGTCTCTGACAAAATATGGAATAAGAGAATAATGGTTTTGGTGGTTCATGGATGCAACAAACCTTGGAGTCGATTCATGTGAATTCCTTATACTATGAGAGGGCTCAAGAGGCTGTGAGGCTTGATGGCTTTTAAATGGGCCAAGTATAAAACGATGAGCAGAAGGTTTTAAAAAATATGCAGAGACATTGAAAAAGAACCCACAAGAGACAGGCTTAAGAGGATTAAGAATATGTCCCCCGTGAACTCAGAGGAAACATATATGAATGAGATATGGACAACAACTGAGGTACGTGGAGCGCGAATTAAGGGAGTGCAGCAAGATTAATACATGAGCTTTAACACCTGAGCATTATATAGACATGAATTCATGAATAAAATTTGTAGACCACCAGAAGCTACATTACACGAACCATCAAAGTAGCATAGCATGAAAAATGATTAAACATAAAAGAAGATTATTGATAACAAAAGGAAACAGAAACATACTACTCATTGCTCCATATGGAATCCAAATAACAACTATGTATCATATTAAGTTCAAACAACTCTCCCAACTATGTATCTCAGAGTATAGGGAGCACAATCATACAAGA
This sequence comes from Pinus albicaulis, assembly GCA_034641835.2. NCBI lineage: Eukaryota > Viridiplantae > Streptophyta > Pinopsida > Pinales > Pinaceae > Pinus > Pinus albicaulis. Next base: position 241,223,647 of record CM076578.1, read on the forward strand.
CTACAACAAAAATCTTCAAAATTCCAACCCCTTCATTTATTTTTTAAAATCCCTACATATAGAGTTTTGTTCGAGGGTCTACGATTCTAATCATTTATGATCGACCCATACCTATGAAATCAAAATATCCTACCTAACTTGCAGAGCGTACATTGAGTAGTTACTTCTGTATTGAGAGAATTAAAATAGTTATGGGTGAGATTGAAATTTCACCAGCAAAACATCAAAATCAAAGAGTAAACAGAAAACACATGGTTGACCATGGAGGCCAATTATGGAAGCCTTCAAATAGTATGGCGAGGAGCGGTCATAGGTGGAAGACTGGTTGTCATCATACGATTCCATCTGTTGCTTGAAAGTCTCCACTCCCTCAGTCTTATGATTTCCACTTAATCTGTTGTGAAGTGGCCAGTCGTACTGCACGCGCCTGGCTGTTTAGCGGAGATTTCCTGAACAAGCTGAATAACCATAGCTACGTGCTCCACCCAAACACCCATGCTGTGTTTGGATTGCAAACTGGAAACCGGATTTCGGAGGGGGGCATGGATGATTTGTGGTATTGGTTGGGGTGGGGCTTAGTGGTGATGATATGTGTGAAAGATGGATGGAAATGGTGGAAGTAATGGTGGGGACGATAGTATTAACACACGACGGAAATGATTTAAACTGAAAAGAGTGGGTCAGAGGCCAGGGGATGGCTTTAAATGACGTGCCATGGATGGGTCCCACAGCTATCACAAATCGCACATCAGCGGATTTAGTTTATGAGCATTGGAGGTAAACATTAAAACTTGCGATGTTCAAAGTGTGGGGACAGGGAGGTGACATGGAAATGAAGTGATGGCCGCCTGCAACATCGCAGCCCGCAGGTTTTACGAAAAGGGGAGAAAAAGGTAAGAGTTAAGCCTTGCGGGGAGTGATGTGCGATGAGCAGGTGGATGAGTGACGAGGCAGATGGATGACGAGCTGCTTACTTCACTGCGAGGGTGCTCTGGGGCACGACGCACCCATTGAGGATCTGCCCCCACAGTGATCGTGAGAGGTAGATCTATGGTCAAGGGACTTATGGCAGAGTTGACTATGGAGGCACCAACATTGATAATCTGTGGGTTGTTTGTGCCCGCTGGTTTCCACTGATCTGAGATCGTCGTTCATTTCTTTAAACCCCACACAACGATTAGCACGGGCATTAATCCACGATGGGCGATGAATGATGTGTCATGGTGGAAGTGGGGGCTGCCTGGCCCGCGCTCGAAGCGCGGGGCCTTCATCTTACCTGCTCCAGCTCTTCATTTTCTTGAATTTGATATTGTCTTATCCCTTCAAAAGAATCACAAGCCAACATTGGCTTCATTAGGGACGACGCACTCATTCGAGTGTGTCGAGAACTCGCAGACCACCTACTTGTATTATTCTTGATGTGCTTGGGATCATCGTTAGAACCAATTTCAAGCAGATTTAACCAAAAAACAAAACAGGAATTGATGCAGAAAAACAGAACGAAAATATACACCATAGCCTGTGATCAGTGCTAGAAGTAAGGCTCGAGAAATTTTCCATTGATAGGCATCTCGAGTGTATCTCCTTCAAAATTATCTAGCGCAAAAGTATTGTTGCCTTTGACCTCTGCCACCTTGAATGGACCAAACCAGAGGGGGCCCAACTTCCGACGCTTCTCTTTGTCTACTCGCCTGATATCCCATTGCAACACCAAATCCCCAACTCAATTTTTTTTGTATTTAGCTCTTTGATAAAATAAGCCTTTCATTTTTTCTTGATACTTTGCTAGTTTGAGGCTTACCTGATCCCATGTTTAATTCATTTCGACCAACTGATTCATTCTTTGAATAAGGTCATTTGGCTCTTCCTCGCTTTCTTGTAAGAATCGGGACACAGGTAATGCAAGCTGAATAGGGAAGACTGCAGCTCTGCCATACACCAGTTTATAAGGGGACTTTGTTGTGGATCTTTTAGGGGTGATGTGATTTTCCCAGAGTGAAAAATTAAGCTGGGAATCCCAGTTCTTTTTATTTTTGTTGATGATCTTCTTCAAGTTCCTCACCAGTGTCTTGTTAGATGATTCTTCCAGTCTGTTCCCCTGTGGATAGTACACAGTGGAGTGTCCCAGCAGGATGTTGTAACCCTAACAAAAAATTATAAATTTAGCCGACTTGAAAGCCTGGGAATTGTCTGTAATGATTTTAGCTGGGCATCCAAACCTAACTATTATGTTCTCCACTAGGAACTTGATCGCCACCGAGTTTGTAGCATTTTTTTTGGGCACGACTTCTACCCACTTATTGAAGTAATCCGTAGCAGTGAGGATCCATCGATGTTGATTGCTAGAGGTCGTGTGAATCTCTCCTATGAAGTCAATCCCCCATTTTTTAAAAGGTTCTTCAACATGTACTGGGATTAATGGGAAAGGTGCATACCTTTGCTTTTCAGCGCACGTCTAACACTTATCGCAGGCCCAGACGCGGGCATGTACATCGCCAAACAGCTTAGGCCAAAAGAAACCTGCCTTCAGGATCTTGTGTGCAGTGGATCACCAACTGTAATGCTTGCCACATATCCCTTCGTGGAACTCGGTCATCACTTGTTCAACTTCTTGGTCTTTCAAATACAATAATAAGATCCCCGCCGAGTCTTTCAGATATAATCGCCCATTTGCCACAATGTACTTTTGAGACCTCAGTCTCAAAGTGTGATACTTGGTCTTATCATAGTGAGGGGGACACCTCAGGGTTAAATGGTATTCCACTATGTCTCAATACCATGAGGATAGCAGGTAATTTACATGTGTCTTTTGTGTGCAATATTCTATGCTCTGATGCATACATATATCCCCCTGTGCTTCTCCTCCTTTCATAGATAGATTTATTCCCAGAGCCTGACAGCTGGATTCAGACAGGATTTTTTCCAGCCCTTGGACTTTGATGAGTTTGGTAGGATTTATCTCCATCTCATACTCCTAGATCTTAGCTATCAATTTTCCCCTCTTCCCTTAATTTTCACCCTGTACCGAAATATCCTTCACTATTGCATGGGTACATAAGCTTTTATGGCTGATTGTAACACATACACCCGAAATGCCTTCAGCGATTTGACCAGAGCATAAGCTTGCTTCTCTAGGATATCATATTTCATTTCTGCATCTCGCAGGACTTGACTAAATAATGCAATGGGATTTTCATGCCCATCAGCATTTTTCTGTAAAAGTACTGCAGCTATTGTGTGAGGAGAGGCGAAGGAGAAAATCATGAACAAATTCCCATAATCTAGAGCCAGCACTAGAGCTTCTACAAAGGCCAGTTTGCTCATGTTGAAAGAGTCCCTAGATTCAGGGGTCCATCAAACTTCACTATTCTTCTTCAACATTCTAGTGATATTTCGAACAATATTGGCATAGTTGGGAATGAACCTTCTGAGGAAATTTATTCTTCCCAGGAATACTTGTACTTCCTTTTTTTCTTGGTAGGGGAATGTATTTTATCACCTCTACCTGCTTCAGGTCAATATTCACTCCCTCCTTAGTTACTATGTGCCCCAGTAACTTTCCTTCCTCCAAGGCAAACATGGATTTTTGGGGATTTAGATACAGGCCATACCTGAAGCATTTATCAAAGGTTCGTCGAAGGTGATCTATGTGTTCAGTGTCACTCTTTGAAAAGACGGTGATTTCATCTAGGAAAATCACCACAAACTTGTCTTGCTCTCCTATGAAAGCAATGTCCATCGCACGCTGGAATGTGGAACCGTCATTTATCAGGCCAAAAGGAATTTGGGTGTACATGAAGGTTCCTCAAGGTGTATTGAACGTCATCTTCTTTCGGTCTTCCAAGAGCACTGCCACATGATTATATCCTGAGAAGCTATCCAGCATGGACATGCGAGAGGATCCCACCACCTTTTGCAAGATGTGGTCCATCTTCGAGAGGGGATAGTTATCTTTGAGTGAGGCTTTGTTCAGATTGCAGAAATCCATGCATAGCCTGATTTCACCATTCTTCTTTCTAACAGGCACCAGGTTCGCCACCCATTCGGAGTACCTTAGAGGGATAATGATCTTGGCCTGTAAAAGCTTCTTTATTTCCTTTTCAATAGTTGGGAGAATAATGGGATTGATTTGTCTCAGCTTTTGCTTATGAGGCTTAGCTTCCTCTTTGAGTGGTATCTTGTGCTATATAATATCAATATCAAAAGTCTTCAGATCTTGGTATGACCAGGCGAAGACATCTCTATATGACTGAAACAACCTGAGGTACTGATCTTGGTATTCTTCAGGGACCCCTTTTGACAGCTTTACCACCTTTGGATCTTCTTCTGTCCCAATTTTCACTTCCCTAACAGGCTCGTCAAGGGTAAGTTTTCTCGGATCCACCGGGATATCATTTTTATCAAATAGTCTCTCCATCGCACGCTGGAATGTGGAACCATCGTTTATCAAGCCAAATGGAATTCAGGCGTACATGAAGGCTCCCCAAGGCGTAGTGAACGTCGTCTTCTTTTGGTATTCAGGGAGTACTGCCACCTAATTATATCCTGAGAAGCCATCTAGCATGGACATGCGAGAGGATCCCACCACCTTTTGCAAGATGTGGTCCATATTCGAGAGGGGATAGTTATCTTTGAGTGAGGCTCTATTCAGATTGCGACAATCCAAGAAAAGCTTAATTTCACCATTATCCTTTCTAACAGGCACCAGGTTCGCCACCCATTAGGAGTACCTTAGAGGGACAATGATCCTGGCCTGTAACTGCTTCTTTATTTACTTTTCAATAGTTGGGAGAAGAAGGGGATTGATCTATCTCAACTTTTTATTATGAGGCTTTCTTCCTCTTTGAGTGATATCTTGTGATGTATAATGTCACTATCGAAAGTCTTCATATCCTGGTATGACCAGGCGAAGACATCTCTATATGACTGAAACAACCTGAGGTACTGATCTTGGTATTCTTCAGGGACCCCTTTTGACAGCTTTTCCACCTTTGGATCTTCTTTTGTTCCAATTTTCACGTCCCTGATAGGCTCGTCAAGGTTAATTTTGTTGGGATTCACCGGGATATCATTTTTATCAAACAGTCTCTCCAATGGCACAAAACCCCTGGGGATGACATTTCCCTTTAATTGCAGAACCCGGTGTCAAGCCAGTGTCTCTTCCCATCTGGTTTTTCGATCTTCATTGTCATCCTCGGTGACTGAGTTGATCACCATATTTGAGAACTCGCCCACCATTTCCATAAAACACTGGACCTTCTCTTCATCTTCGAATACTTTCCAATGCTTTACGTTATCCAGAATGGAGGGGCGATATCGCACTTCAACCTCATATCTGAGCAGGGGATTTTGTGGGGGGTGAAAAATACTATTAGCCATAGCTAATGAATCTTCCATTCTTTTCTTATCCCTCGGCATGAACTGAATGTTAAAGGCAAAAAAAATTTCTCAACCAAATCCCATATCTCATTCCTATAAGCTCTGAGTCGTGGTTTCTTAGTTTGGCCTTGGCTCCTGACTTGTATTACTAAAAGCTCTAAGTCTCCAAACACCTTGAGATTCTGTATTTTCATGTTTTGTTCAGCCTCCAATCCCACCAGCAGGAATTCGTATTTAACCACATTCTTTGTGGCTTCAAATTTCAGCTTAAAAGAGAGGGGAACCAAGCATCCTTCTAGTGATATCAAGAGTACCCCGACCCTGTTTCCTTCCCGTGAGTAAGCTCCATCAAACTACAAGGTCCATATCGTGTTTTCCTCTCTGCTCATAGGATTCTTCTGTATTAGAAGATGGATCTTTGTTTCTTGCAAGAAAAAATTTTCCTCCTCAAGAATGAGATAAGAGAATTCGCCCTCCTTACCATATACCGAAGAGTTTGTGGAACCATCGGCTTTGGTGACCATCTTCACGAACCTGGATTCACGGTATAATATTCTTTCCTCCCCACCGAATACTGGAATAGTGGCATAGGTGAGTCAAGTTTTATGGATCCTCCAATCTTGGATCCCCAGGATCTGGACATCAACATTCCAAACTGAGCTGGGATATCAGCCACAAGAATGTCCATTACCACACTTTTGGCCGGAATCTGGGCTAAATTTACTACCATATCTTTTATCATGCCCAAGAATTTCACCCTCTTGGAATCAAAAGAATACATATCTTTATAAGGCCTGGTAATATGCAACCCCAAATGCTCCATGACGGACAAGGGAAACACATTATGTGAGGCCCCAAAATCCAGCATGCAATTGTGCAATAATAGGTCATGTATAACTAGAGTCACATAGAATGGGGGAGTGGCTAAGTCTAGCTCTTGTACATGAGTTCCAAAAACTACCATGGGTCTTTCATTTTGGATATTGAGGTTGTCAGGGAGAGGGCCCACACCATGAGGCAACATGAATTGAGAGACTTGGGGCTTGTATGAGGGTTGTTTTAGGAGCTCGATTAGGGGGACTGGGATCTTAACCTTCTCTAATTATTTCTGGAGGCTAAAGGTTGTGGGAGATTTTTTCTGTAATAACTTTTTTGAACTGCTCTTTAGGAGGGTTGGGAAGTTTCAAGGGTATAGCAGCGGATCTCTCATTTTGGGGAGGATCAGATCCTTGTTTCGAGGAGGTGGATGTAGCGGATTTAGGAGAGATAGACTCCTCTAATGGATTTTTCCCCTTACCAATAGAACTGTGAGGGGTTTGTTCTCTTGATGTCGACTCTTCATCTTGTTCCTGCACTTGGGTTCTCTTCTTAGAGGACCTGAGATCATACTTCCTGTGGATTTGAGCTTGCATTAAATCCACGAATTTCCTGCAGTACTTGTCAATATCTTGATCTGTTGAAGGGAATTCCCTCTCCTCTTGCTCCCCTTGCAAGGTAATTTCACCTTCCTCATCATCCGAGTAAGCGAGGAATTGATTTCCTTCGCTCTCTGTGGCTTCCTCGGCCTGTCCCTCCACTTCCCCCTCTAGTTATAAAGGATGTTGGATGTGATCTTGCTGCTCCTTCCTTTCCCGCTGCAACAACTGTAAAGGGTGCTTCTGATACTGGGGATAAAGCCCACAGTTAGGAATCATTTGGTTGGAATGAGGAGGGGAATTCTTAGCCTCCAATTCAAGATTAACCAGTTTATTTGATAGGTTCTTGATCAACTTATTCATCTCTTCGATTCTATACTCCTGTAATTCCATCTCTTGATTAGAGGTAGAATCCTCCTCCCTACTCCTTCTTCTGGCCTCATGCTTTGTCTTCCCTTTCAATTTACTAGTAGAAGAAAAGTTTGCTTCTACCTCCAATGCATCAGTCTGGATCTGATCCATCGATGTAGACTTTCTTTCTCTTAGGGTGAACCCAAACTCTGGTTCAAAAGCTCCTGCGAAAGCCACCTTAGCAGCTACTCGGGGATGCTTTATTTCAGCAGGAAGATTATTATAAAGCTTATTGAACCTCTTTATAAATTTTGTTACATTCTCATTGTGTCTCTTCTTGAGAGCATTCAACTATGTGAGAACATATCCATGGTCCCTCTTTTTTCCCCATTTCAATGTGAAGAAATTTTCCATTTCTTCCTAGGTGTGGACTATATGGTCAGCTAGAGACTTCAACTATTTCCGGGCTTCCCCATCCAAATATTGGGTAAAAATCCTTAACACCACATCTAAGTGCTCTACATTTACATTCTCAGTAAAGGCACAAAAGTTTTCAATATGTCTCTGTGCAGAAGTATTATCCTCCCTAGTGAACCGATGCATAAGTTTTAGATAATCTTGAGACATGACATTCAATACTTGAGGTAGAGCCAGTGAGGCATATTTGTTGAGGAGGAAGCTAGGTACAACAATGAGGGGCGGTGGTGGTAGATTTTTAGGATGAATTGGTTGTGGTATAACAGGTGTGTGTTGAATAGAGGTTGTAATATTTGTCTATAAAAAGCTTTGGAGTACTACAACTTCTTTGAATTCTTCAGCCTCAGGAGTAGGGTGCAAGGGAGGCAAAGAAACATCAGCGGATTCAACTTCATTTTTTATGATTGAACTGGATAAAGCCAAGGTTTCTATAGAATACTCAAGTACGTGGGTTGTGGTGCCAGGACCATAGATGTTAGCTTTCTGAGATGAGGAAGGCGAAGCTTCTAGATTAAATGAGGGTAGGTCATCCTCGCGAGGTTTCTTCTCCTTCCAGACTCTCTTAAATATAATATTTTCGGGATCAGACGCAGAAGGGGTTCTCTGTTGGGAAGTATCTGATCGAGTATGGGGCTTTTTGTAAGCCAGGATTACAACTGATTTGAACTTTAATAATAGTGGAGTCACCAAGGTGAGGGATATGCAACTCTCAACCCTTCGAGCTCACCTGATTGAAAGGTGAAGATAATGTCGTCTCCTAGGGAAAAGGTTTTCTAATTCGTGCCCCCGACAATGGTGCGAAAAATATGTTGTAGCTCCCAGAGACAACCTTGAGTTGCAAAAGGCCAATGCCTAAGACATATTAAAATCAGAGGTTAAGTGTGGAAAATTGTATAAATTCCTGTGACAAAATATCGAATAAGAGAACAATGGTTTTGGTGGTTCATGGATGGAGCAGACCTTGGAGTCGATTCATGTGAATTCCTTATAATGTGAGAGGGCCCAAGAAGCTATGAGGCTTGATGGATTTTAAATGGGCCAAGTATAAAACAATGAGCAAAAGCTTTTAAAAAATATGTAGAGGGGTTGAGAAAGAACGGAGAAGGAACCCACAAGAGATAGGCTGAAGAGGATTAAGAATTTGTCCCATATGAACTCAGAGGAAATGGATATGAATGAGATATGGAGAACAACACAGGTTTTTGGAGTGCGAATTAAGGGAGTGCAACAAGCTTAATACCTGAGTGTTATATAGACACGAATTCATGAATAAAATTTGTAGAGCACCGACAACTACATTGCATGAACCATCAAAGCAGCATAGCATGAAAAATGATTACACATAAAAGGAGATTACTGATAACAAAAGGAAACAAAAACATACTACTCATTGCTCCATCTAGAATCCAAATAACAGCTTTGTATCATATTAAGTTCAAACAACTCTCCTAAATATGTATCTCAGAGTATAAGGAGCACAACCATACAAGACTACAACAAAAATCTTCAAAATTCCAGCCCCTTTGTTCATTTTTTGAAATCCCTACATATAGAGTTTTCTCCGAGGGTCTACGATCCTAATCATTTATGATCGACCCATACCTATGAAATAAAAATATCCTACTTAACTTGCAGAGCGTACATCGAGCAATTAATTTTGTATTGAGAGAATTAAAACATGAATGGGTGAAATTGAGATTTAATCAGAAAAACATCAAAATCAAATAGTAAATAGAAAATACATGGTTGACCATGGAGGCCAATTATGGGAGCCTTCAAATGGTATGGCGAGGAGCGGTCATAGGTGGGCAGGTTGGCTGTCATCATACAATTCCATTTGTTGCATGAAAGTCTCCACTCCATCAGTCTTGTGATTTCCAATTAGTCTATTGTGAAGTGGCCAGTCGTACTGCATGCGCCTGGCTCTTTAGCAGAGATTTCTTGAACAAGCTGAATAACCGTAGCTATGTTCTCCACCCAAAAACCCATGTTGTTTTTGAATTGGAAACCGGAAACCAGATTTCGAAGGGGGGCATGGATGATTTGTGGTATTGGATGGGGGGGATTAGTGGTGATGATATGTGTGAAATACGGATGCAAATGGCAGAAGTAATGGAGGGGCCCATAGTATTAATGCACAACACAAATTATTTGAATTGAAAAGAGTGGTCAGAGGCCGACGGATGGCTTTAGATGATGTGGCAGGGATGGGTCCCACAGCTATCGCAAATCGCACATCGGTGGATTTAGTTTATGAGCATTGGAGGTAAACACTAAAACTTGCTGTGTGAAAAGTGCGGGGAGAGGGAGGTGACATGGCAATGAAGTGAGGGTTGCCTGCAACATCGCAGCTCGCAGGTTCTATGAAAAGGGGAGCGGAAGGTAAGAGTTAAGCCTTGCAGGGAGGGATGTGTGATGAGCGGGGGGGATGAGTGACGTGGTAGATGGATGACGGGCTGCTTACGTCACTATGGGGGTGCTCTAGGGTACGACGCACCCATCAGGGGTCTGCCCCCACAACTATCATGAGCCATAGATCTATGGTTATCAGACTTCTGGCGGAGTCAAATGCGGAGGCACCAACACTAATAACCTATGGGTTGTTTGTGCCCATGGGTTTCCGTTGATTTGAGATCGTCGTTCATTTCTTTAAACCTCGCCTGATGAGTAGCACAGGCGTTAATCCACGATGGGTGATGAATGATGTTGCATGGCAGAAGTGGGGGCCACCTGTCCCAACGCTTCAAGCCCATCCCCTGCTTGAAGCATTGGGCCTTCATCTTACCCACTCGAGATCTTCATTTGATTGAATTTGATATTGCCTTATCCCTTCAAAAGAATCACAAGCCAACAGTTATATTAACACTTACACCATATATCAACCATATTTATAAATATAATTTTGCTAATGATAACGACAATTAGAAACAACTAACATATTAAATACAATTAGAAATTACTGACATATTAAATAAGTGGAGTTGATGAGGGAAGATTTTCTTTATGGTATACGAGGAAACCCATTTCAATCCGACATGGATATATGTAAAGTGAACAGACCGCATCATTCGGCATTTCCAATTAAAAGCTCGTTTGTGTAGAACAATTGGCCTGGTTGTTTCCTTTACACACAATTTGATCATTCTAACAAGTGACAACTCATTTTCGATGATTCTCGAGGTTTATCATTAAAATGTATTTTTAAATATAGCTTTCTTAATATTTATAATTTAAGTTTTTTTTTGTAATATAACTAGGGTATTTCCTTAATAAATATTGATAAGAATCAAAATGATTGAGGAAATAAGTTTTTTTTATTGCAATTATAAAAATTAATTAAATTATATAATTATTATATAAAAATATTTTAACTTAGTATGGTAGAGATAATGTAATGCAATGTAATGTTTTTTAAATATTTTGAATTTATTAAAATTAAATATAAATATAAATAATTTTAAAATAAAATAACAAAAATAAAAAAATTACCTTCTTATAAACCATATCAAATGTTTATAAGACGTGTTTTTGTAATTAGTCAAGTTATTTAAAAAGAAAAAGAATGTAACTACTTTAAGATAAATTTCAAGTTTTAATTTATCATTATTAATAAAAACATTCTATAATATTATGTGGAGTTAAATCCCTACCATCCACTTAATAATTATTAATAATTAAATTTATTACTACAAAAATAAATTTCATTTAAAAAATGTTAATCTCATCTTAAGCAAAGAAACAAAAATAACAAACAAAAACTCACATATTTTAGTGATAAAATAGTCAAATCATTTATTTATTTTCTCATTGCAAAATAATATTTTCATCTCCAAATGTTACATGTTTAATTTCAAATATTTTTATTAAAATTTTTAGTATCATTGAGTTTACTTAATTAAAGTGGTGGTTTCTCATTACAATAAAAACCGTTTTTCTCCCAAAATGTGTGTTCACTCTTTATTAATGGCAAGCTAAAGCATTGTAAATTAAGCTAATATTATAAAAATGCCCCTTATTTTTTGGAAAAAAGAAAAAAAATATCTTAAAATTATGTTTGGAAAAAAAATAAACAAAATCTTAAAATATTTAAGAGTTTACATGACCTAGATTTTATACATCTCACACACATTCACGACCAACATCCTATTTGGAATTTTGTAGGTTTTATACATTTCACCCACATATTTAGGATCGACATCCTAACTGGAATTTTGTAACACCCTAGTTGTAGTAAATATTTGATATTATTGTCATTTAATTTTACTATACTCGACTTTGGTAATTGAAGTTCAAATAAATTAGGTGCAAAGATTTTGGAAAGAGAATATCCATAATACAAAGTTTATGTGAGTTTAGTGTGTGGTTAATATGTGTGCAAATGAAATTGTGAACACACAAAGTGTGAACTGATGTGGATATGCGGTGAATCTTTACAATTTCTTTAATTAAACATTGTGATGTTTTTTTCTTGCAAGAAAAGAAATGGTGTGTGAAAATATGTTTGAGTGCAAAATTTCAAAGTAAAACATAGATCTCAATTACTCTGCTTGTGATGGTTATTAAAGAAAATTGGTTAGTAGTGATGGTGTGGGCAAGGTGAATATAGTGCACATACAAAGTGTCTGAATTGCAAATATGTGTGAAATATGTATTATATAGTTATAATGCATGGTTAAATATATTTCTATAAACGGTTAATAAAATAAAATATTGTCAATTTTTTTTAAAATACTATGAAGATCATAGGAATATTGTCTCTATTTACTAAGTGAAGCATTTTACCTTTTTCAAAAAGTTCCTCTTAGGAACAATTTTTTTATTCTTCAAAACAGTATATAAATCCTAAACTACAAGTGAGTTATACAACAAAGTGAAGCATTCCAAGACATTTTTCAAATTTACTTATTCTTAGCAACAATTTTTTATTTATTCAAAGGACTATATAAATCCCAAACTAAAAGTGATCCCTACTATAACAAGGAAAGTATTATATTTTTGTTCATATATATACCAAACATTTCAATTATTTAAATCCAATGTCAACTATTTAAATCTACTCATTTGTAAAATAATTTGCAAGGTATTTGAACTGAAGATTAATAGAAATTAAGTTTAAATTCTTATATAGAAAACTTATAAATACATATTTTAAAGGGAATTATTACTTAAAGAACTTAATGATGTGGTGAATATTTTGAATTTGAGAGAATGATATATTCTTGAAAAATTAAGCTAGTGATTACCAAATTAAAGCGATAAACTTATTTCATCAGATAAAACAAAATCTATATCTATAAATTCATACCAATTTAATCAACTATAAGATAAATTGTGACTCAAAAACCATATAATACATATATACACACTCCATGATACAACAAGAAACCTATTCAACTAATTTTAAGTATGTTAATATTTGAAAGACTGCTATACAAAATCAAATTAGTTGGAAAAAACAATATTCATTAGAAGCGCCATATCATTTAACATTTTAAAACATGTAACCAAAATTACCATAAAACAATTGCAAGAAGAATTTTTTTAAAGAAATAACTTGTCATAACTATAGAGAATTTCACAATTCCAAATAAAAAGTGGAAGAAATGTGGGATGAGAAGGGCAATGAAATTGTTTATAAGGAAACAAAAAGAAATAAAGAGATAGAGGTTTTAGTGGATTTAGAGAACAAGAAAGATGCTTCAAGGTCTTATAAACAATGAATGTACATTGTTATCATTATAGAAAGTATACAACATGCATGTATATCTTGGATTCACCCGATCTAACAATGTACTAAAGTTAAATACTGAAATGCTTTTACAAATCTTTTGCGGAATTAAAAACATAATTGCTAGTCACATGAACATGAAGAAGAATCAAATCACACACAACACAGATAATTTCCCAAGGAAAGCTTATAGCTAAAAATCCCACTATCTTCTATTGTATATTAAGCATGGATCATGAAACAATTAAATGAAAAACTCTTCTCACAAGAGCCCTCTAATACTCGGCTAATTATCTCACACTATCATCTGCAAAACTGACCAACACATAGCCAATTCTCAGCCTCCAGAAATTCTACCTTGCTTACGCAATCTCGGATAGATGCAATCCCTAAAAGATGTGAATTTTGGTGTTCCTTGACTGCGCAAGTATCATGGGCACTCCAATGGGTGTTTGGTTGCATGTGTGCAAGCCAATAATCCTACAACTGATTGTAAAATTAGCTTTAACCTAAAACTCAACTAGTTCTCCACTAGATCTGACATGCATGCAGCTAATAATAGTAAATCCTCAGTTGCATGTGACATCACTGATTGTGAATTAATTAATATTTAATTCACTAGATCTCTCACTAATGTATCTTCAGTTACAACTAGCACAACTGAGTTTAGCTCACTTAACTGAGTTTAACTATTTACAACTTGCACTAACTAATGCACCACTGCACTTCGAACTCTGTTACAACTAGAATTACTCTGCATGCCTCACCAACTACCTCTAACTCGAAATCCACTAGCTAACTGAGTTTATCACTCTCAATTAACTATTTCAAGTTTACACTGAGAATAGATTACATTTTATTGTCCATCTTAATTAAGGGATAACTAAAATAGACATGCACCCAAAATAACACTGTGGGCCCCACCCTAGTCTAGGTGCTTAATGAAACTAGGCGTGGGTGCTGAAATTTTCTTTTTGAATCTAAACACTTCCTCTCAATAAGAAAGGGATTATCCTTTACCCCGATCTTGTCTCTATGGTATTCGAATTTTCTCCTAGCGAGCGCCTTCGTTAGAATATCTGCATCCTGATCTTCCATGGGAATGTAATGAAGCAACATTATCCTTCTCTGCACACAATCTCTGAGATGATGGTATTCGATATCTATATGCTTGGACCTATCATGAAACACAATATTAATCGAGAGTTTAATGCAACTCTGATTACCATAATGAATCACTGTCGGATCCATCTGAGAACCAAAAAAAACCAACCAATATCTTTCTCATCCAGATAGCCTCTCATACAACTTGAATTGTTGTCATGTATTCTGCTTCCGCTGAACTGAGTGCCACATATCGTTGTTTCCTACTATACCGGGAAACTGTTGTCGATCATATGCTAAAGATCTCTCTTGATGTGCTCTTTCTGTTTGATGGACTGCCCGCCCAATCTGCATCTATGAACCCTTAAAGCTTCACTCCCTCTTTCTGTCTATACCATAGACCATACTCTGATGTGCTCCTCAGGTATCTCAGGACATTCTTCCCCTCCTTCCAAAAGAGCTTGATAGGCTTAATCATAGCTTTACTTAGTTGGTTAACTTCATAGCAAATGTTCAGTCTCGTGTTCACCAAATACATCAGTGAACCCACTAACTGCCTATAGACAATAGCATCCACTACCCCTCCAAAAGTAGCATCCTCTTTCCTCCAATTTTCTGGAAGAGGAGTATCCATGGGTTTGCAAATCTTCATGTTAAACTTACCCAGTATCTCCTTTGCATACTTTCCTTGAGACACAAAAATTTCACCATCCCGCTTCCATATTTCCCATCCAAAGAAAAAATGAAGGATTCCCATGTCCTTCATTTCTAACTCCCTTGCAAGATCCTCCTTGCATGAGTGTATCGGATGCTCATCACCCGTCAAAATTAGATCATCAACATAAAGAAAAATGATCACTAGCTTACCCTCAACCAAAATCTGGTATAGGTTTGTATCTGCTTCACTTTTGGTGAAGCTCTGTCCGGTGAAATAGTTGTCTATCTGAGTATACCAAGCACGGGGTGCTTGATTTAGCCCATATAGTGCTCTTTTGATTCTGCACACATGTGGCTCACTGTTTAAGATCTCAAAACCTTCAGGCTTCTCTATGTACACCTCTTCCTCAATGATCCCATTGAGAAATGCAATTTCACATCCATCTGATGAATGCGCCAACCCATCCGCGCTGAGAATGCAAGGATGGATCTTAGGGAAGAGTACCTTTCAATAGGTGCAAAAGCCTCATCATAATCTATCCCCTCAATCTGTGAGAATCCCCAGGCCACAAATCTAGCCTTGTATTTCTCCACACTCCCATCAACAACTTGCTTTACCTTGTATATCCATCTCGATAAAACCATTGATATGTTGACCAGTCCTGGGACTATCTCCCATGCACTATTCTTGACAATGGAATCATACTCCTCCACCATTGCATTAACCCAAGTTGGTTGTTGCACTACTTCCCAAAAGGAATATGGTTCAGTCACAATAAATTTTCTCAAGAACCATGTATCCAGTAAATCGGTCAGGAGACTGTTTTTGTATGCTCTGTGAAGTAGGGGCTCCTACATTCTCTATAGCATGAAGTCTCAATATATCAGCTTTCGTAGTGCGCCTTCTGCCATTTCTGATGGACGGCTCTGCATGAGTGTTCTCCTCCACTCCATGAACCTCCTCATGTGGTTAATCCACATCTTGAGACTCATCCTTGGGAACCAACAGTTCCTCCTCTGCATGCAGGTCAAGCTCCCTCTCAAGGGACAACCGCATGAATTTCTCCTCATCAAATTTTATATCCCGTCACACAATAGTCATTCTGATGTTTGTAAAATACACGCGATATTTATGGGGTGTTTTAGTGTACCCCACAAAAATCCCAACCTCAGCTCTTAGTTCTAGCTTCTTCCTGGCATCCTTGATCACACGCACATAAATAGATGAACCAAAAATCTTAAAGTGTGAAACATCAGGTTTCTTACCAGTGAAGGCCTCTTCAGGTGTACTCATGCCAAGTACTCTATGAGGACAATGATTTTTCACATGTGCCGTTGTATTGCATGCTTCTACCCACAGATGCATCGATAGGCCTTGATCATGCAACATCGCTCGTGCTGCACCCACAATAGTTATGTTTCTTCCTCTCCATTACCCCATTCTATTGTGGGTTATGAGGTGCTATGAGTTCTCTTCGAATTCCTTCTTTGTTGTAGAAATTATTGAATTCATTAGAGATGTATTCTCCACCATTATCCCTCCTAAGAGCCTTCACTTGCTTCCCCGAATCTTTCTCCACTAGTGCCTTAACCTCACAGAACTTAGAGAGTGTCTGATCTTTCTTATGCATGAAGAAGATCCAACACTTACGAGAAAATTCAACAACAAATATTACATAGTACTTATGTTTTTTTGTCGAAGAAACAGAGAAAGGACCACACACGTCCATGTGCACTCTCTCAAGGATCCTCAAAGCTCGGTTTTCCTTCTCATGAAAGGTGGCCTTTACATATTTTCCCATATTACATCTCTTGCATGTTTCGACAGTGCAAGTGTACCCGTAGGAATAATAGTAGAAATGTGATGCATGACTTTCAAGGCTCCATGGTGAAGATGGCCCAATATCCTGTGCCATAATTCGCCCTCATCTCGACTCACCACTTTATCTGCCTTGCCCATCATTGCTGCACAGCCATTTACCTCCAGCTTGTAGAGATTCTTAACTCGAATCCCTATCTTCTTGGCTTGTCCTGTTGTTTTATGTTGTAGGAAAGCTTTTCCTTCACTAAAAACAACATCATAGCCTCTATCCACCAACATTGCGACTGAGACCAAATTTTTCCTCAGATTTGGTACATGCATTACATCTTTTAATTGAAAGGGTCTACCTTACTGCCTCTGAAGGGTAATGGTACCAATCCCGGTAGCACTGTACCGCCCGTCATCACCCATTTCAATATGCATCTGGAGGTCCTTCTCCTCCAAGTCACTGAAAATTTCCATGTCTCTCATCATGTGAAAGGAAGCACCACTATCCAAATACCACGCAGATCCCAATGCACTGGACACCATGCATGTGATCAATGAGAAATCAAGCTCAAATTGTGAGAACTTCTTGTTCTTCTTCTTTTGTGGACAGTTAGTAGCAAAATTCCCATGCTCATGACAACGAAAACACTTCACTTTGGAAATGTCTTGCTTCTTGCCATTCTTGGACTCGGATTTAGAATGAAATTTCTTCCCCTTCCCCTTCCTCGCCTTGGCAGCCAAAGCGCAATCCTCTTCATATCAATTCTTAGATGAAGATGCGTCTCTGGTGTTCCATCTAAACTCCTCCTGCACCAAATCCAACCACAGTCGTTCCCAATTTGGAAATTTTTCCCTTCTATTGACATAGTATTGATAACTATGCCAACTCTTGGGAAGTCATAGGAGAGACAAGCTCACCAAATCATCATCAAAAACTGTTATTCCAAAGCTCCCCAGTTCATCCTGAAATTAGATAAAATTTGTTATATATTTTGGAATGGTGTCGGCCTTTTCCATCTTGATCTTCCTGAGTTTATCTTTGAGCGCCAATTTCCTATGGTCGTTGCCACTATAGAATATATCCGTCAAAGCCTTCCACATTGCATATGGTGTGGATTTCCCATGGAGGCTTAAGATAGTGTGGTCTCGTACTCCCTCCAACAGGATCCTCCTCGCCATTGCCACTTTCTTTTTCTATGCATCAATATTTGCAGCATCTTCCACTTTCGGTTTAGGAACATCATTGTCAATGAATTCCCTCAAGCCATTTTCTTTGAGTACTGCCTCCATCTTGTCCTTCCAAGCAATATAGTCTGACCTACCCTCGATTTCATACTCTAAACTCAAGCCATTGAAAGTCATTTCGATCTTGAATCAGTTGTAGCGCCAAAAAAGTATTTCTGCAAATTCGAATTATATCCAGTCATAAACTCAACTCCTACTTCACTTCTGCAACTTCCGGTGATATGATACCATGTAGAAATTATACAAAATGCATGTATATCTTGGATTCACCCGATCTAACAATGTACTAAAGTTATATACTGAATCATTCTACAAATATTTTGTTGAATTAAAAACATAATCGCTAATCACATGAACATGAAGAAGAATCAAATCACACACAACACAGATAATTTCCTAGGGAAATATTACAGCTAAAAACCCCACTATCTTCTATCGTATGTTAAGCATGGATCATGAAACAATTACATACAAAAATCATCTCACGAGATCCCTCCAGTACTCAATTAATTTTCTCACGCTGTCATATGCAAAACTGACCACCACATAGCCAATTCTTAGCCTTTAGACATCCTGCCTTTCTTGCACAATCCCTAATGGATGCAATCCCTAAAAGATAGGAATTTTGGCCTTCCTTGACTATGCAAGTATCATGGGCACTCCAATGGGTGTTTGCTTGCATGTGTGCAAGACAATAATCCTACAACTGATAGTCAACTTCCCTTTCACCTAGAAATCAACTGGATCTCCACTGGATCGGACATGCATGCAACTAATAATAGTAAATCCTTAGTTGCATGTGAGATCACTGATTGTGAATTAATTAATATTTAATTCACTAGATCTCTCACTAGTGTATCCTCAGTTACAACTAGCACAATTAAGTTTAATTCACTTAACTGAGTTAAACTGTTTATAAATTTCATTATCTAGTGCACCACTGCACTTCGAACTCTGTTACAACTAGAATTACTCAACATGCCTCACCAACTACCTCTAACTCAAAATCCACTAGATAAATTATTTTATCACTCTCAGTTAACTTATTTCAAGTTTACATTGAGAATATATTACAGTTTAATTTCCATCTTAATTAAGGGATAAATAAAATAGACATGCACCCAAAAATAGCACTGTCGGCCCCACCCTAGTCTAGGTGCTTAATGCAACTAGGCGTGGGTGCTGAAATTTTCTTGTTGAATCTCAACAATCATTTGTGGTGAAGAGGGGAACAAATTATTTGAGTGCTTTTTTTGGAGAATGTAGATGGAAATTTAGCACAACAATCAAGTAGGGGACAAGGAGGGGTAAGAGGATTTTAAAAACTATATGTTTCTACAAGGAACATTTTGTATGCATGTGTAAATATGGATATCCAATGTCTTTTAATTTTTCAATTATTTTCATCAAATCTGGACAAAGTTTAAAATAAAGAACACATATTTTTTACTTTTGAGCCATATTTTGCAATATATTTCACGATTACATGTCGGGAAACAAATAGATGAATTTAATCAACATTGGATTTCCACAGTATAATAGGATTAACATTGTAAACATTTCTAGCATATCAACAATATATGCATGCTAATTTATTTCTTTTTCATTTATTATTTATGAATTTAATATTAAGTAATCACATGAATATTCCATGCAGAATTATAGTTATATGCAATAATGAACTCCCTTTTGTGCAAGCACGAGTCTACTCTACACTTTGTATGGCTTTAAAAGACTTTTTCTTTTTAAAAATTTCTCATAACCTTCACGTGAGAATTGAAAGAAGAAATTTGTGAGGATTTCAAAGGTAGGGATCATCATTTAGGATTCAAATAACCATTAGATGTAATATATGATGATGAATGTTATGAAAATTTAATGTTTTTATATATGTTTATCAAATAATGTATTCTCAGATCATGGAGATAGGAAGTAGGGATATTCTTGCTCCTTTTAGATCTTTACACATTTTTTCTCTTCTAACTCCTACTTGGGATATCACTAATTAATCAAACTAATGTTTTTAGGTTTTGGAGCACCTAGGTGACAACCATTTTTTCTAATCTCTCTTGTAACTAAATTGTCATGAATTGTAATTCATGTAAATAATATAGGAAATTATGTTTGAAGTTTTTTTTGGTTAAATGGCATCCTTAGTTTTTGTGGTTATCTTAAACCATTACAATTCAAAGGTGGTTAATAATTTTCATGAATTCAAGTGCTTTAAAAAATTTCCAATAAACCATGGTTTCAAGTAGTTTTCAATAATTTGCATGGTTTCAAGTGGTTTTCAATAATTTGCATGTTTTCAAGTGGTTTTATTTAGTTGTTGCTGCATCTCATTTTTTAACTACATGGTATTACTTTTATTGCTTATTTTTTCTTAGTTTTATTGTTATATTCTGCATTTGTTCATGGTTTTTAATTTTATTTCCTAATGCATACAATATGGAGCGAGTAATATGAGAAGTGAGACAATTTGAGTTACTTGTATTTTCTTGAATTTCAATGATATTTTTGGTCTCTCAATGTATGATGTCTTTTTCTCATCCTTTTTCTACCTTTCTCTCTATTTCCTTTGTGTGTGGAGATTTATTTCCTTCTCTATATCCAAAACTCCAATTTTCCATGTTTATTGTGAATCCTTGTGTAATTTTCACGCTCTGATATTTCTCTATGAATGAATACTTGTTATTTTTTTTCTACAAACAAATATGGATGCTAATTTATTTGTTGACATCAAAGGCTCGATCATTCTATAGTCTCGATCAAGCCCTTGAGCCATACCATTTACCATTAATAACATTAATAAAATTTGGTAGGGGGTTGGCCAGTTAGGTTTTTTAATGGATTGATCGAGTTGTCGCTTAACCATGTATGCAACTCGATCAAGGGTTACTTTAATTCTCGGTTAAGAAATTTTGATTTTTAATTTTTAATTTAAGTTCTTTATCAAGCTCATGAAGTCCTAAAAATTACAGTTTCAACACCCCTTCTGCAGATTTATCTGCAACCCCATTTTGTATCCTAGCATATTTAGGAAAGAATTTGTCCTTAAGTGGCGAAGTTCATCATGTTGAATTCTTGAAAGAATCATTTATCCAACGGAATATGAATTTGAAACTTTCGAATTCATATGATATTTTTCACATAATTTATTTTAAAAATAACGCTTGAAATTTGTTTGGACAGTTTCAAAGGGGATGAATAAACAATCAATAACAGAAAATATACACAATGAATAGATTTCAAAAAATACAACTATCTTCGTTTACAAGTCCTCTTCAAAAGGGTACTATTGGTTTTTCAATTTATTTAAAGAGTTGAAAAAAGTACCAAGTGAACACACGTGTCTCCAAAATGCAATTGAAATATTACTTTGCCAACTTCGAAAAATAATAAAAAAATATAATTTTGGATAAAAAAAATAAATTTTTAATATGAAAAACTTAGTTCTCTCCATCTAGATCGTGTATATATATATATATATATATATATATATATATATATATATATATATATATATATATATATATATATTAAAAATTACACATTTTAGACATAGTTATGCTATGTGAACACATTCATACCTTTTAAGTTTTACGAAAATTTGCAAGGACATATATTTCATTTAATGGAAAATTGAGAAATTATCCGACATTAAATTGTTTTGAAAAAAATATCATTAGGAAAACAACATAATTTTCCTCATATTGCCTTTTTACTCCAAATCAAAATTCACAATGCTTATATGAATTTTGAGGGCTTCAATTCGATAAAAGAAGAGAAACTTGAAATTTCATTGGTAGACTTGCCAAAAAGTGTAACCCATTTTCACGCTTTCACCGTAATCTTTTTACTTTTTTACTCAAAAAATGGTGAATCGTCATCTTAAATCTGATTGGTTCTTATAAAGTTGATTTTGGTTATAAATTTCGGTTTTGAGGCTCATTTTAGGCCTCAACATTTCTTTAATAATACAAAGGCCCATGAGGCTTACAAATATACAAAACCCTTAGGCTTCCAACCTCTTCTCCCTTTGCCAAAACCCATTACAATATTCATCATAGTTTTTATAGGAATTTTACAATGTCTAACTTTTAGGAATACTTTTTTAATAGGCTAAAAATGAATAATACCTTTATTTGTTGTAAATTTAAATTTGGAACGGTAGAAAAAGCCTTAAAATCTAGGAATCCAATCATTAATGTTGAATTTCTTCCTTCAAACCTAGAGTTTATGAAAGTTGATTCCTTACAATAATACGACTTGTTCATTATATGTTGGCAAATATGGAATCAACCATTCGCTTTTCAATGCATATAAATATGAATTTGATCCTCAAATGTTTCCTTCAAATCTGAGATGACCTCTTTGAATCGTATAGTTACTATGTGTTAAATCCCCTTCTTCCAAATGCTGCCAGTTTTGCAAAATAAAAATTTGTTTGGTCTCTTTCATTCAAATTAATCAATTTCCAATTGTTAATAGAAATCTCTCTACAATGTGAGTGCATACAATCATCATATTTTTCTTGTGATGACTTCTCACATAATCCGCTGCCATATAAATGTCCAATGCGAGATCCATTGAAAACTTGCAAGTTGTGGTTGTAACCTGTCATAGATAAGTAAACAAGGGATCATGACATGTGATAAATTCTTAGTTTATTAATATTAGATATTATGAATAAATTCTTAAAGGCTTAAGATCTAAGCGAGGAATCCATCATTATTTTTGTTAATGAATGACATGAATTTCACTTGAAAAATTATAGGAAAATATAGAAGATAGGTGTGAGGTATAACTAGATAATAAAAAAACCAATGGGTGTTCTTCATGTTGTCCACAATTGTGCCCATCTACAAATAAATTATAGTACCAAACACCACAAGAATCACAAATGAAATTAGGATTCCTAAGACCAAGAACCCATTGATGGCACCAATGGCTCATTGATTTCCCTAATAGCATATCGCAACAAATGTTGATGAAAATATGATAGTATTTTCCCATAATGCAATGCCAAGAAAACTTGTAATTTCCTTCGAAGAGCTAGCCACATATAATTGCAACTCCCTGCCTCCACGAGTCATATCATGGGACACCCCACACCTTCGTAGTTTGTCATTGGATCTCGAAGTTGGACGAGAAGAACAATGGGAACATAGTTGTCCATGTAGCCTCCCATATTTTTCTTCTGGTTTTTTAAGGGCATGGTTGGTTGCGAGAGTAGCATGTGTGTTTCTTTAGTTATTAATTTGTCATACAAACTTGTAATAAACGGACATGCCTATTAATCTAATTAATTTTGATCTATTTGAATCAGTGATGCCATCGTTCATGTTAATCTTCAATCTCTTGGTCAATACATTGTACTAGGATTCTTCTTCTTCCATTTTGGCCTATACCATCAGCCCTTCTAGTGCCATTCCTTTAATTATCTACATAGCTAGAGGCACTACACTATTAAGAGAAACACATTCGTCAATCATGGTTCATCTTCATTGTAGCCCTGCAACTTTAGATTTTTTGTTTATAGCAAAAATAGTGCCACACCGTTTTACAACAGGTTTCCTCTAGGTTTTTATATTTCCATTCTATTTTGAGTACCTATGATGCCATGCAAGGACGTATTAATCAATTCAATTTCATGTAATCAATTCAATTTCATCGAACCTTTTTGAGTACCTATGATGCCATGCAAGGACGTATTAATCAATTCAATTCCATCGAACCTGTCGTAACACCTAATCAATGACCTCTCGCAAAGGTAAAGCTCATCCCAACGCTGGCAGACCCATCCCAACGCTGAGGCATATAAACTTTGTAAGAGAAATGCAGGTGATGCAACATGGTTTTTATAATGTCACCACATCCTTAAAAGTAATAATTAACATTAAATCCCTCTATCTTTCGTTAAAGCTCGAAAGATGGTGGGGGAGGAGGAGGTACGGTGATCTCACTAGAGGAGCAATATTATATTTCATGTTTTGTTTTTATATTAGGGATAAATATTAATGTGAAAATGATAATATATTAAAAGATATATATAGGGGTAAAGTATTTTTATATTAAAAAGTATAAAAATAGCTTAATGTTATTGAAAAACTATAAAAAATATAAAATTATTAATAAAAAAATAAATATTTATAATATATAATGAAAAGTGTTTTTTAAATTGAAAATGTATATTAAATTTAAATTGGTAATAAATTAAATAATATGAGTTTAAAAAATATTTTCTAAAATATAATTAAATAAAAAAAAAAAAATTAATATACCACAAACACAAACACACATGATATATTAAAATTTCATTGAGTAAAACCCTGTAGAAAGAGGTGGGGGGTTCCATATTAATAAACGATCATCGATCGCAGTCAGTGCGGATATCACTTTACACAACTTGCATGGCCATGTGGGCATCACTCCACGAGACTTGCTTTCCTCGCACTCATTAGGCACCTTTTTTTTTACCTTGTGTCTAGAATAATGCCACATGGATTTCATATGAGTTATTTTATATCTAAATTGGTTGATGAAATAGTGCATAATTTGCTCATGTTCAGGCTCTCTCTTAGCGATGCTTCATGTGTGAGTGTTGCCTTGATGCCTTAAATCTTCATTGTGTAGGCTTCATGGACTTTCGGAGGTTAACACTCACTGTGGAATTGGACATTGGGATCTTAAACCAATATTTTCACTAAATTTAAGAAAATCCTACGTGAGAGCACTATTAAATATGAAAAAGCCAAAAATTTTAGACAAGAACTAAATTTTACCACAAAATAATAAAAAATTGGAAATGCTTACTACAAAACGTGGAACACATTATAATCTTATTTGTAGTCAATCCCAAACAAAAATGAGGGAATGATTCAAATACATTTCCTTGCAACTAGATCCTTTGCTGCCCAAAAAATTGTTAGGTAAATAATTTTGCCGTTCTTAGTTTATATGGGTACAGTTTTCATTAGAATATTAGATTAAACTAGATTTAAATATTATAAAGAAAAGTAAGAATGAAAATCATTTGTATAGAATAAACCTTCTAAATATTAAACAAACGATATATTATTTTCCATCATTGCACTCGTTAAAAAAATAATGATCTCCAAAAAAACACTGAAAAGAGTCAGCAACCATTAACGCAGCCCCTAACCTGGATTTAGTTGTTCAAGGATGTCTAAATGTCTACTTATTATGGGAATATCTAAATCTTCCACTCTCATGAGGGTTTATTCACTCATGATTTAATTCATTCTTGATTTCTTAGGGATTATTTATTTAATATCTACGTAAGGAACAAAGAGAATTAAAAATTTTAAGATGTAGAGTAGATGTGTGGTTACCAAGTCATCCATTTGGAGAGTGTGCTCCCTATGAAAGAGAGGGGGACTATGTTACATATCTCTAATTTTTTTTCTTATTTTATTAATTTGGCTTAGCATGAATGTTATATTGGATGTTTTTTTTTTTAAATAATATGAGTTCTTGAGGCTTGAGAAATTGCGACTTAGGAGTATCTAAATCATCTAAATCACTCAAGTGTCGCACCCGGTCCAGGCCACATCAACTCTTAATATGACTGAATGTTTACCTATGGAGTTTCAAATTGGTGACCTTTACATCATAGAGTCACTTAAGAGTACATCCCATCACCGTCTATTCTACACCCTATAGGGGAAAGTCATGTTTGATGTTGTTTCCATTATAATAATAATTTAATTTTAGACTTTGTCTTTGAAAATGAGTAATTGCAATGAGAAAATTCAAGTTTTAATTGCAATGAGAAAATTCAAGTTTTAATAATAATGAATTTTATTAATTTAATTAAACAAGATGTTTAATATTTCACATTAAAATTATTGATGCAAGAAAAATTGAAGTTTCCTGCAAAGTTCAACTTCTCAATCTAGATTACATGCACAGATTCTGTTATTTAGTCAATTAATTATTATTCACCACATCTCAAAGAATTTAAAATAACACACACAATAATACAAAGAGTCATACGCAAATGCTTTGGTGAATTTGCATTTCCATTAAACAAAGGAAAATTATACATGCATAAACTCATAATCATATATTACTCTCTTAGGCATGATTCCACATTCATTTCATCATTTTTTCCCCTTTAGGCTTACAATATTTATAATAACATATACAAACAAAATAATTTTTTCCTAGATCCATAAATCACTCATGTTTTCCAAGGTAGACACGTTTTTTCCTTATTGACAAAATCTTGTCTATCCATAGTTTTTCTAAATCCTAAAAGAAATCCTAATAGTTTCTAATATTTCTAAACTTTTTCTTATCTGAAAAACTTGTTAATTTCTACCTAATTTTTTTCTCCTACAACCTCTCATGATTTATTTCCTAATTTTTTCATGGCTTAAAAGGAAGTTTTTCTTCTTAAAATATTATCTCTATCTATATTTATCTAAGAAATAAATAAATTAAAATTCTTTAAAATAAGGAAATCAAATTCCTTTTCCATGTTAAACCCAGTTTGGAGCCTTCCCTCCAAAAATCTTGATGACTTGGAAGATCTAATGCTCCTGCATCAGACTCTCAATGTACAAAAATTGCATGACCTCCCAGTCATGTGTCATCAATTTCTGAATCCTCTAGGATCTCAAAACTTGTGTTTTGTTTGTCCTTTCATCTTTCCATGTTGTTGTTCTACTACTATTGTTTCCTTCACTTCTCCATGCTTCCAAACACTATGTTGTTCTCGTCCACTTGCCTTATTGATGAAAATTTGCAATCAGTTTTACTTTGTTGTTGGATGCATGTTTCCTCTTGTTGTACATATTCTTGATCATCCTCTTCATTAGTATACACAACCAATCAATTTCCTCATCCAAGTTTATCCTTCATTGTTGAAACTTTCTATCATCTCTCGCTTGCTACTACACATCTTTTTTTGCATAAGAGTTTCAAGATTATTTCCATAATCGAGTTTATACACCTTCTTTTGCTTCGCCATTTGTTGTTTATTCCTTGCAAATCCCTCTTCATTATTGTATTCCAAGACAAATCCCTCTTCTTCCACATTCAATTTTAGAAGATGAATATGCACTTTCAGATTTATTAATCTCTCCTCAAGAAATTTCAACTCTTCACACAAATTAGTAAAATTACTTTGAACTAAATTTGTAAACTCATCACTTATGTCCTTTGTTTACCATTCCTCCAAAATCTTTTCTTCTTCCTTGAATTTTGCATCTCTTTCCTCTGTCATAAAAATTTCTTCCACAATTCCATTAATTGGAATTTCAATTAGAGGGAATTTTAGCCTTAAATTGGCCTTCTAAGGAAAAATAATAAAATAATAGTTAAAATAATAAAATACTAGTTATGAAATTTGGAGGGAAAAAAAGAAAAATACTTTTTTTTTAATTGTATTTTTGGCTTATCTCCTTATAGGTTTACTCGATTTTCAAGGTAGTGGGGGGGGGGGGGGGGGTGGGATCACCAAAAGAATGTCTACCATTTTCATCGATATTTATTTCAAATCCACCTTCCTTTACTAGAAATCATAACGCAAAGATATTTTCTACTATCTACGAAAATGATATTCTATTTAGAACCAAATTCTCTAATCTTGCTTGCTTCTGTTTTCGCAAAATGTTAAACATGTCTGCCATATTCTTGTATGTTTCTGATTTTTCATCTTCTAGGGACTCTTTCACCTGAAAACCACAAAGCATCATTAAATAGATCATTGGGACTGATTAATACAATGCAGTGGGAAAAAAATTGCATGTCTGGCATATTTGGGTGAACACTAAACAACCACTATCATAAATTAAACCTAGCCACTTAATTACACATTCTTATTAGAAAAATGTTCAAATGTCTGCAATAGCCTACTGCTTTAGGTCGAGTGCTTTATGTTGGCTTAGTCTGTTTTCTCTGTATTGTAGATTTATTTTTCTTGTGTTCAGTATCCATTGGTGCAAGCCTGAATAAAATACGTAAGTTAACCAATAAAACATTGTGACTGCAAAATAACACATCTAAGACATCTCTCCTTTGAACTTACATAGTGAAAATTCTTGCCACATCCTGGAAAACAGAAGCAGCTAAAAGCCTAATATTTCTCCATGATATTTGGGTTTTATATTCATTTCCCTCCAAGGACCTGCTTCCATATGCCTAGTCACTATATTTTCTTAGAATAACACTAATAAAATCAACTAGAGTTGCACCATCATTGTTATGTGATCTCTTGATAGTAGTGAGGAGTGTGGATGTGAGATCAAAGAGGCATCTGCAACTTTCTCACGAGGTCTCTGAAATGAAAACAAAAGGCCTCTTTTTTAACAAAGCAACAATGAGAACAAAATGTGAAAATAAAGTCGAGAAATGTTGGGTTTTGCACTGCTAATAAAAATCTAACTAACTAGTGTCAGGTAATTCAACAAGCAAAATCCCAACAAAATTCAAGCATATATATTGACAGGGAATTGGAATATATATAAAAAGGAGTCCAAAATCAGGTAATCTATATGAAAATAGAAAAAGTTTACCAAGATTGTGCAAGCTTTCCACTTTGCTCATTATAGCCACAAATTTTCCAGATTCTACTTTTAAAATATTTTCTCTCTCCTATGCATTAGACGAGTTTTTGTTAGTAAATTCCAGGATACAGAAGCTACAACATTTCATGTTTCAATTAATTTATGCAATATACCTCAATGAAAATTCTTCATAAGAATATTTTGCTTAAAATTAGACTGCAAGGCAAACTTTACCAACAATCAAAGTCTTGAGGGCATGCTAATGGGACCTTAATATATGACACAGGTGGTAGGGATAAATCCTACATGTGACAATGTGTCGAACTGATAATGAGTATTTCTTGTAATGGCTATGAACCTTGTTTTCTAAGCAATCCCTTGAAGATTGAAATATGTTTATTGCTTATATTCCATATAATGATATTTCTCATGTATTGGTATATAAGATATGAGCGAGGAGTAGGAAATGAGAAATCATACAATAATTACATTTCAATAAAACTTATGTCTACGTCTTTCACATCCAAATTTGAGCTCCAAAAAAGGAATAATGCTTTCTTTTATATACAATTTAAATTTTGCATACTTAAAAAATTTGGGTTTATGTTGTTTCTAATCCTAGGGAGATAATTTCTAGGATGGTTACAGATGAACCGAATACTAGATGAAAGTATAATTTCACTTTGGCATGTCTTTATTTATATCGTATCTACTCTTCTTTGTAATATTTTCAAGTCACCTTGGTCAAACGGTATGAATTCTGCATAATTTAGTGGGAAATACAGAATCTCTAACAACAACCCAATACTCCTTCCCTTTTGCTTTATCCCTAGAAGAAAATAAAAGTAGGGATTGATTGGATTTTAATTCCAAAATCTGACAACTCCTCATATCTCGTGTTAAAAAAAATTCTAATAGATAAAAATACAGGAACAATATTTTCAAAACTTACACATATTTGGCTTAGGTAGCATAAATCACTTCAATAACAGTGTAGACTTTAGACATATAAAAAGTCCAACTAATAAATGGCATAGTCTGACTAGGTCACATTTTGGCCTTTTACACCAGAATCATGATTCTCGATGAGATACCAATGTTAAATTGTTTAATTTTCATTTATAAATGAAAAAATGAGTTCATTTCCCTGGAAAACACCTCGGGCACTACAATTATGCATGCTGAACTAAAAAATAAAAAATTTCCAATTTCTGACCAAACTACAATTTTCCCAATTCTGATGATAGGTTTAGAAAAATAGAATAAAAAATTAGGCCAAAAGGTCACCTCAATAGACTACACCCTGAGAAATTAGTACTACCAGTTTGGCAAATGCGCATTGTAAATTTTCAAGATTCAATTGAGTGAAGAAACATGAATCATAAGCCTTTTAGTAACACAAGTATGCTACAATAGTAGTAATATTAGATAGTTATTTGGAGGCCATGATGACCAAAAGTTTGTAAAATTCCATTGGTTGTGAGCATCTGGGTACCTAATAAGTATGGAGTAGCTTTCCATATTAGAACCAGAAAACACAGATGTTTTACTTACTATACTTCAAACACAACAATCCCAAGCGTTGTTTTTCAATTAGTAAAATGTACGAAGTAACAAATTAAACCATGTAAAAATTTGAATCACACATGCTTCACTTTATAGGACAGTTTGAAGGCCTTGACCTATGAATGTTGTGATGCTTAAGGTTTTCTTAAAAGGACTGAAAACCAAATACAATCCCCATCATGTTCGAGCTTTGTGGCTATGTCAAAATACTTTTCATACACAAAATTACAACATACTGTCACAAAGAGATGACTCATGGTTTAACAAATCAAACATGACATTTTACATTAACAATTTCCTTTTACATGATGCCAGTCTTCTGCCTAGGCCTTGGAACCATGGCTAAAGGGGTGTACTACATGACCAGGGGTTTTCAATGCCAGACAACATAATTATAACTAATTATGAGAATAATATAGCCTTGTTTATGTGCTAGATTGCTTAAATTAAAGATTAGCTTCTCGTATGAATTACAATGCATTGATAGAAATAAAGATGGTTTCCCAAAAAAGGCACTCAAAAAGGCAGCAAAATTTAGAGGAGATGTTTATTTCGCTTCTTCAGTGTTGTTCTTTGAAGACTACCATCATCATCACTTCCACATTCATCCTCTTGAGCCTCAAGAGCTGCAGGTACCACTCTGTCCCTGTTTCTTGAAATATTTCTGATCTCTGCAGCCTTCTCATAACAAGGAATCGTAAGTGGACTTGTTCTGTGAGGCATCAACTCCTCTACACTTTCAACAACTTATGTCATCAATTGTAACCAAAATACCCAAAACAATTGCTAAGAATGTTTCTTGGGAAGAAGCACAAAACAGACATGTGAGAAGAAAATGTGGCCCTAGCCTACCTTCCAGTCTTTAAAATCAAATTGAAAAACAAATTGATTGTAAGAAGATTCTTCAAATGCCATTTCTATAGCTATGGGAGCATTTTTGGGGACACATGACAAGAAGAGAAATTTATCAGCCAACCTATATATAATATATGTAAGAACTAAATAATGATTATGAAAAAGAAATGCATTAAGGTAGTGGGGAGGAAAAATCACCAACAAAATGTATGTCATTTTGATTGACATTTATCTAAAATCTACCATCCTTTCCTAGAAATGATAATGCAAAGATATTTTCTATTGTGTGGGAAAATGATATTATATTTAGAACCAAATTCTATAATCTTTCTTGCTTTTGTTTTTGCAAAATGTTAAACATTCTTGCCATATTCTTGTTTCTTTCTGATTTTTCATCTTCTAGGGATTCTTTCACCTGAAAACAACAAAGGATCATGAAATAGATCATGGGGACAAATTAACACAATGCATTGGGAAACAAATTTCATTTCTAACATATTTGGGTAAACACTGAACAACCATTATCATCTATTAAACCAAGCCACTTAATTACAAATTCTTATTAGAAAAATGTTCAATTGTCTGCAATAGCCTAATGCTTCAGGTCGAGTGATTTCTGTCGAGTTAGTCCATTTTCTCTGTATTATAACTTTCCTTTGCTTGGGTTCATTATCCATTGGTCCAAGCCTATATAAAAGATGTAAGTTAAAACCAATAGAACATTGTGACTGCAAAATAACACATCAAATACATCTCTCATTTACACTTACATAGTGAAACTTCCTGCTACATCCTGGAAAACATAACCAGTTAAAATACCAAGATTTCTCCATTATATTTGGTTTTTATCATCATTTACCTCCAAAGACGTGATTCCATATGCCTAGTCACTATATTTTCTTATAATAACACTAATAAAATCAACTGGAGTTGCACCATCAATGTTATGTGATCTCTTGACAGTAATGAGGAGTGTGGATGTGAGATCAAAGAGGCATCTACAACTTGCTCACGAGGTCTCTAAACTGAAAACAAAAGGCCTCTTTTATAATAAGGAAACAATGAGAAAAAAAAATGAAAATAAAGAGTTCATATGTTGTGTTTTTCACTGCTAATAAAAATCTAACTAACTCGTGTCAGATAATTCAAGAAGCAAAATCCCAACAAAATTCAAGCATATATATGGAGAAGGAAATGATCAATTTTGTTGGAATATATATATAAAAAGGAGTCACAAATTCAGGTAATCATATGAAAATAGAAAATGTTTACCAAGATTGTGCAAGATTTCCACTTTGCTAATTATAGCCTCAAACTTGCCAGATTCTACTTTTAAAATATTTTCTCTCTCCTCTACATTAGACGAGATGTTGTTAGTAAATTCATGGATACAAAAGCTACAAAATTTCATGTTTCAATTAATCTATGTAATATACCTCAATAAAAAGTCATCATAAGAATATTTTTCTTAAAATTAGACTGCAAGGCAAAGTCTACCAACAATTGAAGTCTTTAGGGCATGATAATGGGACCTTAATATACGACGAAGGTGGTAGGGAGAAATCCTACATGTGACAATGTGTTGAACTCATAATGAGTATTTCTTGTAATGACTATGAGCCTTTTTGTCTAACAAATCCCTTTAGGAGTGAAATATATATATTCCTTATATGCCATATAAATATATTTCTCATGTATTGGTATATAAATTTATGAGCAAGGAGTGGGAAATGAGAAATTATACAATAATTACACTTCAATAAAACTTGCGTCTACGTCTTTCACTTCCAATTTTGAGCCCCAAAAAAGGCTTCATGGTTTCTTTTATATACAGTTTAAATTTTGAATACTTGAAAATGTTGGGTTTATGTTGTGAAACCAACTCAAAAAATAGAAGAAAAGAGATATCAAAACCTTATAAATAAGCCACTTCGAGGGGGTAGCCTCCAATACATTACATGAATGAACAATTCTTGGATGATACAAATTACAAAACCTCCTTTCTATATATAGAGTCCACGGGGCCACATTGTAATCCTAGTGGGCCACAATGTAATCCTAGCTGACCTAACAATAATAATTTAAGGGCACAATAATAATAATATGGGGGTTACAGGGGTACAATAATAACAATAAGGGGGTTACACTAACAATAATAAGGGATTATACTAGTAATATAGGGACCTAACATGCCCCTCCCCTTCAAAAATTGTTTTCCTCAACGCTTGAGTAGCTCTAGGTGCTTCTGTATAAAATTCTCATCCTCCCATGTAGAATCTTCAGTGGGTAAGTTTTTCCACTTGATGAGATACTCTGAAATTAATCGATTTCGTAGCTGTCGAGTTCTTGTTTCCGTGACCGCTTCAGGTTCCAATATGATTTTTCCTTCCTCATCAATTTTGGGCAATATTGTTTGAACTGGAAGATTTTCACCTATAACCTTCTTTAAGCATGAAACATGGAAAATTGGATGCACTCGTGAAGAAGCAGGAAGCTCCAATTTGTATCCCATAGTACCAATATTTTGCAACACCTTGTAAGGACCATAGTACTTTGGTGATAATTTATTATCCTTCTTAGCTTGCTTGAGAGACATTTGTTTATATGGTTGTAACCGTAAAAATACCTAGTCTCCTACATCAAAACTTCTCTCACTGCGATGTTGATCTGCATGTTGTTTCATTCGATTTTGTACCAAATTCAGGTTATCCTTTAAGATTTGGAGAACTTCTTGTTGATGCTCAATGTGATCTTCCACTGCTTGAACCTTCGAATTTTCTCTTAAAGATGATGTGATGGACAGTGGATGATATCCATAAATTGCCATAAATGGGGTCATTTTCGCTGCAGTATGGAAGGAAGTGTTATACCACCATTCAGCAAGAGGTAACCACTTGACCCATTGTGTTTGTTTATCAGATACAAAACAACGAATACATCCTTCCAAACATTTATTTACTATCTCAGTTTGACCATCGGATTGAGGATGATAAGATGAGCTATGAGCTAATTGAGTACCCAAACAAGAAAATAACTCTATCCAAAAATTTCCAGTAAAAATGGGATCTCAGTCGCTCACAATAACCTTTGGGTTTCCATGTAGCTTTTGAACTATTTCCATAAATGTAGTAGCAACTGTACTAGCTTTAAATGTATGAGGTAATGCACAAAAGTGTGCATACTTGGTAAGTCTATCAACTACCACCATGATGACACTCTTTCCTTTGGACTTAGGTAAACCTGTGATAAAATCCATTGAAATATCCTCCAACGTTGGCTTGGAATGGATAAAGGTTGTAGAAGACCCGGGGTCTTAATTATCTCAAATTTATTCTGCTGGCAAACCAAACATTTCACCACAAACTTTTGAATATCAGATTTAAGGCCATCCCAAAAAAATTCTTTCTTCACCCTGTGGTAAGTTTTTAAAAATCCTGAGTGTCCTCCTAAAGGAGAAGTGTTCAATTCCAAAAGAATCTTTTGTTTTAGTTCGGAATTCTTACAAAGATATAAGCGATCTTTGTACCATAAGGAATCATTTTCCAACTAAATGTATCAGATGTACTAGGATCTTGCTGCAACTTTTGAATGAGTGTCCACACTTCTTCGTCCTTCTTCCATTCATCCCTTACTTCGGTTATGCAATCTGGTTGGATAATATAAATGGCATAAAGCAATGCTTCCACCTCTTCATTCTTTCTTGAGAGTGCATTTGCAACAACATTTAGCTTCCCTTTTTTGTAGATTATTTCAAAGTCATAACCCAACATCTTTCTGACCCATTTTTGCTGCTCTTCTAAAGATAGTATTTGTTCCAAAAAGTGTTTAAGACTATCATGATCAGTTTTTACCTTGAAGTTTCTTCCCATTAGGTAAGGTCGTCATTTCTTTAGTGCATGCAGTATTGCTAACATTTCCTTCTCATAAATAGCTTTCTATAAATACTTTCCTTTGATTGGACGACTTTCAAATGTAATGGGTATTCCTTCTTGCATTGCAACAGCACCAATTCCATTTCCTGAGGCATCACATTCCACAATAAAGGTTTTGGTGAAGTCTGGCGTAGCTAAGACCGGTGCTAGGCACATTGCCTCTTTAAGATGTTCAAAGGCCTTAGTTGCTTCAGGAGTCCATGAAAATGCATCTTTCTTCAATAATGTTGTTAGAGGTGCTGCTATTCTCCCATAATTTTCAACAAACTTGCAATAATACCCTGTTAACCCGAGAAATCCTCGCAACTACTTAATGGTTGTGGGGAATTTCCATTCCTTAATGGCTTTTATTTTGTTAGGGTCTACCTTAACACCCTCGTGAGATACAATATGACCCAGATATTCCACCTCTTGTACTCCAAAGAAACATTTGGATGTTTTTGCATACAATTGTTTCTCCTACAATAGTTTGAGCACCATGTCAACATGTTGAACATGATCCTTCCAAGACGTGTTGTAGATTAGTATATCATCAAAAAATACTAGCACAAATTTTCTAAGGAAGGGTTTGAAAATGGAATTCATCAATCCTTGAAATGTAGAAGGTGCATTGGTAAGGCCAAAAGGCATGACCAAAAATTCATAATGACCCTCATGAGCTCGAAATGTTGTTTTTGGAATATCTTCAGTCTTCATTCTAATTTGATGATATCCTGAACGAAGATCCAAATTCGTAAAATAAATTGCTCCATGTAATTCATCCAATAATTCATCAATCACAGGAATGGGAAATTTATCTTTAATGGTGAGCTTATTGAGCTCCTTGTAATCTGGACACATGCGCCATGATCCATCCTTCTTGTGTACCAATACTACAGGAGCAAAGAAATAACTTTGACTAGGTTGAATTATACCAGGCTCTAACATTCTCGCAATCATACGTTCAATTTCGCTCTTTTGGACATAAGGATATCTATAAGGCCTGATGTTTGGAGGAACACTTCCGAGAATCAAATGAATAGCATGATCATGATCACGAATAGGTGGGAGTCCTTTGGGAGTTTCAAACACCTTGGAATGATTTCCGAAGACTTTTTGGAGATCTGCAGAAATAGATGATTTTGATGTTGGAACTTCTAGTGAGCATAATTGTGCAATTACGCCTCGTTGTTCTTTCTTTAGAAGCTTTTTCATGACATTAGAGCTTATCATCTTTCCCGGCTTCCCTGCAATACCCCATAATTCAACTTCCTTACCTTCTGAAAAAAAATTCAAGAAAATTTCTTGAAAATTAAAAGCTACCATCCCCAAAGATTGTAACCATTATACTCCTAGTACCACATCAACACCTCCCATAGGAATCGAAAGCATTGGACTATTCAATACATATTCCCCCATGGTTAGCTTGATATTATGGCATTTTACAGAGTAATTTATAGTTCCTTCATTTGCAACCATCACTTGACATTCTAGTGTTGGGTATAGGAAACAATTCAATTCCTTGGCTACCTTACAATGAATAAAATTATGAGTAATACATGAATCAATCAACACTATTACCTTTTTCTTCTTGATATGTCCTTCTATCTTAAGAGTTTGAGGAGTGGTAATTCCTGCCAATGCATTACATGATATGGTCAGACTCATTTCTTCCTCTTCTAGGGTTGGTTCCTGGTGTATACCCTCTTCTTTTGAAAATTCTTGTTCATTTTCTTCTTCCTCTTCACAATCTATGTAAAATAATTT
Source organism: Pinus albicaulis (assembly GCA_034641835.2). Classification (NCBI taxonomy): domain Eukaryota; kingdom Viridiplantae; phylum Streptophyta; class Pinopsida; order Pinales; family Pinaceae; genus Pinus; species Pinus albicaulis. Next base: position 241,260,447 of record CM076578.1, read on the forward strand.
CTTCTCAGCACACTTATGACCTTTAGTGCATTTTCTATTACAACTGTAGCAAATCCCTTTTTCTCTTTTTTCTTCCAATTGTTGTGGTTTCAACCTTGTAGGTTGTGGAAATCTAGGAGTAGCAACACTTCCCTCTTTATAGAAGTGAGCGGTAGGCTTCCTTGTCGCCATAATTTTACATTCAATTTTTCTTGCCAATCTGAATGTCTTCTCCAATGAATCAGGTTCCAAAACATGAAATTCATGTTGGATGTTATCCTTTAAAGTACCTATGAAGCGATCAATCCTGTGTTCCTCTAAAATATCAGTTACCCTTATATTTAATTTTTGGAAGTCCTCAATGTGCTCCCCCACTGAACACTTTTGTTTGAGATCTATCAATTGGCTAAAGAAGATGTTTCTCTTTGTATCCTCATAATGTTCTATCATTTCCTCTGTAAAAATTGAACAAGTGACAATTTTTTTATGGGAGCAAAGCCATCGATACCATACAAATGTATTTTGTTCTAAATGTAAAGTTGCGATGCGTACCTTTTGTGTGTGTTGCACATTATTGAGATCAAAATATTGCTCCATCTGTAGTATCCGTGTTACAGGATCCTTTCCGTCAAATTTCCTCATATCCATTTTCAGAATATGGTGGTTCTTCCTTCCAACATTAGAGTTTATAAAATCATGATTAACATTTATTTTGTTCTCATCATGAGTTTCCTCTACTATCTTTTCACCATTAGGAAAAATTTCTTGTATCAACTTTGTCAAACCTTCCATGTCTGCTTTTAGATCATTCTTCATGTTTTCCATTTTTTCATCGATCTTAGCTTCCATGTCATCCATCTTAGATTCCATGCCATCTTCCATGCCATCTTCCATGCCATCCATGTCATTCTTCAAACCATCCATATTAGATTCCATGCCTTTCTTCAAACCATCCATCTTAGCTTCCACGCCTTTCTTCAAAACTTCCATGTCATTTTTTGTTGCTCTTTGCGAGAGAAAAATTTGTTGCACTTGCTCTTGTAATTTTGATATGTCATGTTGCCATTCTTTGTCTTCATGAGTCATAGTAGAGCCTTCTAAAGGCTTAATGGGTGTTGAATTATTTTTAGGGGCCATTTTAGAATCAAATACTGATATCTATTCTACAATATGCCCTTGGAATCAGTTCAACTTGATTCTTAAAACAAGACTTATGCAATTCAGAAAACAAAAATACACACGTTTTACTTGCTTTGGAGGAGCTCGATATTGAAATTGAATTATCTCTATAATTAGGATCCTCAATATCTGAAATTTGGACCTATAGTAGCCCTCTGAAGATTCTTTCTAATGCCATAGGTCTGATCTGATTTGGAGTCTTCAAGGAAAATTTATGTCCAATCTCCCACAATGACCCAATTATGGACTAGTTCAGTAGAGCGAACTTTTACGACTTGCCACGTGTCACTGTTTCCTCCTTTAGCTCTGAAATTTATAGACAGAAAACTACAGTCTATGTACTTGTGGTCACTTTTTACAGCATTCCAATCCGATGCTCAGAGAGAGAGTTATGAATATTTGTCCATGATCACCTCTTTGAGATGAAATTCAGAAGCCTGAAAAAGCCCTAAATTCCACAGATCATATCTCCGCCAACATTGCGAACCAAGATCTGAAATTTTGCGATGATGTTCCTCAGGATTTCATCTTCACACTCTAAAAATTTCAGCTTCTAAACCTTTGTAGAAAAAAAATTATAGCGAAACTTCCACGATGACCTGTTTAGGTTAAATTCAGGAGCCTGCAACATGACCTACCTTTCACAAATCATATCTCCAAAAATGTTGTGAACCAAGCTCTGAAGGTTTGCGACGATGTTCCTCAAGAGTTTTTCTTCGCACTCTAAAAATTTCAGGTTCTGAACCTTCGTAGAAAAAACTTTATAGCAAAAAATTCCACGATGACCTATTTGGAGCAACGAAACCCTAGAATCCCAAAGCTCTGATACCAAATGTTGTGAAACCAGCTCAAAAAATAGAAGAAAAGAGATATCAACACCTTAGAAATAAGCCACTTCGAGAGGGCAACCTCCAATACATTACATGAATGAACAATTCTTGGATGATACAAATTACAAAACCTCCTTTCTATATATAGGAGTCCATGGGGCCACAATGTAATCATAGCTGACCTAAAAATAATAATTTAAGTGCACAATAATAATAATATGGGGGTTACAGGGGTTTAATAATAATAATAAGGGGGTTACACTAACAATAATAAGGGACTATACTAGTAATATAGGGACCTAACAGTTTATTTTAAATTTTGGCTTTATATTGTTTCTAATCCTAGGGAGATATTTTCTAGGATGGTTACTGATGAACTGAATACTAGATGAAAGTATAATTGCACTTTGGCATGTCATTATTTATATGGTATCTACTCTTCTCAGTAAATGTTTCAAGTAACTTTGGTCAAACTGTATGAATTCTACATAACGCAGTGGGAATAATAGACTCTCTTTCAAAAACCCAATAATCCTTACCTTGTGCTTTATCCCTCGAAGAAAATAAAATTATGGATTGACTGGATTTCAATTCCAAAATCTCGCAGCTCCTCATATCTCCTGCTAAAACAAATTATGATATATCAAAATACTGGAACAATATTTTCACAACTTACACATGTTAGGCTTGGGTAGCATAAATCACTTCAATAACAGTGTAGACTTTATACCCATAAAAATTCCAACTGAGAAATGTCATAGTCTGACAAGGTGACATTTTTTCCTTTTACACCAGAATCCAGTGACATGATTCTTGGTGAGATCCTAATGTTCAATTGTTTAAATTTTATTTATAAATGAAGAAATGAGTTCAGTTCCCTGGAAAACACCTCGAGCACTGCAATTATGTGTACTAAACTTAAAACTACAATTTTTCCAATTTCTGACCAAACTACAGTTTTCCCAATTTTTGACCAGATGTTGAGAAAAATCAACCAAAAGATCATGCCTGAAGATCACCTCATTAGACTACACCCTGAGAATTTAGTACTACCAGTTTTGCAAATGTGCATTGTAAATTTTCAAGATTCAATTGAGTGAAGAAATAGGCATCAGAACTCTTTAGAACCACATGTATGCTACAATAGTAGTAATATTATATTGTGATTTGGAGACCATGATGACCAAAAGTTTGTAAACAACCATTCATTGTGAGCATCTGGGTACCTAATAAGTATGGAATATATTTTCATATTAAAATGATAAAACACAGATGTTTTACTTACTATACTTCAAACGCAAGAATCCCAAGCATTGTTTTTCAATTAGTAAAATGTACGAAGTAACAAATTAAACTATGTAAAAATTATAATCACATGTGCTTCACTTTATAGGGAAGTTTGAAGGCCTTAACCTATGAATGTTGTGTTGCTTATGGTTTTCTTATCAGGACTGAAAAACAAATACAATCTCATAACAAGGAATGATAAGTGGACTGGTTCTATGAGGCATCAACTCCTCACCACTTTCAACAACTTCAATCATCAACTATAACCAAAATACCCAAATCAGTTGCTAAGAATGTTTCTTGGGAAGAATCACGGAATAGACATGTGAGAAGAAAATGTGGCCCTAGCCTAGCTTCCAGTCTTTAAAATCAAATTGAAAACAAATTGACTGGAAGAATCTTCTCCATATGTCATTTTTGTAGGTGTGGGAGCATTTTTAGGGACTAATGAAAAGAGGAGAAATTTATCAGGCAACCTATATATAATATACACAAGAACTAAATAATGATTATGAAAAATAAATGCACTAAGGTAGTGGGGAGGAAAAATCACCAACAAAATGTTTGCCATTTTCATCGACATTTATTTCAATTGTACGTCCTTTACTAGAAATGATAATGCAAAAATATTTTCTACTATATGGGAAAATGATATTCTATTTAGAACAAAATTATCTAATCTTGCTTGATTTTGTTTCCGTAAAATGTTAAACATGTTTTCCATATTCTTGTATGTTTCTGATTTTTCATCTTCTAAGGACTCTTTCACCTGAAAACCACAAAGGATAATGAAATAGATCGCGCAGACTGATTAATACAATGCAGTGGGAAAAGAATTGTATGTCTTACATATTTGGGTGAACATTGAACAACCATTATCATCTATTAAACCTATACACTTAATTACACAATGTTATTATAAAAATGTTCAAAATGTGTGCAATAGCCTATTGCTTCAGGTCGAGTGATTTTTGTCGGCTTAGTATAGTTTCTCTGTCTTAATGATTTCCTTTGCTTGGGTTCATTATCCATCGGTACAATCATGTATAAAAGATGTAAATAAACCAATAAAACATTGTGACTGCAAAATAACACATCTAAGACATCTCTCATTTACACTTACATAGTTAAAATTCTTGTTGCATCCTGGAAAACAGAAGCAGCTAAAAACCCAATATTTCTCCATGATATTTGGGGTTTGATCGTCATTTCCCTCCAAAGACCTGCTTCCATATGCTTGGTCACTATAGTTTCTTAGAATATCACTAATAAAATCAACTGGATTTCCACCATCATTGTTCTGTGATCTCTTGATCAAAGAGGCATTTGCAACTTGCTCATGAGGTCTCTGAACGAAAAACAAAAGGCCTCTTTCTTAACAAGGAAAAAATGAGAACAAAACGTGAAAATGTTGGCTTTTTCACTACTAACAAAAATCTAACTAATTGGTGTCAGATAATTTAACAAGAAAAAGCCCAAAAAAATTCAAGTATATATATTAAGAGGGAAAGGATCAATTTTTTTGGAATATATATAAAAAGGAGTCACAAAATCAGGTAATCTATATGAAAATAGAAAATTTTTACCAAGGTTGTGCAAAATTTCCAATTTGCTAATTATAGCCGCAAATTTGCCAGATTCTACTTTTAAAATATTTTCTCTCTCCTCTGCATTAGACGAGCTGTTGTCAGTAAATTCTTCATGCATAAGCTACAACATTTCATGTTTCAATTAATATATGCAATAGACCTCAATGAAAAGTCATCATAAGAATTTTTTTCATAAAATTACACTGCAAGGAAAAGTTTACTAGCAATCGAAGTCTTGAGGGCATGATAATGGGACCTTAATATACAGCACTGCACCATATCTTGATTGTTACCACTACATGCAGTATCATCTTCTTTATCTCTTAGAGGCTTCCTGTGGCCTTTTTGTGATCCCTTTCCCCCACGAGGGGAATCTTGTAGTGTCTGAATCAATGTTTCTTCCTCTTCAACTCTACCTCGGGTACCAAACCTTCTACCCATCATTTTTATCACCTGATCTAGCTCATACAAAGTTAGAAAATTCTCACGTAGATATGAAATAACGCTTGGTTTTATGCATAACCAGTTTCATGTAAGGCATGAAAAAATACAACCAGTTTTACAGAAATGCGGAAAATAATATTTATACGCAAGCAATAGACTTCATTTCCAAACCCACAAAAAGGCATGCTAAAGTAGATATGCCCAATGAATAAGAGAATGAGGGTGATTCACTCTAGAGTCTACCCTGTTATGGCTGGACAGATTAAATAAAAATATCTTATCAACTGTATTATGAGAGACATTAAAAAGAGAACAAATATTGAACTAAGTCATAGCGTATAAGAAAAAAATAATAGTTCTTCAACATATCATAGCCTACCTTAAGATAAGGTCAAATTGTTTGCTATTTTATCCGAACTTCCTGACTTTAAACTTAACAGAAATCAGAACACATTCCTATGCAAATATAGGAAAATTTGAACAAAATTGTCATTCGATTGATTGTGGAAAACCCCTTTTCTCAATTTCTTTCTCAAAGTTTTTCTTCAATGGCTTTTGCCTTGGCTGAGTTCAACTGTTTTGAGTCATACCATCACCATCATGGAACCTAAACAGATATGCTCAATGAGTAAGAGAATGAGGGCCATTCAGTCTAGAGTTTACCTTGTTATGGCTGGAAAAATTAAATTAAAATAACTTCTCAGTTGTATTATGAGAGACATTAAAAAGAAAACAAATCTTCAACCACGTCATATCCTACAAGAAAAAAATAATAATTATTGAAGCATATCATAGCCTACCTTAAGATACGGTCAAATTATTTGTTCTGTTATCTAAATTTCCTGACTTTAAACTTAACATAAATAATAACAAATTCCTGCGCAAATATAGGAAAATTTGAACATCATTGTCATTCGATTGATTGTGTAAAACTCCTTTTCTTGATTTCCTTCTCAGATTTATGCTTCAATGGCTTATGCCTTAGCTAGGTTCAATTGTTTCGAGTCACAACAACACCATCTCAGAACCTAAACAGACATATTCATGATGTGACCATGTGCTTTGGGATAGCAAACCTGCTGTCAACATTGGACAATGGAAGTCTAAATCAAGAAGGGAGTTCTGAAATGGTCGAATTTAATCTGGAACATACCTCAATCAAACTTCCCACCCTTGGGCCTAAAATCCAGGGCGAATTCAAGAATTTTGCAAGAATGGAGGGGGTGAAATAGCCCCTAACCAATCCCATTTCTTCAAATCGAGAGCCATGCCAAGAAAAATCTATGCCCAAACCAGGTGAAGTGGACTTAGTAATATTTATCCGCCCTATTTTTAATTGTCTTAAATATAAAAATCATGTATTTTTTAAATATATTTTGGGCTAACTATTGAAAATGTGTATAATTTAAAAATTTCGCCCCTCCAAAATATGAATCCCCTAAAATTCTGCCCATGGGCTAATGTTAGTATGAATATTTCGTCGTAAAATATCACTTTAGCTACGCATAACAAATAGCCCTAACATTGATTATGGCTGCAAAATATCTTTAATTCCGCTGCACAAATTCAGATCTAAGCACAAAAGACATTAAGCAGATAAAATATAATATGGCTTCATGCATCCAATAGACAAGACAAGAACAAAGTGTTTAAAAGAATGATTTGTATTATATTAAAGAATGGGGCACCTGAGAGGAAAAAAAGAAAGGTGTTTTCTGGTTCTCCTCAATGGGATGGGTTCTTGAAAGTCCTCAGCATTTCAGATCTAAAATTCCTCTCTCTTATTGTGGTAGAAAAACCCTGACAAACATAGAACTCAATGGGAGCTCACAAAGCAAAAATGGAAAATGGTGACCAAGAGTAGATCTAGTGTGATCTAATGCAATGAAGGTGACTAATGAATGGGGAAAACCCTCCTATTTATAACAAAATATTGGGGTGGTCTAGAACTCGGTGCATGAATAAAATATTATTAATCGAATTCTAGAAGCACCTTTTAGGAATATTTTATTATATTTGTTGGAGGGAAAAGTATTCTTGACTTGGGTCAATTCCTTTATTTATAAATAATAAATAAATAAATGATTTATTTATCATTTTAGGGGAATGATGGGAATATAATTAAATAAATAATGGTTTATTTAATTATTTATGTATGATTTAGTCAAATTTAATTAAGAATATTATTTAAATAATGATTTAAATAACTTGTTCTTAGGAAATAATTAAATAAATAAGGATTTATTTAATTAATTTCCTTGTTTTGGGTTAAATATGACCAAATAAGTTATTTTATATGGTGAAATCAATTTTACTTAGGGTAAAATTGGTCTTACATGGTGTACTTGGGTTCATCTAATAATAATAGGTTAGATGACCAAAAATTGGTGTAACAGATTGCCCCCCAACGTACGAGTGTTAGGAGCAAATCGTATGATCAAAGTACGTTGTAAGAACTCAATCACTAGACATCAAGAGGGCAGTGAGAGAGAGAAATGTAAGGTTTTCTGATGTGCTAAAGGACTAGATCCCGAGGAGACGAGACTTACAGGTGGAACAAGTCTCTAAGTTATGAAGTGGTACCTGTGCTAAAGGCGGCGGGGGAGGCATACCTATGCCTGCCGAGACAAAGTACAAAGAATAAGGCGCCCGAAAAACCACAGAATGCAATAATGAAGCATGTGCTGGCCTAAACATGAGCCAGATAAATAACAGGATGAATCCCACATACATGCGATGCCTGGAATAATCGTCAGGACTTATACAATAATATGGTAGTACATGAGATACAAAGACACCCAAATGCCCCCTGCACACGAGGAAGGGCTCACAAAATCTGATAAAGACATGTGAATCGAAAAAGTGCTGCAAGCAGCTGAGGCCGATATCATCATATGAGAGGAGTTTCATCAAAGGCAGAAATGAAGTCATCCGGGCATGTGGGGGGCTACCTGCAGGGCCACCCCCTCATGAGGGTTGAGACATCTCACACATGCCTGGGAATCACCAATAGTTGTTGCTGCGTCACTGGACCATCAAGTGTATATATCACGATCATGCTTGGAAGAGCTTGAACCAAGGTACACTTCCCCCCAGACCTGGCTTCTGGAGTAAATGAGCTTATGTCGACAGAAGTAGGTCCGCCATGGGTGAGGCAATAAGGGAACCCCAACTAAGGCACGAGGGAAAATAGTAGAGCGACGAACAAGTAGACACTGATGATGATGATGGAGTGGGGGATACAGAGGAGCGGTTGGACGACTTCCCTTGTTAGAGTATAAAGGGCATGAATGGCTTGGCAGCGACTAATACAATATCAGGAGGGATAGAGGACAAGGGTACTGAAGGCCATAATGTGCGACACGAGAGAGGGACCAAGCAAGAAAGGATGGAGGACGATAGCGAGGTACAAAGGGACTCGGAATGGACTCCATGAATGTGAGGGTGACTCAACTTGGATGCTCTAAACAAGGGTGACTCGATGGTGCTGCCTCATAGTAAGGGTCCAATGGGGAACCATAAAAGCATGAGTAAAATAGGGTAGCTCATGACGAAAATCAACACGAACAAAGACAAGTAAGGAGGCAAAGTGGTGCCCCAAGTACAAGTGTTGTAAGTGAAGAAATTCGATTTGGACGAGGGTTATGGTTGAGGGGCATAGGTGCCCCCAAGCATGTTGTGGTCATGCCAAAATGTATAAAGGGTAATCTAAACACATTTTATTGATGTGGTGCACCATTTGTTTTTGTTATGGTTATGCAGTATGAGAAAGGAAACAGAGGATTACCAATCTCTTTTAGTACTGCATATATGAATCAAATGGACTTTAAGTTTTGGGGTTGGCATACTTTGTGTCACTATACCAAAGAGAGGATTTGGAGATAATGAACTGAGGCTCTTCTAGAAAACCTAGAGGTTGGTCAACAACAATGTCTAAGAGACTGGGTTGCAGATGTAAAATGAAGGAACGATAAGGGGAATCATCCTGAGAGTGATCTGAAGTGGTATGGGACTCTAGAGGTTCTTCTAAATGTGGAAGAATAATGGTACTAGAGTCGACATGACCAGATACACTAGGAGAGTTGTGGAGAATTACTTCTCCTGGTGTCTCAAATATGGGTGCCCCCTTACCCAAACATTGGGTTGCAATGTAATTGCCACAAGGTGTATGTGGTTCAAATGCATGGTTTCGATGTAAGGGGGAAGAGAGCAATTTAGGGGAGATGATTCCTTCCATAATGTCATCATCGTGATAGAAGATGGGGTAACTGGTGGAAGAAAGACCACCTGATGTGGCGAAGCTACCTAACTCATCATCATGAGAAGAGAGGTTCACATGCGCATCGTCACAAGGGGTGACCGAAGAGTAAGCAGATAAAGGATCTACCGATGTTGAGCCCAAGGTGATCGCTGAAGGAAGGTCAAGCGAAACAACAGGGCAAGTTTCAGAGGGAATGTTCCCCGAGGGTCTCATGGATGATGATAGGTAGAAGATGGTGGATGAAGGCTCCGTCATCATGACATTAGGAGGGGGAATGTCAATGGGAGCCTTCATGCCTACTATTTTTGCCGAAGCAAAACGCGCAAATAGGGGAGAGGTGGTCTCGTTGCACTTGGCCTCGAATTGGCGAACCGCGGCTAGAGAGGTGCGGAAGTCCTTGAGGCGGGAAAAAAGGTGGGTGTAATGTCCATGGAGATCACACAAAGCATACGGGTGGTTTGTGTGAATAGTCTTGGGGTTCTTGGCCGCGGTCATAGAAGGAACCAAGGCTTCCAGGACCGTGAACTCAGGGAACGTGACATTAACCATGGGCTTGAGATGAGGCAATTCAGGACAAGTATGTGTGGCGTGACCGAAAACATCACACAAGGCACACTGGATGGTATGCTTTGGAGGTCGAGGAGGGGTAGGGTTTGTTGGGGCAGCCTTGTCTTCTAATGCCCCCTTACGAGCTTTGCCCTTCTTACCCGAAGCAGTCGCAACAAGAGGTGGTTCCTGTTGATGTGGCTGAGGCACTATTGCAGCGGGAGAAGTCATGGGGACCGGTTGAACCGGGGTTAAAGCAAGATAAGGTTTGGGTTGACCAGGAAGGGTTGAGGCTGGAGGATCAAGGTACCAGACGGGAATCCCAAGGGTCAGGTTAGGAAGAGAGAGGGTGGCCATGACAGGTGCCGTGTACACTCCTGGTGGGGGAGCTAGGAACAGTATCTGACCAGGGGGGTAATGGCCAGGTGGGACGACTCCTAAATGGCTAAGGCTTGGAGGAACCGTTCCAGGAGGATAAAGAGGCTCATGAATACCAGCTGTAAGATAAGGGCCAGAACGAAGAGGTCCAGATGGCTGAGGCGAAGGGCTAGGAGCAAGTTGCGGCAGGCGAGGGTGAGGTTGAGGTTGCTGACTAGCCGAAGCGGGTCGTTTAAGGTCGGCCCGAGACGATTGCATCATGCAAAAATTCGCTAAGCGAGGATTAGAGACAAGAGGAGGAGGAATACCAGGGAAATTTCCAAGCAAGGAGGAGTCTTTGTAGACGCCGGGGGAGACATTGGTCAAAGAATCGACGATTTTCTTATCGGCTACAAAAGAGATGATCGACTCAGGGGAGGTCTGAGCTTTTGGCTCATGATATGTCAACTGGTCAATGGTGACTATATTTCCATTATGAGGGAAAAACATCTTGCGATGGACCATGGATGGGACAACAGACATGGCATAGGTGTAGCTACACCCCAAAAGAATGTTATAATCAAGAGGGGCGTCTATGACTTCAACGTCAATGCAAATAGCCTTTCCCGCAAGAGTGATAGGACAATTACGGAATAGGCCAATGGGTTGGGAGGCATGGTCGTCCCATGCACGAAGGGTGATTGTGGAAGGGGCCAGCTCAGGAGATCCAAGTTGTTTCCAAACCGAAGTAGATATCACACAGGTGGATGCCCCCTCATCAATAATACACTGAGAAACGTGAGTGTTCCGAATTTTGACTGGGATTTGGAAAGCTACGGAAGTAGGAAGGGGAGGATGTTCTGATTGACGGGTGTTGAAAACAATCAATTGATCATCAACAGGATCTACAACGCCCATGGAAGATAGTAGAGCCTTCTTTTGAGAAGGACACGACTGGAGGAGTTCCAGTGTTGAAATGGCAGCAGGCGACTGCGCCAAATCATCTACTATGCTATACGAATGAGCAACTCGACCAGAAGCAACATTTCGGCGTAATGGGCCCTTAGGAATCTTGGCATGAACCTCAACTTTGGGTGGAGGGATTTGCAAGGGACCATTGGGTGTCGATAGAGGCTCTATAGAACCTGAAGAGGGTGACTCGAGGACAAATGGAGCGGGAGGCTGAGGGTATTGACGAGACTGAGTTTGAAGGTTAAGGTCGACAAGTAAGGGTTGATTAGAGTTCATCACGAGAATCAGGTAATCGAAGGAACCAGAAGGGGAAGGTTGAGTGGCCGCCTGTCTGTCATGTAGTTGGGTAGCCATAAAGCCCTGTTGTGCATCCACCTGCTCTTGAGGGGGCGGTGACTTCTGTTGCGGGGTTTGAGAAGACAAGGGAGGCGGGGGTGCGAATGCTGGAGGAGCTGGAGCACTAGGCTGTGTATATGGATGATAATGAGGTTTGGTAACATTGTGGTAAACAGAAGGTTGGGCAGAAAGAGGAGGCATGCCAGATCCTAGATGCGTGCTACCGGGAGGGGGAGAAGTGCAGGAGGGGGTGCCCCCTCCCCCAGGAAAACCATAGCTCATGGGAGGTTGAGCGGATGGATGAGAGAGAGCTCCAAAAATACCGTCGATGGCATGAGGTGCCCCCGGTGCGTTAGTGCCACCGGGTCTGGGGAGGTCAGGAAGGATGGTATAAAAATAACCAGATTGAGCATAGATAAGGTCATATTTCAAGGCTATTTGAAGGGAGTCTTATTTGGTTTGAGGGAAGTGGGATGCGACATCTTTGCCAATGGGAGGTAAGAGAGAGCGAAGGAAGCAGTCCATATAGACACGGTCTTCGAAGGTAGGGGCTAGACATAGGCTCTTTCATCTCCGCCATTCTTTAACATGATCGAATAGGCGGGTCGCAGACGATTGACGGAAAGAAGTCAAAATTTCAATACCGGTGTCATAACGAGGGGGAAGCTGGAAATAAGATAAGAAGGCATGGGCAAGGGTCACAAAGGTGGTATGGGAAGAGGTGGGCTGGTCAACATACCACTTAGAAGTGTCACTTGTAAGTGTGCGTTGGAACAACCGAAGATGAATGGAATCATCAGTAATGGAATTGGATGAACACCACATATGGAAAGATCTGATATGGTTGGAGGGATCTTCACTAGCAAGGCCTTCGAACTTGGGAATTTCGGAGGGGAGCTTGGTTGGCATAGCAGGCCAACTAACATCGTGGCGAATAGGATCATTAATCAGCTAATTGAAATCGGGGAGACTGAGGTCGGCCATGTAAGGGAGTAATGGGGCAGTCGAGGTAGGTCACGTAGTGGTTCCACTGGAAATGGACCCAGCGGTAGAACTAGGGTTAGGGCTAGGTCCTGAACTAGACATGGTGAAGGTAAAAGAGGGAGAACCAGAAGTAGTGGGAGAACCCGAACAATCAGAAGAAGAGTTGGAGTGCGGACTCAGGGGAGGACTTACTCGAGGATGACGGGAAGGAGGAAGTCGACCGATCGGAAATTGAGGGTGAAGGCCAAGAAGTCTCCGGGAGAAACGCCTTGGGGGCGCAATGATGACGGGAAGAAGAAAAACCGACAAGGGTAGGGAGGGATAAAATCAAGTGAGGTCAAGGGAGGAGAGGTGCAGTGACAATTGATTTTAAAGTCTTTCCTAGGTAGTGTTAACCAGGCTCTTCTTAGGGTCAGTGTGTGGTGTGCGTTAATTTTAATTGTTTAAACCCAGACATTTTGAGAGTAAAAGAAAAAGTGTGCTGTGTAACTGAAAATAAATCTGCAGTAAATAAAACGAAAAGAACAAAAAATTAACAGCTACTAATGCATCAATTTAACCCAAGAAGGCAGGTCTCTCAAAACTAGTCTATAAGAGGGAAAAAACTAAGCCAAGCATGCAAAAAGGAGGCCAATAGATCTAATGTCAGGAGGGACTGGGATCTAAAGGAGAAATCTGTTAAAAAATGGTGTAGAGAACAACAAATAGGCAGAGGCAAGGTTGCTGCTAAAAAGGAGGAGATTAGCTAAAAATAGAAGAGACAAGGCCGTGGCCGTGGAAATGAACCCAAACAAAACGATATGACGTGATTTGAGAGGGAGAAGAGCTGATCTAAAGGGATCTGAAAAGGAGGTATCAGATCTGAGAAAAATAAGGCTGAAACTCTGAAAATTCAGACTTCTGAAACAACAAAGACTCTCCCACAAAAAGTGGAGGGTACTAGAGCCCTAAGGGGCAAGATTCCCTCTTAGTTGAGTGAAGTAGATTAGAAACAGGTCTAAACGGGCAGAGACGAAGGCTGGAAAACCCTGACAGAAGCTTCAGACAAACCCAGAAAAAGTGCGGAAAAATTTGCAGAAAAAATGCAGGTCGCAGGTTCTGACCTGTTTTCAGTCCAGGTCGCAGGTTTGGGGCAAAAAAGTGTGTCCTCAAGCTCAGGTCACACTTTTTGGGCCGATAAGTGCGACCTACAGATCCGGCTCTTTCGGCAGCAGATTTCAGAAAAATTCGTCGTCTTAGCTGCGGCTGATGTCTGTCACCTGCGCAATAAGGCCAAAAATGCATGGAAGTTAGAAATTTGACTGTTTGAGGGTTTTAGAGGTGAAAAGCACCATAAAAATAGGAAAAACAGGAAACTGAAGAGAAACCCTAGGGTCTGAAACAGCTGGATATGCAGGAATAGATAAAACGACAGCGGTCATAAAATAAAACCCTTGTGGAGTCGCCAATCGTTAGTATGAATCTTTCGTCGTAAAATATCACTTTAGCTACGCATAACAAATATCCCTAACATCGATTATGGCTGCAAAATATCTTTAAGTCTGCTGCACAAATTCAGATCTAAGCACAAAAGACATTAAGCAGATAAAATATAATATGGCTCCATGCATCCAATAGACAAGACAAGAACAAAGTGTTTAAAAAAATGATTTGTATTATATTAAAGAATGGGGCACCTGAGAGGAAAACAAGAAAGGTGTTTTCCGGTTCTCCTCAATGGGATGGGTTCTTGAAAGTCCTCAGCATTTCGGATCTAAAATTCCTCTCTTATTGTGGTAGAAAACCCTGACAAACATAAAACTCAATGGGAGTTCACAAAGCAAAAATGGAAAATGGTGACCAAGAATAGATCCAGAGTGATCTAATGCAATGAAAGTGACTAATGAATGGGGAAAACCCTCCTATTTATAACAAAATATTAGGGTGGTCTAGAACTTGGTACATGAATAAAATATTATTAATCGAATTCTATAAGCACCCTTTAGGAATATTTTATTATATTTGTTGGAGGGAAAAGAATTCTTGACTTGGGTCAATTCCTTTATTTATAAATAATAAATAAATAAATGGTTTATTTATCATTTTAGGGAAATGATGGGAATATAATTAAATAAATAATGGTTTTTTTAATTATTTATGGATGATTTAGTCAAATTTAACTAAGAATATTATTTAAATAATGATTTAAATAACTTATTCTTAGGAAATAATTAAATAAATAAGGATTTATTTAATTAAGTTCCTTGTTTTGAGTTAAATATGACCAGGAAATATAAACAAATAAGTTATTTTATATGGTGAAAGCAATTTTACTTAGGGTAAAATTGGTCTTACATGGTGTACTTGGGTTCATCTAATAATAATAGGTTAGATGACTAAAAATTGGTGTAACAACTAAAATTTGCCCCTAAATTTTTTCTATGGGTCAATCATGGTCAACCATGGTCCAATGCCACATTGTGACAGAGATTATCTCAATATGAAAATCAACCATTGTCCAATGTCACGTTAAAACAAAGATTGTCTCAATATGAAAATGAATCATGGCCAACCATGTGCCAACATCACATTGTGACAAAGATTGTATCAAAATGAAAATCAACCATGGTAAACCATGTTTATTTTTCCATTTATAATATTTATCACAAGGTTTATATACCTTTGTTTATATTATTTATCTTACGGTTTATCATAGGAGTTTCTCAATATGAAAATCAAACATAGTCAGCCATGGTCAACCATGGTCATTTATGGTCATTCATGCTCAACATTGGTCAAACATGGTCTACCATGGTCAACAATGGTCTAAGGTCAAGTTATGGCAAAGGTTGTCTCAATATCAAAATCAATCATGTTCCAACATTGCATTGTGACAAAGATTGTCTCGATATGAAAAACAACCCTGGTTAATCATGGTCAATCATGGTCAACCATGGACAGACATGGCTAATATTCATGCTCACACAGTGACAAAGATTCTCTCTTGGTGCATCATCACATTGTGACAACCATGGTCATTGATGGTCAACCATAGTCCAATGTCGCTTTGTGACAAAGATTATTTCAATATGAAAATCAATCATGGTCAACCATGTTCCAATGTCACATTGTGATAAAGATTGTGTCAATATGAAAATATATCATGCCCAACCATAGGCAACCTTATTTATTTTAGGGTATATAGTATTTATCTTAGGGTTTATATAGCTTGGGTTTATAATATTAATCCCTTGGGTTTACAATATCAATCCTTTTTGTTTACTATTATTCGCTTTGGTTTTTAGTATTAATCCCTTTTGTTTACTATTATTCCCTTTGGTTTTTAATATTAATCCCTTGGATTTATTAATTTAAGAGTTCATATTCCTAAGATATAATATTATTGATAGGGTTTATAATATTAATCTTACCGTTTAATATAAATCTATTGGATTTATAATATAAATTGCTTGAGTTTATTAATCATTTGGGTTTATAATATTAATAATTTCTTATAATTATAAAAGTAATCCAAATAATTTATAATATTAATAATCACATTGATTAATAATATCAATATTTATTATATCACTAATAATATCGATAATATTATCATATTGTTATAATATAATAATAATTATTTAAAAAATTCATTATAGTTATTATAATTATTATCATATTATAATTTTCATTATAATAATTATAATTATTATCCTATTATAATATAAGGTTAACAATATTTTATAATATATTATTATTATTATTATATTTTATGATATTTATATATTTAATAATATTAGTATTAATTTTAATATTAAAATTAAACTATTAATTATTAATTTTTTTCACTTATATTATCCATATTTATTAATGGGAATTTGTTAATTATATAAATTATTTGAAATAATAAATCTTCAGCAATTTTTTTTACAATTAAAATTTCAATCCCTATAAATCTTTAAATGAATATTTATTGAATGGATGTTTGCCTTTTTTTTTAATCTTGTTCGACTTCTTAAATACATCTATGGCACCAGATTTTGATCCCATCTGGATAATTTTATTTTTTTAGACTATACGGCACGCAACTCTTGAAATTGCTTATTTTTCTATTTTCCTTCCGTGTGAAAGAGTTTGAAAGTTCAGTTTTTCCAATTTCTTGATATATAATTTATCTCCTGCGTTTTGAATAAAGAATTCTTAACAAAATATACCTCAATTATTGCAAATTTCCAGAAGGTTCTGAAGGTCTTGTTCTTTAATAAAGAATTCGTAACAAAATATACCTCAATTATTGCAAATTTCCAGAAGGTTCTGAAGATCTTGTTGTTTCATTAGAAGTAGATATATGTCATTCTCAGGAATGTTTTTTATTTGTTTGGATGTTATACTTCTTTTATACTATTTGTTGTAAAAATAGTTAATATAATTATGCAATTTAAAATTATTGTTAAGTGGTAAGATGATTTATATTGGAAAAGTAGTTGGTATGGTTGGTATGATTATATAACTTAAAATTAATCAAACAATTATGTTAGATAAAAATGACATACATTTCAATTAAGTTTAACTAATATATTATAATATATATTCATTTTAACATTTTATATATAATTAAGATATAAAAAACTAATCTAAAATAAAATAAACATTTTTTATACATTTTATATCACTAATGTTAAAAAAATATTAATGTTAAAACATTATATAAAATGTTATTTCAATTTGTTATAAAAACAATAATTTATAAATTAAGCAAACATATATATTTATATTTAAATAATATGTAATAAGATTTTTAATTGTGGAGATTTACACCAACTTTATTATGAAGATTTTTAATAGGTAAATAGGCTTTGTTACAATAAATGGGTTCTCATAAATTTAGAGCTCAAAAACTACCAGTAACTTCACTCAAGTTTATCTTAACTCCCCTAGCAATCCCTCCTCAAGCTTGAATCTAGAACATTAACCTAGTACCAATCACTTTGTGCAAGTCTATGAATTGTATACACTAGCTACATAGGACACATTTTCACATGCATGGTTCATAAAGAATCTCACAACCTCACACTTACCCCCTCAATTTGGGATATCAATACCCTACCAAGTGGTACATTCCATAACTTGATAACTCCATCTACCACTACATTACATTTGTTCCACCTACCGTATTTAATGGACCTTTATTTTTCAAGATCAACATGTCTATTTAACTTTTTGTTTTTCTTATTCCGAACCCCCTTATCACAAACTTGATGGAACTTATACATAATGCTACTTACCACCTATTATTCTTAGGAGGATTTTCTTCCTTCATGATGACACCAAACTAAGCTAACACCAATTTCATGAATTCACTCCATACACATTTGTGCATTCACTACAACATAAAGGGGGGTTTTAAGACAATTTTTGGGTAAATTGTCTTAATTTGAGACAAACTAAAACTTGTGTATTGTCTTAAATATTGTCTTTAAGCGGGTGTCTCAAATATCGTCTTAAAATTAAATTGTCTTAAAATATTGTCTCTATAAAAACAATAAATAACACAAGCATTTTTGTCTCTCCAAAGACAATAGTTGGAATTAAAGACATATTGTCTTTATGGAGACAATGTTTTTAATCCTATCTATTGTCTCTCTCGAGACAATATAAAACAATGAATCCAGAAAAATATCTCACCATTAAAATAAATCAATATGAAATATTTAATTAAAAAAAATATACAATATCATTGAATAATTCATGTTAGGGTACAGTGGAATCAAACCACTAACCTCCTGCATAGCAGGTGCTCTTCCATTGAGCTAGCACCTTTTAAAGAATTATGTGAGGAGTTATGGCAGTCCTTGAAATTGTATAATAGGCATTGATTTTTAAAAATTGTTCAAGACAAATGGCATAATCATTGTAAAATATATAATCATGCAAGCCCCTATTTTTAACTTAATAAAAAAATAACTCAATGGAGTTTGCTCACTGTGACACCCTTGTAGGTTGACTTGCACAAAAAGCTAATAATAAACAATAATCTACAAACAAATTAGTCTAGCCATACAAAGAAAATTAACTATAATCAGCACAAGAAATACAACCACCACCCAAAGAGCCACGAGCTTGCTAGTAGGCACTGATCAACATGTATGACCTACAGCCAGTTTCAAATTTCGGACCTTCATAGTCTTGATTCCATCGAGCCACCTACATGAATTAAGACAGCATAGCCAGAAACAAATAATACTAATTAATACCGTAAGTAAAACTTTCAACAAATAATAGTAAGTAATAGCTTCACTATTTCTTGACAAGTAACTTATAATAGGTAAGTTATTTCTTGACAACTAACTTATAATAGATATTGTAAGATTTTAGAAAAAGCTGAAGTGAAAAATGTATAAAATATTGTTGCATGTTTCTCATGAAACCAAGGTTGCCATGCTCTTTTGATAGGAAGCTTAAGTTGATCCATAAAACATCTGGTCGATATGACTGAGACTCGGGCATCAATATCTCCACTGCAACATTTTCAATAAACGAAAAATACATCATATAATCAAATTTTTACTTGTAACAGAGAAAAAAATCAAGGTGTTGGAGCATGTCAGCTAAGTTTAATATGGCATTGCTTGCATACCTATATACCCATATGTGAAGGCCTCCTATGATTTTTTGATATATGGAGATCACAGAGTCTGGGGCATCCTTCCAGGAGTCAAAGAGGGTGTAACTGCAAAATTTGATCAGGATTTATGCAGGAACGCAACAGAATAAACATATAACCATAAATATAAAGATGCAGCGGAAATAACACTTCATTTCATTAATATCAAAGAACTGAAATTTGCTTACAGACAGAATAGAAATAAACTAGCTAGGACGCTGGTAGCTATCTATGAGAAGATATATGGAGGCTACAGGCCTCTGAACTCAGTCACAATGAGGCTCGAGGGCCTATTTATTATTTAGAAACAATGGGAAATCCTAAACATCCAAAACCCTAACCCTAGGAGATGAAGCGCCCAAACTATGGGCCCCGTTTGGATAAATTGGTGTTTCAACTTCCTGGGGACGTAACTTTGGCATACGATATCCGTTTGACACGTACCATACCTCGTTAGAAAGATCTATCCGAGGGCTACAAATTTTGAGTGAGCAACTTTGGTCTATGGACCCATCTTGCTCCCCGTTTTCCCAAAAATCTTCTTTCAATTAAGTTTAACTAATATATTATAATATATATTCATTTTAACATTTTATATATAATTAAGATATAAAAAACTAATCTAAAATAAAATATACATTTTTTATACATTTTATATCACTAATGTTAAAAAAATATTAATGTTAAAACAATATATAAAATGTTATTTCAATTTGCTATAAAAACAATAATCTATAAATTAAGCAAACATATATATTTATATTTAAATAATATGTAATAAGATTTTTAATTGTGGAGATTTACCCCAACTTTATTATGAAGATTTTTAATAGGTAAATAGGCTTTGTTACAATAAATGGGTTCTCATAAATTTAGAGCTCAAAAACTACCAGTAACTTCACTCAAGTTTATCTTAACTCCCCTAGCAATCCCTCCTCAAGCTTGAATCTAGAACATTAACCTAGTACCAATCACTTTGTGCAAGTCTATGAATTGTATACACTAGCTACATAGGACACATTTTCACATGCATGGTTCATAAAGAATCTCACAACCTCACACTTACCCCCTCAATTTGGGATATCAATACCCTACCAAGTGGTACATTCCATAACTTGATAACTCCATCTACCACTACATTACATTTGTTCCACCTACCGTATTTAATGGACCTTTATTTTTCAAGATCAACATGTCTATTTAACTTTTTTTTTTCTTATTCCGAACCCCCTTATCACAAACTTGATGGAACTTATACATAATGCTACTTACCACCTATTATTCCTAGGAGGATTTCCTTCCTTCATGATGACACCAAACTAAGCTAACACCAATTTCATGAATTCACTCCATACACATTTGTGCATTCACTACAACATAAAGGGGGGTTTTAAGACAATTTTTGGGTAAATTGTCTTAATTTGAGACAAACTAAAACTTGTGTATTGTCTTAAATATTGTCTTTAAGCGGGTGTCTCAAATATCGTCTTAAAATTAAATTGTCTTAAAATATTGTCTCTATAAAAACAATAAATAACACAAGCATTTTTGTCTCTCCAAGGACAGCTTCATTTATTGTCTCTCCAAAGACAATAGTTGGAATTAAAGACATATTGTCTTTATGGAGACAATGTTTTTAATCCTATCTATTGTCTCTCTCGAGACAATATAAAACAATGAATCCAGAAAAATATCTCACCATTAAAATAAATCAATATAAAATATTTAATTAAAAAAATATACAGTATCATTGAATAATTCATGTTAGGGTACAGTGGAATCGAACCACTAACCTCTTGCATAGCAGGTGCTCTTCCATTGAGCTAGCACCTTTTAAATAATTATGTGAGGAGTTATGGAAGTCCTTGAAATTGTATAATAGACATTGATTTTTAAAAAATGTTCAACACATAATGGCATAATCATTGTAAAATATATAAGCATGCAAGCCCCTATTTTTAACTTAATAAAAAAATAACTCAATGGAGTTAGCTCACTGTGACACCCTTGTAGCTTGACTTGCACAAAAAGCTAATAATAAACAATAATATACAAACAAATTAATATAGCCATACAAAGAAAATTAACTATAATCAGCACAAGAAATACAACCACCACCCAAAGAGCCACCAGCTTGCTAGTAGGCACTGATCAACATGTATGATCTACAGCCAGCCTCAAATTTCGACCTTCATAGTCTTCAGTCCATCCATCCATCTGCATGAATTAAGACAACATCGCCAGAAACAAATAATACTAATTAATACCGTAAGTAAAACTTTCAACAAATAATAGTAAATAATAGCTTCACTATTTCTTGACAAGTAACTTATAATAGGTAAGCTATTTCTTGACAACTAACTTATAATAGGTATTGTAAGATTTTAGAAAAAGCTGAAGTGAAAAATGTATAAAAGATTGTTGCATGTTGCTCATGAAACCAAGGTTGCCATGCTCTTTTGATAGGAAGCTTAAGTTGATCCATAAAACATCTGGTCGATATGACTGAGACTCGGGCATTAATATCTCCACTGCAACATTTTCAATAAACGAAAAATACATCATATAATCAAATTTTTACTTGTAACAGAGAAAAAAATCAAGGTGTTGGAGCATGTCAGCTAAGTTTAATATGGCATTGCTTGCATACCTATATACCCATATGTGAAGGCCTCCTATGATTTTTTGATATATGGAGAGCACAGAGTCTGGGGCATCCTTCCAGGTGTCAAAGAGGGTGTAACTGCAAAATTTGATCAGGATTTATGCAGGAACGCAACAGAATAAACATATAACCATAAATACAAAGATGCAGCGGAAATAACACTTCATTTCATTAATATCAAAGAACTGAAATTTGCTTACAGAAAGAATAGAAATAAACTAGCTAGGGCGCTGGTAGCTATCTATGACAAGATATATGGAGGCTACAGGCCTCTGAACTCTGTCACAATGAGGCTCGAGGGCCTATTTATTATTTAGAAACAATGGGAAATCCTAAACAGCCAAAACCCTAACCCTAGGAGATGAAGCGCCCAAACTATGGGCCCCGTTTGGATAAATTGGTGTTTCAACTTCCTGGGGATGTAACTTTGGCATACGATATCCGTTTGACGCGTACCATACCTCGTTAGAAAGATCTATCCGAGGGCTACAAATTTTGAGTGAGCAACGTTGGTCTATGGACCCATATTGCTCCCCGTTTTCCCAAAAATATTCTTTTAGGGCCTCAAAAAGGCTCCGGATGTCCAGGACCCAAAAATCTGCTAAAAATAGTAAGTTGTGCCGAAACTAAAAAACTGAAAGAGATAATGGTGGGGCCCTAAGTGGAATAGGCGGGTGACCACCATTATCCACCTGGATCATTCCTCCCCACTTAGGAAGCAATGGTCCCCATTGCGTTAAGTTCCTCCATGAGATGAGGAAATTTTTGCTGAACTTGGTCCCTGGTGAACCACTTTCCTTGGTGCAGGAGTTGGCCAGCTTTGACAACCCGATACAGTTGGATCGTCTGTTGGCGAGTGTTCTTCATTTGCATGTCCATGATACAATCTGTGTTGGCCTGTTCCATGCAGTCTGGGTTTAACTCTGTCGGTGTGAGTTGTTCTGCAATGTCAGAGGTGTCCAGTAGAGGTGGGAAGTAAGGATGAAGGTGGTCCACATTGAATACTGGGTGCAGACCAAGGAATGGTGGAATACTGAGCTCGAAGGAATTGTTCCCTACAGCCTTGGTGATGGTGTACGACCCATATCGGAGCGGGTGAAGCTTGCAGTGGGGTCTAGTGAGGCGCTCCTTCTGCAAATGTAGCCATACTTTGTCACCCACCTAGAAGTTGTGTGGCACCCAATGTTGATCATGGCGTTGCTTGTACTTAGCATTGGCTCTGTCCAATATGTCATGAACCTGTTGGCGGATGTGTTGAACGCACTCGATGAAGCTATTTGCTTTGTCAACTTCAGACTGGACATGAGACGAATCGGCCCGAGTAGCCACAAATGGCATGGCTATGTCAATGGGACATAGTGGCTGGAATCCCAAGCCCACCTGAAAGGGGCTATGGTCGATTGAACTATGGAGAGCCTGGTTATAACTATGTTGTACATAGGGTAGGCTCTCGTCCCATGTGCGTGGACGCTTTGAATTGTACATGCGCAGAATGTGTACAATCATTCTGTTGACAACCTCTGTCTAGCCATCTATTTGGGGATGGAAAGTTGTGGACTTGGTGAGCTTGGTGTCCAGCATTGACCAGAGGCTGGACCAAAATTTCCTAAGGAACCTGCTATCCTGATCTGATATGATAGGCTGTGGGATCCCAAAGTGCACCCACACTTGTTCAAAGAAGATTTTAGCAGTGGCTTCTACTGTGATATTCTTCTTTTAGGCTGCCATAATGGCCATCTTCGAGAATCTGTCGATGACCACAAAAACACAGTCATTTCCATGCTTAGTAGAAGGCAGCCCCGACATGTAATCTATGGAGATGGATTCCTAAGGTTGACTGGGGGTAGGTAGCGGAGTATATAGGCCTTGCTTCTTGATGGTCAGTTTGGCAATGGCACAAGCAGTGTAGGATATAATGTGCTTCTTGACATCCTTTCGAAGGTTCAGCCAATAGAAATACTTCTGCAGTACTGCCACTGTTTTCTCGACCCCAAAATGCCCAGCGACTCGACTGTAGTGCACTTCCCATATCATCTTGGCACGCTCGCTTGAAGGAATGCAAAGGTGTCCCCGGTGACATAAAAGTGCATCTTGGAGGTGAAAATTTGGAACTTGCGTACCTCCCAAGAGTGCCTTGTAAGTGTGGCCGAATTTTGGGTCGCTCTCGTAGAGAAGTGGCCAATCAGAAGTCTCGTGTCCACAAGAGTTGAGAACGGTGGTGAGCACCATGATCGGTGGTCGGGTGAGGCAGTCTGCAACATTATTGGTGCTACCCTTCTTGTACTTGATGTTCAAATGAAACTGTTGCAAGTATGTGGACCACTTCTGATGGCGATCATTTTGCAACTTCCCTTGTGTCTGTATGAACTGCAGGGGCCGGTGGTTTGTGTGGATGATTGTTTCCTTCCCCAAAATGTAATGCTTCCATTTTCGACAAGCTTGCACAATGGAATACATTTCTTTGTCATAAGTGGGATACTTGCGAAGTGTGTTAGACAATGTCTCACTGTGATATGCCACTAGATGTCCCTGTTGAGTAAGAACTGCCCCAATAGCATAGTTAGAGGCATCTGTCTCGATCTAAAATGGTTGTTGCAAGTCTGGTAATGTAAGCACTAGAGCAGAACAGAGGCGATTTTTCATTTTTGTGAACACCTTCTCTTGAGGTTCCGACCAAAATAATTTTTCTCTCGCTCCTCCCTTGGTGACTTGACTCAAGGGCCAAGTGATATGAGAGAATCCCAACACAAACCTACGGTAGAAATTAGCAAGACCCAGAAAGTTGCGAAGCTCTGTTATAGTGGTTGGGCATAGCCAATCCCGAATTACTTGGATCTTGGTTGGATCCACATGCACCCCCATTTCATCAATAATGTATCCCAGATATTGAACTTGGGTCATGCCAAAAGTGCACTTCTCCAAATTTCCACACAACTTGTGTTGCCACAGTGTTTGGAGGACTTGTTGGATGTGGTGGAGGTGCTCTTCCCATGTCTGGATGAAGATCAGAATGTCATCCAAGTACACCACTACAAATGAGTTGGTGAATGGCCGCAAGATGTCGTCCATCAACCTCATGAAGGTTGCAGGAGCATTCATTAACTCGAAAGGCAATATCAGCCATTCGAAAAGGCCTTCCTTGGCTTTCAAGGCAATCTTCCACACATTGGAGGGTTCAATTGGTACCGAGTGATACCCAAACTTCAAGTTGATCTTGCTAAAATATTTTTCACCTTTGAGTTGGTCCAGAAGGTCATCAATCCATGGGATTGGGTACCTATTCCAGACAGTGATCTTGTTCAGCGCCCGATAGTCAATACAGAGTCTCCACATCCCATCCTTCTTCTGTACCAACATGATCGGGCTCCCACAGGGCGATGAACTTGGTCGGATGTGACCTTTCTGCAGCAACTCCTGAATCTGCCTCTAGATTTCATCGTTCTCCAGTTAAGAGTGTCGATAGATCGGTCCATTGGATAGCGGCGCACCAGGGGTTAGATCAATTGGGTGCTTGACCTGACAATGCAGAGGAACCCCTATGGGTGAGGTGAAGATGTCCCCGTACTCCTCCACAACCTTATCCATTTTTTGTTGTCATGCAGAGGAGCCCTGTCTGGAGGTCGTGGCCACAGTCTTCTTCTTGCCCTGGGGGCAGATCATCGGGAAAATGAATTTCCTGGTTTGGGAAATGAGCTTACTGCATTTTTTTGTAGTAACCAAAGAGATAGTGGTAGGAGGTGGTACCTCCAGTATCCTGTACAACTTATTTCCCAAAGTAACAATAGCAATGCAAGGCTGAGACTCATACACACCATGACGCTTCCACAAGTATGGTTGTCCTAATAATACATCAGAAACATCAATAGGAGGAACGTCACATAATACCTCATCCGTGAATGGCTTGATGCTATAGGGAAAGTGGCACTGTTGGCTAACGTGAAGATCTCGTCCTTGGTGAAGCCACCAGATGGTGTATGGATGTGGGAGAGCTGTGGTCAGCAAGCCCAACCGCTTCAAGGCGCCTGCTGAAATGAGGTTATTTTGGCTCCCATTGTCGACAATGAACCATACCGGGGAGCCCTTTACCCACATTTGGGAGTGGAAGAGACATTCCTCCTCCTCTGGATCTTCCGGTTCCTCCTTTTGGATCTTCGTAGTGGCAACAGTGGCGTTGGGCTCCACATCAATAATTTGTTTCCCTTTGTCATTCCCCTTGTCAGGTTCTGATTCAGAGTCAGAGCGTGCATCTGACTCAAAAGTCCTCATCTCATACACCAGCAACTGCTTGGCCCGACACTCACTTATGTTGTGAGTGGAGATCTTATGGAACTCACACCACTTTCCCGTGTCCTTCTTTGGCTTTGCGGTGTTTTTCTTTGCTTGTGGCTTCGACAGGTTGTCTTGATTCGTCATGCCTTGGCTCTGTCTTTTGTTTTGCAGTTTGGGAGCACCTTTCCCTTGCTTTTGATTCGCAGATCCAAAGTCTCTCTTCTTCAGTTTGAATTTCTTCTCAATCTTGGCAGCATAACGGTATGTTGTACCAAGTGGGGAGATGTCGAGGAGCTCCATTTCCTCCTGAATGTATCTGTGCAGACAACTGCAATACTTTAGCACCATATGTTTCTCTGAATCTTTGATACCCAACTTTGTGTGCAGGGTATGGAACGGATTCATCAGCTCATGCACATCTTGATCCATTTGTTTCGCAGTGTGGTCCATTGTATGTACTTGTCCTCATAGCTCCCCACGAGATAGTACTATTCCTTGATGGTGTCTCAGAAAGAATTCCAAGTGGGTACGACCGAGAATAGAGAGGGTTTTGTCTCGTCCTTTTTCTCACAGTGGGTTTCCCACCAGTCCTTGACATGGGGGGGCAGCTTTGAGGAGTGAAAAAATAATCTTCTCCCTGTTAGCAAAGTCGTGAACCGAGAAATATCCTTCTAATAGATTCAACCATCTATCTACGGCATCTACATCTATTTGACCCTCAAATATGGGAATGTCAAAATTTACTTGTACCTTAAAGTATGGGAATGTCGCACCTCCAGAGTGGCTGTTGGATGCAGATGCGCTGCCGGTGGGCAGCCATTGAAGGATCTGGGAAAATTTATCCATCATCGCGTTCCTTTGTTTTTCGAGGGCCTCCTCGAGCAATATTTTTATAGGATCTCCTACTCCCTCATCTTTCTTTTCGTCCCCCATGGCCATTCGTCGGGGTTTGTGAGGCTAATCTTGCAAAGGTTCCACCAGATCGAGCCCTAACTCCTTATACCCCGACCTCGTTGGGGACATGCAAAGAAGGATCGAGAAAAAGCAGACCCGCTCTGATACCACTGATCCGGATTTATGCAGGAATGCAACAAAATAAACATATTGTTAGCCCCCTATGAATTTTCCGACAAGAAAACAGGGGGCTAAATTGTTTTTGAGCCTTCAAGGAATGGATTTCCTCTGAAAACAAATCATCCTTGAAGCCTCCTTATGCCCTTGTCCTTTGATAAATCCCTACTGTTGTTTCCAGTTCTAAAGCCTCTCTGTTTGTGAAGAAATGCCCAAAAGGCCTCCTTTTCCCTTTATATCATCCCTCCTAAACCTCTACTTCATCCCCTTTTAATCCTCTCTATTTTCCCCCACTTACCTTCTAAACCATCTTAAGTCCCCTTTTAAACCCTTCAAATACTCTTTGTTTGGTTTAATAAACCCTTTTCCTCTTTACCGTTGCCCTTTCCTGGCCTCAAAAAGCATTAAAAGGGGGCAAAAAACCAACTTTCTACCTTATAATAGGCCTAAGCCCCTTTCGGCCTAGCCCCTTAACCACTTCCCCACATGCCCAGGCACCAGAACCAGGCACTAAGGTCTTAAGCGCTTCTCGCAATCGCAACCATCGGGCGAACGCATTTCTATTGGTTAACTTAAAACTTCCGATGCGATTGGAGTTTTGTTCGATCGGATCCCACTGTGATCTGAGTCGTTGATCTATAATGGATCCGACAGCCCAACACTAATCACTGCGTGATCGTCACTTTTCCCTTCTGCCCCTCCGATTACATTTGGACCGTCGATCTCCCGCCAGATCCAACGGCTGGCGCTCCATCGCATCGCGCTAGTCGCATCGCACCCCCCCTCTGTGCCTTGCGATTGCAATCTCCCAATCGAATCCTAGCCGTCCATCCATTCAGAATCAACGGCCCAGATAGCATCGCTTCCCTCCCATCGCTCCTCTCGTTTCTCCCCGCCGATTACTTTTCCACCGTTGATCTATCACTCGGATCCGACGACTGGCGATCATTCGCATCACCCGCTCCGATCGCAATCGCAAAGGTCTTGCCGTGTCACCCGATTGTGATCTTCCAATCCAATCCTAACCGTCGATTCCCTTGTTGATCCAATGGCCCTCGCTCTCCCGCTTCCCCCGCTCCGATCGCAATCACAATTTTCAATCGCTGCCACTTTCCGCCCTTTGCGATTGCGATTTCCCGATTACAATCTCCGCCATCGGTCCATATTTTGATCCAACGCTACATATCTCATCGCCCACCGCTCACGCCGAGTCCCACATCATGAGCCTCGAATCATTTTTTGCCCGGGTTTCCCTTTGTAATTCGCCCAAGAATTAATCTTTGGGCTTTGCACTAATTATCACTTCTTCCGCCCGTTTTACTCCTAACCCCTCCGTTCATTAATCCCAACCGCTAAATTCCATCTCCGCGTATGATCGGACGGTCTGTGACCCATGTCATAGCCAACCGTCACCACCACATTTTTTATCTGTTTTCCCTATAACCTCCGTTTCCACTGGTCCGTCACCATTCCTCTTGGCCCCCATAGCATCTCTTTCGCCACCTTCCCTGGTTTTTATAATTGATTTAATTCATTGTGCAGGGATCACAGAGAGGTCATTACAGTGGAAGCAAAGAGTAACAGCGGAAACTTAAGCACACTGTCAAGTCCTATCAGTGCTTCCAGCATCAGCAGAACATTTTTCTCCAGACGAACACCTTCAGACAGTGTTCTCCATGCCTCCTCGAGCCTGTAAATGGATGAAATACACTGGAAGAAGTTTCCACGACTGTTAGGCAGCAATTATGAAGCATGGGGAAACCTGCGGATTTTCCATCCAAGTCATTTATTCCAGAAGACAGAACAAAGGGCCTTACAGCCAGAAGGACTTCACAAACATCAGAGGTCAAAATTGACCTGACAGAGACTCCTAGGCCATACCAAAAGTACTTACAGCGATGTAGATTGCCATTAAGAAGAGTGGGCATGAACTCTTTCTCCACTCTGTCTTAAATGAGATCTATTTCATGAATGTCATCTACTCTTGTTGTTTCTCTTCTCCTATAATAATCCCATAGGACAGATTGTAAATGTTGTTGTTTGGTTGTTGCCGTTCCTGTTCGAGGGATTCATTTTGACTGTTAGAACAGTCTTGGGAGGGAGTAGCAGAGTAGTTGTTATGTAGTAGGTTGGGAGGAGAGAGTTCTGACTGTATTAGCCATTGAGATCAGTGTATGTGACTGGTTTTGCATCAATTAATCAAGCAAATTTCACAGGATCCTGGTCTATTACTACGGGTGATTTTTTTCTTATCACATTGTTTTATTACATTTTTCATGTTGTTCATTTCTTCTGTCTTGCATCAGAAAACTGGCATAGGATTTACCCTTGTTAGGTACCCTATGTCTCTGCTCTCCTTTCCTTCAATGTTTTATGCTGTATTTGTTATCTGAGGATTGATTTAAAACTAATTTAACCAGTGTAGTAGTTCCTTATGCTGCTAGCTGATGTATGAATTAATGAAATTTGTCTTTAGTTGTTCTTGCTGGGTTTAAGCTGGAAGATTTTGGAAACTGGGGATTAGAGTTAGCCCTGTCCACTAGGGTCCTTGTGCGACCAGCTGGCCTTTCTAAGATCTCTTGCTGGTGTCTAAGCATTGAAGGTTCAAATTCCTTCTCTGATCTATAGACCCTGGCTCTGTTAAAATTATCTCTATTTTCCCTTGGAGCATGCTAAAGCTGACCTGGAGTTAAATGACCTCTATTCTGATCTATAAGTTGCCCCTTTTTCCCTCCATTGAGAGCTGCCTTTGAGTATGTCCAAGCAGGTCTGGAGTTAAATGACCTCTGACCTGATCTATAGACAGAAATTGGGTTGCTCTCCTTCTTTCACCTTATTTCCTTAATGTTCCATTCCATCATCTATCTAAAGGATCCTTTAGTGTAGATGACTTTCCCTTTGAAAGCCTTGGCTAGTTGTGTGCAAGTAATTCCCTTTCATGACTCCATAGCCCAATGGATGGCACTTTCTTGATCTATCCCCTTTGTTGAAACATCCTGCCATTTTGCTCCTTTCTTTCCATTACTTTCTCAGTTTATGATCTCATGACTCAACCAAGAAACCAACCAACCAAATCATTTTAAACCCCCCTTCTATGCTTCATAACTAGCCTAATATCTTAACTTTGAGCTCCAAAGACAAAAACCTTTGCTCATATAGAGAGATCCCTCTCTGGACCCAGGAGGGCTAGACCCTAGGGCCCCAAAGTGGTTATGATGTTGTCTCATCTTTTGGTCTTGCCAATTTGGCCAAAACATGGGAACCCCAACATAATGGCGACTCCACTGGGGATGAGTGCATTTTATCTCAGACACCTGTAGGTACTCAAAAACCCAGAATCTCTGGTTAGATTGGTATCTCATTGCCGATGGTGGATAGAAGCTTGCTCCAAATAGTCAAATTCATCCACCTGGCGACTCCACACTCCATAACTCTCAAGGACTCCACTGGAGGAAGAACCTGAAATATGGCCAGACCTCATAGAAGGGTAGAACATTTGGGTTGGATTTGGTTTAAAGAATTCATTGTTTTTATCTATCACTATGTTCAATCATACCTCAAGCCTGATCAAGTGTACCAAGATGAGACCCTCGTTGAGTATGGGAAATATCTCAAGCCTCAGTCTTCAGACCTTGAGCAGACCTGTACTCCTGTGAAAGACCTAGTGGAACAAGAGCCTCATGGCGTATCTCTCATTCCTAAAGAAACTTTGAGCAGTCATGGGCCTCTTCTTGCACCACCTACCCCTACAAAGGTCATTGAAAGATACAAGCCTCTAGTTTTGCCTCTTTTCTTCCAGCCCCTTCCTGCAGAGCTTATAAACCAGCTGCCTCTTTTTGATGGATAAAAGAAAGGGGCCACTACAGAGGAACATGTGCAAAATCTCGAGGATTTACTTGACTTGTATGAAATAGAGGAAGATGATGTGCGCATTAGAATGTTTTCCTTGTCATTACAAGGAAATGTTAAGAGTTGGCTCAAAGGCCTTCCAACGGCAAGCATTTTCAGCTTTCATCAATTTTCTCAAGTTTTCCTTGATAAATGGGTAGCCCTGAAGAATGTTCTCCTCATCCCAGAAGAATATCAGAATTTGAGAAGACAGCCGACAGAGACAGTACGAAAGTTTTCAGCCAGGTTCAATAAGGTGTATAATGCGATGCCTTCTGATGTAAAACCACCTTTGGGATGGGCTCTATTACACTATCCAAGTTCTTTTGACCCTGAGGTGGAATTCCATATAAGAGAAAGAGAACCTTCGAGTCTAGAGGAAATGAAAAATATAGAAATCACTGTCGAATACAACATAAAATGCAAGGAGGAAAGATTAAAAGCAGCAAGGAAGGACCGAACAGAGAAAATAGCATGTATCTCTTTAGAGAACAAGCTGGAAAGATTGATAAAGACTGCCAACACCCTGCTGAACAT
Organism: Pinus albicaulis; assembly: GCA_034641835.2. NCBI lineage: Eukaryota > Viridiplantae > Streptophyta > Pinopsida > Pinales > Pinaceae > Pinus > Pinus albicaulis. The sequence goes on from CM076578.1 coordinate 241,292,284, forward strand.
AGAAGAGGAAGAATACGAGGTTGAAACTGGAAATGATGATTGGAAGCGACCTACACCTTGTCCTCGAAAAGAACAAACCAGATCACTACAAGACATGAGTTACATGCAAAGCATGTATGATGAACAAAATTTTGAATTAGAAGATGAGCTAGAAAATTTTTGTGAAGAAAGGCTTGTTGAAGATCCAATGGTTTCGGCTAGTGGCATTGCTTATAAATATGATTCCCCTAACATTGATATTTTTTATGATAATTTTTTCCAAAGGGAAACTAAGCTTGTAGGACCATCATTAGTAGATTCGTGGGAAAGAGTCTGGGGCCAACAACTTCAGAAAAGTGATGAGCTAATCTATGATACTAATGAAGAAAGCGTTGAAAGCATGGTAGCAAATGAAGATTCGTTGAATCTTCACTCTGTTATATATCAGATCACCAGTAATAATTACCTTGAAGATGGAAGCCAGCATCTCTTCAGCGCAGAGGACAAGGAAGAAGGACATGAAGAAAATCTTGAGCAAGATGAATATCCGGAGCCTTCGCCTGCAAGGGTCAAGGTAATCAAAGCAACCCCTGCTCAAGAATATGTTAATTTTTTCATAGATTTCAGTTCACTCCAGCAGAACCGGCCAGGGTCAAAATAGGACAGCCCTGCCATATATGATGAGCCCTCCGGTTCAGGCTGCAGTGAAGATGAGGGAGACCTTCCTTCCCACAGGCATCTTTGTTTTAATCTAGTGGAGGAAGAGGTATTCCTGGTTGATTCTCATATGCCAAATACTCCTAGCCATGAAAGAGAGGAGTGTGATTACAAAGGCCACACTGCATATGTAGTGATTGAAGCTACCCGAGATACATACAGCCTACCAGCCATGGCAGGCCTTAAAGAAGAAAGTTTATATCATGTCCTGATTAATCCTGTGGCAGAATACATGGAGGCCCTGATTGGCTCAGCCCCTAAAGCATTAATCTTTTGCAAGAGCCAAATACATCATAAATGGTCACCACTACTGGTGGCCTTAGTTTTGAAGATCCACATGCATAGCATCCTACAATTGTCTCTGATGAGCAGTCAACTTTTCTTCCCTTTTTTGTTATTGCTTGACTGGCTGCATTGGCATTATTGTATCACCTAGAGCATCAGATATTTCCAGTTAGAGTAGGGTAGGTAGGAAAGCTCAATAAAGCTCAGCCTGTGAGCATGTAGTTAGTAGTTTTAAATTTCTGCAAAAATTTTCAGTCCATGAGCAATTTTGTCTTTGTGCCATGGTCCATAGCAATCCAGACAGTCTAATCCTGGCTTGACTGTTTTTCAATTTCTGTCTTAAAATGTAGAGAAGAAATCTGCTAGACAGTTTAGTCCTAGCAGATATTAGATTAGGTAGAGAAGCTATGAGGCCAATAGTCTAATCTGGTCTCATGGAGTAATAAGGGTAGAAGTAGAATAGGTTTATTTTCCTATTTGTAAAAATTGATGATGTAAAGGGTCTGCAAGTCCAAATGCACCCAGAAGAAAAAATGTTAGGACTATAGTGTGGGTAGGTAGTTGTTTGGGAGAATTTTACTGCTGATATGATGTCTTCATGATTTGTGGCAGTTGATCCAGAAAGAAAGGAATGAGTCAAGTACCAGGCATCTGGCCTACTCCAAAGATCATTTTCTGAATTCTTGACTCCTTCAAGAAGAAGCCATCCCCATGTGGAGCCATTGTTGGCCCCCTATGAATTTTTTGACAAGAAAACAGGGGGCTAAATTGTTTTTGAACCTTCAAGGAATGCATTTCCTCTGAAAACACATCATCCTTGAAGCCTCCTTATGCCCTTGTCCTTTGATAAATCCCTACTACTGTTTCCAGTTATAAAGCCTCTTTGTTTGTGAAGAAATGCCCAAAAGGCCTCCTTTTCCCTTTATATCATCCCTTCTAAACCTCTGCTTCATCCCCTTTTACTCCTCTCTATTTTCCCCCATTAACCTTCTAAACCATCTTAAGTCCCCTTTTAAACCCTTCAAATACTCTTTGTTTGGTTTAATAAACCCTTTTCCTCTCTACCGTTGCCCTTTTTTGGCCTCAAAAAGCATTAAAAGGGGGAAAAAACCCACTTTCTACCTTATAATAGGCCTAAGCCCCTTTCAGCCTAGCCCCTTAACCACTTCCCCACATGCCCAGGCACCGGAACCAGGCACTAAGGTCTTAAGCGCTTATCACAATCGCAACCATCGGGCGAGCGCATTTCTATGTGTTAACTTAAAACTTCCGATGCAATTGGAGTTTTATTCGATCGGCTCCCGCTGCGATCTGAGTCGTCGATCTATAATGGATCCGACAGCCCAGCACTAATCGTTGTGCACTCGTCGCTTTTCCCTTCCGCCCCTCCGATTACATTTGGACCGTCGATATCCTGCCAGATCCAACGGCTGGCACTCCATCGCATCGCGCCAGTCGCATCACACCCCCCCTCTATGCCTTGCGATTGCGATCTCCCGATCGAATCCTAGCCATCCATCCATTCGGAATCAACGGTCCAGATCCCATAGCTTCCCTCCCATCACTCCTCTCGTTTCTCCCCGCCGATTGCTTCTCCACCGTTGATCTATCACCCAGATCCGACGGCTGGCGCTCAATCGCATCGCCCGCTCCAATCGCAATCGCAAAGGTCTTGCCGTGTCACCCGATTGCGATCTTCCGATCCAGTCCTAACCGTCGATTCCCTTGTTGATCCGACGGCCCTCGCTCTCCCACGTCCCCCGCTTCGATTGCAATCGCAATTGTCAATCGCTACCACTTTCTTCCCTTTGTGATTGCGATCTCCTGATTACAATCTCCGCTGTCGATCCATATTTTGATCCAACACTACATATCTCATCATCCACCGCTCACGCCGGGTCCCACATCATGAGCCTCACATCATTGTTTGCCCAGGTTTCCCTTTGTAATTCGCCCAAGCATTAATCTTTGGGCTTTGCACTAATTATCACTTCTTCCGCCCGTTTTAATCCTAACCCCTCCGTTCATTAATCCTGACCACTAAATGCCATCTCCGCGTACGATCGAACGGTCTGCGACCCATGTCACAGCCAACCTTCACCGCCACATTTTTCATATGTTTTCCCTACAGCCTCTGTTTCCACTAGTCCGTCACCATTCCTCTTGGCCCCCATAGCATCTCTTCCGCCACCTTCCCTGGTTTTTATAATTGATTTAATTCATTGTGCAGGGATCACAGAGAGGTCATTACATCGGCAACAAATAGTAACAGCAGAGATAGGTTCAAGGGGATTTAGGCCTGTTAATTGAATTTTCAAGTGCCTAATCCCATACTCAAAGGATAAGATGCAGTTTGAAGACTTAAGCACATTGTCAAGTCCTATCAGTGCTTCTAGCATCAGCAGAACATTTTTCTCCAGACGGACACCTTTGGACAATGTTCTCCATGCCTCCTCGAGCCTGTAAACAAATGAAATACACTGGAAAAAGTTTCCACGACTGTCAAGCAGCAGTTATGAAGCATGGGGAAACCTGCGGATTTTCCATCCAAGTCATTTATTCCAAAAGACAGAACAAAGGGCCTTACAGCCAGAAGGACTTCACGAAACATCAAAGGTCAAAATCGACCTGACAGAGACTCCTAGGCCATACCAAAAGTACTTACAGTGATGCAGATTGCCATTAAGCAGAGTGGGCATGAACTCTTTCTCCACTCTGTCTTAAATGAGATCTATTTCATGAATGTCATCTACTCTTGTTGTTTATCTTCTCCTATAAGAATCCCATAGGACAGATTATAAATGTTGTTGTTCGGTTGTTGCCGTTCCTATTAGAGGGATTCATTTTGACTATTAGAACAGTCTTGGGAGGGAGTAGCAGAGTAGTTTTTATGTAGTAGGCTGGGAGGAGAGAGTTCTGACTGTATTAGCCATTGAGCTCAGTGTATGTGACTGTTTTTGCATCAATTAATCAAGAAAATTTCACAAGATCCTGGTCTATTACTACGGGTGATGTTTTTCTTATCACATTGTTTTATTACATTTTTCATGTTGTTCATTTCTTCTAGCTTGCATCAGAAAAATGGCATAGGATTTTCCCTTGTTAGGTACCCTATGTCTCTGCTCTCCTTGCCTTCAATGTTTTCTGTTGTATGTGTTATTTGAGGATTGATTTCAAACTAATTTAACCAGTGTAGTAGTTCCTTATGCTGCTAGCTAATGTATGAATTAATGAAATCTGTCTTTAGTTGTTCTTGTTGGGTTTAAGCTGGAAGATTTGGGAAACTGGGGATTAGAGTTAGCCCTGTCCACTAGGGTCCTTGTGCGACCATCTGGCCTTTCTAAGATCTCTTGCTGGTGTCAAAGCATTGAAGGTTCAAATTCCTTCTTTGATCTACAGACCCTGGCTTTGTTAAACTTATCTCTATTTTCCCTTGGAGCATGCTAAAGCTGACCTGGAGTTAAATGACCTCTGGTCCGATCTATAAGTTGCCCCTTTGTCCCTCCATTGAGAGCTGCCTTTGAGTATGTCCAAGCAGGTCTAGAGTTAAATGACCTCTAACCTGATCTATAGACAGAAATTGGGTTGCTCTCCTTCTTTCACCTTCTTTCCTTAATGTTCCATTCCATCATCTATCTAAAGGATCCTTTAGTGTAGATGACTTTCCCTTTGAAAGCCTTGGCTAGTTGTGTGCAAGTAATTCCCTTTCATGACTCCATAGCCCAATGGATGGCACTTTCTTGATCTATCCCCTTTGTTGAAACATCCTGCCATTTTGCTCCTTTCTTTCCATTACTTTCTCAGTTTATGATCTCATGACTCAACCAAGAAACCAACCAACCAAATCATTTTAAACCCCCCTTCTATGCTTCATAACTAGCCTAATATCTTAACTTTGACCTCCAAAGACAAAAACCTTTGCTCATATAGAGAGATCCCTCTCTGGACCCAGGAGGGCTAGATCCTAGGGCCCCAAAGTGGTTCTGATGTTGTCTCATCTTTTGGTCTTGCCAATCTGGCCAAAACATGGTAACCCCAACACATATAACCATAAATACAAAGATGCAGCGGAAATAATACTTCATTTCATTAATATCAAAGGACTGAAATTTGCTTACAGACAGAATGGAAATAAAACTAGCTAGGGCGCTGGTAGCTATCTCTGAGAAGAGATGTGGCGGCTACAGGCCTCTGAACTGAGTTACAATGAGGCTCGAGGGCCTATTTATTATTTAGAAGCAATGGGAAAACCTAAACAGCCAAAACCCTAACCCTAGGAGATGAAGCGCCAAAACTATGGGCCCCGTTTGGGTAAATTGGTGTTTCAACTTCCCGGGGACGTAACTTTGGCATACGATCTCCGTTTGACGCGAACCATACCTCGTTAGAAATATCTATCCGAGGAATACAAATTTTGAGTCAAAAAAATCAGTCCATGGACCCATGTTGCTCCAGGTTTTCCCAAAAATCGTCGTTTAGGGCCTCAAAACGGCTTCGGAAGTTCAGGACCCGAAAAAACTGCTAAAAATAGTAAGTTGTGCCAAAACTAGAAAAATGAAAGAGACAATGGTGGGGCCCCAAGTGGAATAGGTGGGTGACCACCAATATCCACCTGGATCATTCCTCCCCCCTTAGGAAGCAATGGTCCCCATTGGGTTAAGTTCTTCCATGTACAAGAGTTGCTTAAAGCTCGATGGTCTTGGATGGAACATGATAAAATTACCTAGCTACTGCCCTTGAGTGTTTACGCCAAATGACTTTGAAAGGTGCCTGGACCCATATATCTTGAGATCAAGTATTATTAAGTAGAAAAAATGCTATCAATCCTAAAAAAGAATACATAAATAGGAACTATTCACTTGTATAACAATACAGGGTCAGATTATAACATGAATCTTAATATAGCGAATTACTTCTATTCATTTGTTGCATTGCTTGCATCTGTCCCGAGATACTAAAGCACCTCCATTATCTGTTTACATGGAAAACTGCCCATCACTTCCTATTTTTCATTTCATGAAGCACGATTACAAAAAAATTATATCAAAGGGAAAGCTACATAAATAATTTGTTCTCACTAACCAGCTGTCAAAAGACTGGAATTTTCTTGCTTAGGTTACTCTGCTCCAACTGCAACACAATTGAAAAGTGTCAAGTGCTGGTACATGCTCCTAGTTCCATATAATCACATATATGTCTATATCAGGATCAGTGAATAAAGAACTGTTCGAAATTAATTTTCACAAACATCAACAACTTATATGGCATACCTTTTGAAGTGAAGGAAGTGGCATTAGAGGAAAATGAACAAGAGAAAGCAATTCATTTAAAGGTTCTAGCCATATCCAGAGCCCAAACATCTATAAATGGTCGCTTCCTTGAAAAAAATTATATAAAAATTCAAAGAGCCATCCTACCGAACAAAAATATATAACAATATGTAGGCACCAATAGCACTGAACAATGCCAGTGTATAAATCTTACCATCATTTCCACCAATTTCTAGAAAAAATATTTTCCCTACAAGAGCCATGACATGACTAGAGAGATCCAGGACCAGGTCCATGCACAATACCTTGCCAAGGCATCATGTTTTCAAACAGCATAGTATAGAATTCCAACAATATACTAGAATGTTCTTCTCTACAAATTTCAGTTATAGCTTTCAATATAAAATTATTACCTATGTGACCATGCTTTTTGTTGAGTTAGATCAAGGACATGTAGATCTTCTGATGAAAGCCCTGCAGGACCAATACCACCCTGCAAATGATGTAATAAAAAAAAAGGAAGAGACTAGTTTAGGATCAAGAAAAACCCACACTTCCTGTGAACAAACATAACACAGATAAAAGAGATTTTAAAGCACACCTGGATCACAACCATGCCTCCAACTGTAGTTGCAGAAATGATTTATAACACCTATTGTTAATCAAATGCTTCCAGATCATTGTTGGACTCTTCTAAATATTCAACTATTGACAGTTTAAATTCTTTTTTTGGTTAAAATTCAGTGTTATCAGATTTATATTCCATATGTCTAAATTAAAACCAAGCTTAGAAGAAAAAGGTTATCACTCACAGATTCGTCTCCTCAATATTCCAGAGATGTGGTAGCAGATCCATGGAACTTAAATTATAGGATAGGATGGTGGGATTTTTTTTTGTTCCATTTCATTTCATCATATTCATGTTCCTTATGTTTAAAATTAAAACCAAGCTTAGAGGGAAAAAAAAGTTAAAAAAAACAGATTTGTCTTAATATTCCAGAGATGTGGTAGTGCATCCATTTAAATACTAGAATATGAGGACATGAATACCAATTTCTCTTTACACAAGTTAATTGTTTTGACCATATGTTTTGATTTTACACATGTCCAGTTCTCTCATTAATAATACTGATTTCAGGTTCCATCCTTTGGGGGAATCACCATTACCCCGTGCTGCAACTGCTGTTGGTAGCATGGTTGTGATCCAGGTGTGCTTTAAAATCTCTTTTATCTGTGTTATGTTTGTTCACAGGAGGTGTGGGTTTTTCTTGATCCTAAACTAGTCTCTCCTTTTTGTTGATTACATCATTTGCAGGGTGGTATTGGTCTTGCAGGGCTTTCATCAGAAGATCTGCATGTCCTTGATCTAACTCAAAAAAAAGCACGGTGGCATAGGTAATAATTTTATATTGAAAGCTATAACTGAAATTTGTAGAGAAGAACATTCTAGTATATTGTTGGAATTCTATACTGTGTTGTTTGAAAACTTGATGCCTTGGCAGGGTAGTTGTGCATGGAACTGGTCCTGGATCTCGCTTTGGTCATGTCATGGCTCTTGTAGGGAAAATATTTTTTCTAGCAAATGGTGGAAATTATGGTAAGATTTATACGCTAGCACTGTTCAGTGTTATTGGTGCCTGCATATTGTTATATATTTTTGTTCGGCAGAATGGCTCTTTGAATTTTTATATAATTTGTTTCAAGATAGATGTTGACCCTCATAGGGCGAGTAAAATTTGAAAGTGAGAAGTTGTACTCACATTTACCTTATTCTTAGGTTTTCAAGGACTTGCCAAGTGAAATTCCAAACTAGATAAACTATAGATGTTGAGTTATAAAGAAAAACCAAAACAAGAAAGATAAATAAAAACTAAAATAAGAGATATAACGTTGAAGTCCCCAGAAACATTCAATACTTAGCAACAAGGATGAATCCTATATTCACAACAAAAAAATAAAATTAACATGAACTTATATAAAAGAGTCTTCAATTGTCAAATAGGATAAAATTGCAACAGTAGTAGCATCAGCAACAATTCACATAAAGAATCTTAAGCAACAGAACCGGCCTAACAAGTATTGATAGTAACAACAAATGATATGAAAAAGAATTTTCAATTGTCGAATATAAAATTTCAACAATACAATTCACATGGAAAAAAGCTTAAACAACAGAACCAGCTTAAAAAATAATGATAATAATTCTAAAGAATAGAATATAGTGTATAGAGAATATACCTGTGGACAGCAGAAGACTCCCTTTCATCCCATTTCTTTGCCCCTAGAATCAAGGACAACCTTAATTATTTTATTATATGTAAATTTGATAATTCTAAGGTAATCATGAATAACGAATGAATACTGACTATGTGATCAATTAGACTTAAATAATGGCACATAGATACCCACCACAATAGTTGTTGAAGCTCCAATTTTAGTAGCTTCTACATATATCTGTTTCATCAACCAGCAATGAGCTATATATGAAAAACAGAACTTTTCGATATCAAGAATAAATTTAGCACCATGACAGAGCATAACAGTTGCATTAGTAAACATGTAAACCCTAATGCCAACACAGAGAAACCATTTGTTACCTGAACAAGACTCATCATCACAAGATATAAGAGGAACAACTTTCTTGCAGAAAACATGGCCATGGTTGAAGTATATACACAATGAAGCACAATTATGATATATATATATATATATATATATATATATATATATATATATATATATATATATATATATATATATATATATATATATATATATATATATATTTAAGCTCTAGACACTAATAAGGCAAAGGCTGGTTGTATGTCTATATAGATATAGAATGGGTGGGTGATTTCTTCTATGCATGAAATGCAAAGGATGCTGCTTATTTATAGGGAGAAGGATGATATACAATTATCTTTCTATCCTACATAATGTGAAGCTGTTTCATTTCTGTTTTTTCTAGAATTGCTAGGAGGCGATAAGTGTCATCCCATCACCAACTAGCTCCAGTCTGTACAACATACTATTGCTAGGACTCTTTCCAATGATATTTACCTAACATAAAATGTTCGGGAAAATCAAGGATGTTTTATTTCTTTTAAAAGGACTACTTTCTTCTCCACTTAAAATGAAGGAAAATTTATAATAAGAAAATAAATTCCAATTTTGATAGAAACTCCTATCAATAGGAAAACAAAACAAAACCCTTCTATGGTGTGCAATAAAAATACTGATATTTTTGTACTAGGCTGCCATGGCCATGCTTTTTAAAACTGTAAAGGTGATTGTTTTGTGCTCATCATCAAAAGTGAGAACCAGATGATGATGTTTGGCCATGAAAATGAGGAAGCTGGGATCAAGTTAGCTTGTAGCTCCAGAGAAATTGATACAGATGTGGATGCTTCTTCTCCCTCTACTTTTTACATCTATCCCTAATGACAAGTAATGGGCACTCCCACAGTATGTTGTAACTGGTGTACTTTTGAGCCCCATTGACCTATCTTTTTGTCGCCCACTACCATTAATAAAACTAGTCTTATCTTATCTTCTGTCGTCCGTTAATAGGAAATGGTACTGTAATATAAAAACAATACTAAATAGCCTATACTAACTCTCACTAATTTAGATCCTCATCTAGGAGTGAGCACTTAGTTCCTATACTTTATTTTCTATATTTGATGCAATTTACATTGAGGAATTACACTGTACAATGCAAGTATTCAAGAGACATCTACTATCAATTGCATCTCAGCAACACCAATCTCAGTTACATACCATGAACCATGTAATCCAAATGTACATCAAGAAATTAAACTGTACGAAACAAATATTCGAGCAAAACCTTCCATCAGTTCCGTTTCAGCAAAAACAATCTCAATTATTTACCCTAAACCTCAGATACAGGAACGTACTACACCAAAAACTTAATTTCATGGACCCAATTCCAAAAACCATAACATCCTATATCCAAAAAAACTGAAACTAGAAAGTTGGACTACTATTAAGGTAGAAACATAGACATAAAAACCATAATTAACAAATCAGACAAACCCTCCCTTTACAAAAACCACATGGTGTCATGCAAAGGAACAACATGACCACTACAACAAGCAGAAGCTAAGGCTGACCTCCTCAAAAGTAAAGATCTTTAATTTCTCCTTTTAAATTAAATTGGTTTGCAGAGGTGGATGAAACAAACTTCTATGATTTTTATCCTTGTTTTATTAGACTTATTGATGCAGTCATTTTTCCCTTCCCTAGTTGAAAATTAAGCAACTTACAATTGTCACTTGCATAGTCTTGTATTTTTAATTAGTTCTATCCCTTTTTCAAATAAATAGTCTTAAATAAACAAATACTGTTATGGCATAGTTTACAGTTTGTCTATAAAGTCAATGCAATGAAGCAAAATGCTAAAACTATATTGACTATACTAAATGATTTCTTGCATATATGACAACATTTCACATTTGGATTTTTAGCAGGGGCTTGGTGAATTGTTTGAGGTCATTTGAACATCATTTTTCTTGCTTTTGCTAGTTACAGAAGCTCAGGTTAGTGAGCTGAATAAATTCTCTCTTTACTCACGAGTCACTGTAGAGCACCAATAAGCATGGTACTGAAAGATGGACTAGTGGTCAAACGATTGGATATGGTGTTCTTAAATCTTAATTTGCAGAGTTGGACACCATATATCCTGTAGAAAATAGATATCTGCATACGTTAGTATAAAATTCCAATTGAACTATGAAATCCTTAATTATTTATTTTTGATCATTTATTTATGTACAGAACTCAGAGTTGCTTACTCTTTTTGAAAGACACAAGATGATTTCCCTCATATGTTTAGTTAATATTCTTGTGGAGAATGAAGACGTGGTATGGGAAATTTGGAATTCTTCATACTGTGAAATGCCCTGTATAGTTCCTCAACCTAAGGAGATTGGAGTATATCAGGTATTTACCAACTAAGGATGGAGTTAACATGTTCATTCTGGGAAATACCTTTGGACCATAAAAACCTAGGACCAAAAAATGCCTTCTCAATCATGAATTTATCTCATTATGTCCCCGAGTTGCTTACATTTTCTGAAAGACACAAGATGAGTGCCCTCATATGTTTAGTTAATTTTCTTGTGGACAATGAATATGTGGTATGGGAAATTTGGAAACATTTCTTCATAATGTGAAATGCCCCTCTACAGTTCATCAACCTAACTAGACTGGGGTATATCAGGTATTTATCAGCTAAGGATGGAGTTAACATGTTCATTCTAGGAAATACCTTTGGACCATCAGAAATTAGGACCAAAAAAATTCCTTCTGAATCATCAGGTTATCTCATTCTATCATTTTCTCAGGGAAAATATAAATATACTATCTTTATTAGTCTAATATTTATATATTTATATGGTCTAATCTTTATCAATTCCTGCATAGATTAGATTAGTATTGAACCACGATATCTATCGTCATCTATTTAATTAGTTATTTTTTTTAAGCTTCAGCAAAGTAATGAACTCAGAGTTGCTTAAATTTTCTGAAAGACGCGAGATGAATGCTCTTATTTTGTTACAATTCTCGTGGATAATGAAGATGTTGTACATGAAAAGTAATTTAAAAACATTTATTGATAATGTGAAATGCCCTTGTACTCTCTGTAAACCTAAGTAGACTGGAAGGGTTAGTTATTTACTAGCTAATGATGGAGTTTAACAAGTTCATATTGGGAATTTCCTCTGGACCGTTTGATAGAAACTACGACTGGAAAATGTCTTCTCATTTATGAAGTTATCTCACTTTACTTTTTCCTAAGGGATAATATACTTGGTTTACTAGTCTAATCTTTACATTCATATATGGTCATGCTAATGCCATATTAAGTTCGATGAAGACCTTGTATGTTTCCCGTTTATGATTTACTAATGACTCAAAAAGTTCAAGATAAGATGAGATTTGGGATTCATAAAAATCAAGTTGCAAGGTTGTTACACATTCATTCTCAAGCATTTTATTGAGATGAATTTGCTTTGGACTTTGAGGTTTTATCATGGTGAACTAGATTTTAGAACCAGACACATCCTTTGAGAATACATTTCATATCAGTAGAGAAAATAGAAGCTATACACATTCAATGTCATTTATATATTGACATTTGGTCAGGTGTAGTTGCAACAGAATGATTATATAATGTGACACAAGACACATCTTTGGGTTTTAGAAAGTTCATGATATTTGCTGACAGCTTACGTATATACTCCATAAAAAACAGTGTGTGGCATAGAGATGGCCAGAAACATGTCTAAAGGCCAAAATTACCTCAAACAGCTTATATTCTAAAGCAATCTACAAAGTTGTGTGCACTGTGTACGTACTGAATTCTAAATTTCATGAAGGTTGTGAGAAAGATCATACCCAAAGGCATATGGAGTGGAAGGAAATCACAATAAAATTGTCTCAAAATCTTTTGTTGCTATTTGTTTTCACATGCAGCAAATGGAAAACATGCAAAAACAAATAACACATCTTTGAATTAGAAGAGAAAACATTATTGATAGTACAGATGTTGTCTTGGAGAAAAGGGAGAGGAAGAAGGGAAAAAAGGCAAAAGTAGAAGGGAAGCAATCTACAGAGGTATGTATAACTCAACAAACTCCACAAAGGCTGTTTTTGAAAACAGCAAAAGGAAGAAGGAAAAAAGGACAAAACTAGAAGGTAAACAAAAAATACACATCTTTGTAGGGTACACGAAGAGTCCAAAGTGTACGCTCTTTGAATATATATATATATATATATATATATATATATATGCTTTTGATTTCCTTCCACTCAATGTGCCCTCTGGTGTGATGTTTCTCACAGCTTTTGTGGAGTCTTTGTTGAGTTATGCATGCCTGTGTAGATTGCTTTAGCCTAGTTTAAGATATTTTTCCCTTGCCCATGATCTTCATCAAAGGTTTAGCACAATACAGATGTTGTCTTTGATGAAGATCATGGGCAAGGGAAAATTATCTCAAACAACATTTTTAACTAGGCTAAAGCAATCTACACAAGCATGTAGAATTCAAAGGCTCCACAAAGTTTGTGAGAAACATCACACCAAAGGGCACATGGAGTGGAAGGAAATCACAAGCAAATTGTCTCGGAGTCTTTGTTATGATGTGGTTGTATGCTCGTGGCAAAATAAAATTAGGCAAAAGCTAGAAGACAAAAGCAAAATACACATTTTTGTAGGGCATAGTGAAGATTCCAAGGTGTATAGGCTATTTGAATGAGGAAGTAAAAATAATTCTTTGATAAATATTAAATATAATCTACAAGAAGTATTAGACTATATTGTTGTACCATGGCTTGTATTAAAAGATAATGTAAGAAAGTCCGCAGAAGTAAAGGAAAGCAGTCTAAAGCATGAAAATATGACCAAACAAACATTAGGTGATGCTAAGGAAGCTAGTGCCAACAAGAAAAACAGTAACAAATCAGACCAAAGTTCAAGAGAATTCCAAAGTCATATCTACATAAAGAATGATTATGGATTCAAAGTTCCAAGAACTACCTACAACTAGTGAAGAAGTCTGGAAGTCAATTAGCCTACAACAGTCAACTGTATATCTAGTAAGTGTTGCTTTTGAGTATTGACTCACAGGAGTCTAACTCATTTGAAGAAGCAAACATAAAGCAAGAGTTGCAGAAATAAATTCCAAAGGATTATACCAAAATACAGATAAATCAGACTTGCGAGCCTGTGTAGACTTCGAAGAAATTTTGCACTTGTTAGATGAATACAATTAGTTAGGCATAGGTGTGAGATTTATTAAGTGGATGTCAAAAGTGCCTTCCAGAATACAATTTTTGCAGAGGAAATGTATATGAATTATATCTCATATGGACTGAGGCAGGCTCATAGAGCATTGTATGCAAGCATTGATGACCAGTGAAGGATAATTGTTTTGGAAACCTGTCATATTGTCAAAAGCAAAGTGAAGGATGAAATATTTATTGCATCTTATATGTTGATGGCATCATTTCAGTGAATCCAACTTCCAAGAATGATGGAAGTGATAAAAGATGAGCTTCCTACATGAAGCTTTTGAAATGATAGCTCCAATGTATTTAGATTTTCCAAGCTATGTAAGGAAGATATTGAAATTTGAAACATATTTGACATTGCTGATGATAAATCTACAACAACTCCTATTGAAATGGATATGAAGTTATCGATTCTTAAAGACTCAAAGCTAGTGGATGCAACACTACACAGTAAATTGGTAGAAGTCTTATTTATCTTATCATTATTTGATCGGATTCAAACTATCTTGTTGGTGGCATGATATCATGATTTATGGCTTTCCTCAATAGCTATTCATTGGAAGTCATCAACATGGTTTTAAGTATGTGCACAAATATGACACTAAGCTGCTTGATATCACACTCATTTATAAAGGATTTTCTGTTTCATGCCAAGATTAAGACGGTCATCATCCCTTATATCAAAGAGAAAGAACAAACCATGAAGATTGACTTGATCTATTTCAAGTCTTAGATGCATAGTATTAAAAACTGGAACTGGTAGCTACACTGATCCACCTAATAAACCGGGTTTCAAATCGGAACCAATCAAACTGGGACTGGTTAGTTTTCAATGAACCAGTTTTAAAAAATATAATTTTTAATGAAAAAAAACTATTTTAAATATTTAAAACCATAATTCCAAACCAGTAGACACAAAATATGCAAAGTTTGTTCATATATATACCATGTAAAGGTGAATATATCAAAATGGCACCAATTGCAATACATATAACTTTCCTATTGTCGATCATGCCTAAAATGGAAAATTCTATATAATATCTTGGTTTGAGTTCTCTCCTGGAGTCTGAACTAATGTCCAGTCTAGTTAGAAAATAAAACTTCCCAATTTCTTAGCCAGATACAACAATATTATTAGAACCCAGATAATCAATTGCACACTGTCAGTTTGCTTAAGCAGCAATAGGGAGGTCATTCAAATAACTTAGGGATGACTCAAACCAGAGGAGAACATGTCTAAATAGTCAATAATGGTGCTCTAATATGCCCTATATATCAAGAACATGGAATTGGCCTCTCGGCCTCTGCCTACAGTTGAGAGAGGTTTTTGAATGTGGAAATTACCTAAAGAATTATTGGATTATAAAATCAGATGGAGCCCTACTGATTCCAGACTGGCTACCCCAAAATTTCCACATAGGCAAGGGGAATTTATCAAGCAAGTTTGAGTTTATTGAACACTAACCACCCTCCTCCACAATTATCAAATTGGGACCTAACTTCTGCAGCCCACAATTACTGGCTATATGTACACAAACTTATGAAATAACTTAGGGATGACTAAAACCAGAGGAGAACATGTCTAAATACTCAATAATGGAGCTCTAATATGCCCTATAGATAAAGAACATGGAATTTGCCTCTCAGCCTCTGCCTATAGTTGAGAGAGGTTTGTGAATGTGGCAATTACCTAAATAATTATTGGATTATAAAATCAGATGGAGCCCTACTAATTCTAGACTGGCTACCCAAAAAGTTCCACATAGGTAAGGGGAAGTTATCAAGTTTGAGTTTATTGAACACTAACCACCCTCCTCCATAATTATCAAATTGGGACCTAGCTTCTGCAGCCCACAATCACTGGCTATATGTAGAAAAACTTATGAAACAACTGTCAATTGGGTGTATCTTAGGTGTTTGAGAGGGATGATTGACATGATAAACTTTGTAATGACTTCGAGCCTTGTTGAGTTTGAGTTGTTTCTCGAAGACTAAAACATGTATAAATTAGAAAACAATTCTAGAAATGTAAAGTTGCCTGTAGTAATTTTGGTTCTTTTTCTTCCAATTCTGGGTTGGCAAAGCTCTGGGTTTAAACGTAGTTTCATGCATTTTTGGCACCCATGTTCTCATAATGTATAAGGAGCTCTGCACTGGCCACTTAAGAACTTTACAGCATCTAGAATTTTACAGCAGCTCATATTTCAGCATCTAAGCAACATAGACCAATATTTAAACAAAAGGGGGAGCCAAGCTTGGGAGCTCTGCACTGGCCACTTTAATTTTACAACTCTTATCCCACCATCTAAGCAACATACATCAATCCTAAAAAAAAAATAGAGAACAGAGCTCAAGCGCGGAGGGGGAGACTGCATGCTACTGGTAACTGTGGCAAACCCTTTCCCCTCATTATTTTTTTAAATTATGTATTTATCATCCATTCATAAAATATTGGTATTCAACTTCTCATCAGATTTGAACTACCAACATATCTTGTTGGAAATTGCCACCTAACGAGGACAACCATCGCTGGAAATTTCCACCTAATAAGGGCAATCCATCGCTCAACCCTTTATGCAAGAACAACCAAGAACTCAGACTCCAATTAACAAAACCCAAAGCTAATCATACAAAAACCCTCTTATCCTGGCCTCCCTCTATATAAAGTCAGTTCCAAGCATACTTGCACAGTGCTAGGACAGACCCACTAAATCGGATCCTCATGACTCACCCAAAATGCATCCTTTCTCTCACACACAAGAAGAAGATGACTCTTCATTATGTGTCCATGGAAATGAATAATTCATGAACACCAACTTCTTATGGACAAATTGTTAAAAATTTCAAAACCTCAAACAAAGAAACAGAAGACAAAAGGAAAACTGAAGGCAAATCAAGCTAGATAACCTTAATCCTACTGAAGAACTCCTTCTTTTCTTTAGGCTTAGACGATGCCATGGAGCTATTCTTAAATAGATGGCAAGCACTTAATCCGAGCTGTATTCAATCTAGGTGCAGTGAATCCCCCTTGGGTAGCCAATCTCTCTACACAATTTCTGCCACCAGTCCTCGTAGGCCATTTATGGCCTACCCAAAACCTCTCGTTGACACCATTCCAGCCACAAAACCACCTGAAATAATACAAGGATCATTATCCTTACCACTCCTACTGTTGTTGTTGCTGCCATTAAAGCCTGCGGGTGATGAGGGCTTCAGGTTTTGTTCTTGGCCCTGCGGGGTTTCGATTTGCAGTCCTGCGAGAAGCTGAGAGAAGGACCAGGAACTGAAGTCCTCCACCATCATAGAGGCAATAAGCGTTGTTGGCCTAGCCAAGGGACCCCAATCTGAAACCCCATCTATTATTTTCTTCGTTCTTGCCATAGATTTCGCAGCAGTTTCGCATACCAATCACCCTTTTGAGAATCAGAACCCGGAAGAAAGTTTGGACTAAGTGAATATTTATCAAGGGACTAAGTCACTATGTATCAATAAATTTAGATTAAGTTAATATTTTAAAACACTAATATAAAGATGAATCATGAGAATTAAGTGGTAATATAAAGATCATGTGGTTAGTCAAAGGTCAATTATTAAAATAACTCATGTTTTTTAAGTATATAGATTTTCTTTCCACTAATAAAGATGGTAAGAACTTGGTAGAAAATTTAGATATAAGTAGAGTCTACTACAATTCATGGCTTATTCGTGGTGAAACAATATCTTTTAAAGGTTTTGTTTGGTTCATGATCAACTTAAATAGTAAAAAAAAACAAGTAAAGTTGTAAATCAATAAGAATTTTAGCTCTTTTTATCATCATATATCAACAATTAGAAAGAAGTTTGCTATAAGATTAGGTAGTTCTTTAAAATTTATCTAGTGTCACAAAATAATCTAATAGTTTGGTAATGATTTGGTAGAAATTTTAGGCACGAGAAGAGTTCTACTATGATCCAAAGCTCATTCATAGTGGAACTATGCTTTTACAAGTTTTGCCAAGTTCTAGGTCAATCGGTATTGTCAAAATTTCATTGTGGTTTTGGATGAATGAGAATCATGACTATCTGTGTTGTCAATTTTTTCTCACTATAGGGAAGTTTACTGGTGTATTAAATGGCTCTATGATATCACCCCTAACCTCCATATTCACAAAGTGAACATGGGTGTTTAATAAACATGTAGTTATGATTGAGATCTTTATTATGCACCTAAATGTTTACTTAATCAGGCATTGTGCATGGCATGGCATGTTGATACATACTCCAACGCAATTGCATTAATTTTGTGTCACCATGCAATCATTTTTGCACTAGCGATGAAGTTCCAACACCTACAATGATCCGGATTTATGCAGGAACGCAACAGAATAAACACAAAACCATAAAAACAGAGATGCAGCAGAAATAGCACTTCATTTTATTAATAAAAGAATGACTGCAATAAGATTACAAACATAATGGAACTAAAACAGCTAGGGTGCTGGTAGAGAATCTCTGAGAAGAGATGTGGTGGCTCCCGACCTCTGAACTGTGTTACAATGAGGCTCGAGGGCCTATTTATTGTTGAGAAACAATGTAGAATTCGAAACGTCCAAAAACCTAACCATAGGAGATGAGGCGCCAAAACTATGGGCGCCCGTTTGGGTAAATTGGTGGTTCAACTTCCTGGGGGCGTAACTTTGGCATCCGATCTCCGTTTGACGCACATGATACATCATTAGAAAGCTCTGTCCGAGGAAAAAAAATTTCGGGACGAATTTGATGATCAAATTCACTGGTAAAACGATACCCAAAAAACGTAACGTCGTTTAGGGCCTCAAAACGGCTCCGGAAGTTCAGGACCCGAAAAACTGCTAAAAATAGTAAGTTTTGTTGCAACTTGAAAACTGAAAGAACTGATGATGGGGGTTCAAATGGAATAGGTGGGTGGCCACCAATATCCACCTAGATCATTAAGCCCCCAAAACGGCTCCGAGAGTGGAGGACCTAAAAACGTGCTAAAAATAGTAAGTTGTGCTGAATGTGAAAAGCTGCAAGAATTGATGGTGCTGGTCCAAATGGAATAGGTGGGTGGCCACCGATATCCACCTGGATCATTCCTCCCTCCTTAGGAAGCAATGGTCCCCGTTGCGTTGAGATCCTCCATGAGATGAGGCAAATTTTGTTGAACTGAGTATTAGATGTGTTGAAGATGTCATGGACCTGCGGGTGGACATGTTGGATGTGTTTAGTAAATTTGGTTTCTTTATCAGCCTCAGATAGTACATGTTTGGATTCTGTATGTGTAGTTGTAGGATGTATGGAAACATCAGGCGGTGGTGCGTTGGGAGTCAGATCAATGGAGTGCTTGTCCTGACAGTGTAGAGGAACCTCTATGAGCGAGGAGAAATTGTCATCGTATTTGTCCATCTGCTGCAGCCGTGCAAGGGAGCTCTATTTCAAGGTTGTGGCCACAATATTCTTCTTTCCCTGTGAGTGAGTCGTAAGGAAAATGAATTTCCTGGTTTGGGAAACAAGCTTACTGCGTTGTTTTGCAGTAGTCAAAGAGATGGCAGGAGGCGGTACCACCTCCGGTATCCTGTACAAGTTATTTCCCAAAGTAATAATAACAGCACGAGGCCTAGACTCATACACAGCGTGTCGCCTCCACAAGTAGGTTTGGCCCAATAATACATCAGCTACATCAAGAGGAGCAACATCACACAATACCTCATCCGTGAATGGCTTGATATTGTACGTAAGGCGGCACTGCTAGCGGATGCGGAGATCTCTCCCTGGGTGGAGCCACCCGATGGTATATGGCTGCAAGTGTGCTATGGTTGGTAGGTCGAGCCGCTTCACGACCTCTGCTGAGATGAGGTTCTTTTGGCTTCTGCTATCGACGAGAAATTGCAGCGGAGAACCCATTACCCACATCTGCGACTGGAAGAGGCGCTCCCCCTCCTCTGGATCCTCTGGACCCTCCTTCTGGATCTTGGTGGTGGAAAAAATGGCACTCGGATCCGCATCAATGATCTTCTTCCCTTTTTCATTGCCTTTGTCTGGGTCTAACTCAGGATCAGAAAATGCATCTGATTCGGGTGCCTTTAGTTCGGCCACCAAAGACTGTTTGGCCCGACACTCGTTTGTGCTGTGAGTGGGGCTGTTATGAAATTCACACCACTTCCCTGTGTCCTTCTTTGGATTTGTGGTGTTGTTATGAGTCGCATTGCTTTGGCCTTGCCCCTTGTTCTTCGATTCGGGGGCACCTTTCGGATTCGCAGATCCAAAGTCTCGCTTCTTCTGCTTAAATTTCTGCTCGATCTTGGCGGCATATCGATATGCCGTGCCAAGCGATGTAATGTCGAGGAACTCCATTTCCTCCTGAATGTGTTTGTGTAGACAGCCGCGGTACTTGAGCACCAAATGTCTCTCTGAATCTTTAATACCCAACTTTGTGCGCAGGGTATGGAACAGATTCGTCAGTTCGTGCACATCTTGATCCTTTTGTTGCCGCAACATGGTCCATTGGATGTATTTGTCCTCATAGCTCCCCACGGGGTAATATTGTTCCTTGATGCCGTCTCGGAACGAATTCCAAGTGGGTGTGGTCGAGAACAGAGAGGGTTCCCCTTCGACCTCTTGCTCACGGTAGGTTTCCCACCAGTCTTTGACATGGGGGGCAGCTTTGAGGAGTGCAAAAATAATCTTTTCTCGGTCAGAGAAGTCATGGACCGAGAAATACCCTTCCAACAAATTTAACCATCTGTCTACAGCGTCTACATCTATTTTTCCTTCAAATATAGGAATGTCAAAGTTTACCTGTACCTTGAAGGGAGTGGCGCCTCCAGAGTGGCTGTTGGATGCAGATGCACCATATGTGGGCAGTCGTTGAAGGATTTGAGCAAAGTTATCCATCATCGCGTTCCTTTGTTTCTCGAGTGCCTCCTCGAGCAGTATTTTGATAGGATCTCCTACTCCTTCGTATTTCTTTTCTTCCGCCATGGGAGGTTGTCGGGGTTTTCGAGGCTGATTTTGCAAGGATTCAACCAAATCGAGCCCTAACTCCTTATACCCTGACCGCGTTGGGGACATGCAAAGAAAAACAAAGAAAGAGTAGACCGCTCTGATACCACTGATCCATATTTACGAAGGAACACAATAATACAAAAAAATAAACATAAACACAAAGATGGAGTGGAAATAAAACTTCATTTTATTAATAAAAAATGACCGCAATAATATTACAAACATAATGGAATCAAACATCTAGGGTAAGCGGTAGCGAATCTCTGAGAAGAGATGTGGTGGCTACAGACCTCTGAACTGTGTTACAATGAGGCTCGAGGGCCTATTTATTGTTGAGAAACAATGTAAAATCCGAAACGTCCAAAAACCTAACCGTAGGAGATGAGGCGCCAAAACTATGGGCGCCCGTTTGGGTAAATTGGTGGTTCAACTTCCCGGGGGCGTAACTTTGGCATCCGATCTCCGTTTGATGCACATGATACATCATTAGAAAGCTCTGTCCGAGGACCACAAATTTCGAGAAGAATTTCATTCCATGAAATTTTCTAGTAAAATGATGCCCAAAAAACATCGTTTTAGGACCTCAAAACGGCTCCGGAAGTTCAGGACCCGAAAAACTGCTAAAAATAGTAAGTTTTGTTGCAACTTCAAAACTGAAAGAACCGATGATGGGGGTTCAAATGGAATAGGTGGGTGGCCACCAATATCCACCTGGATCATTAAGCCCCCAAAACGGCTCCGAGAGTGGAGGACCTGAAAACCTGCTAAAAATAGTAAGTTGTGCTGAATGTGAAAAGCTGCAAGAATCGATGGTGCTGGTCCAAATGGAATAGGTGGGTGGCCACCGATATCCACTTGTATCATACAACAACAACGGATAATCCTACACCAATTTCAAGTTCCCTACGTGTTCATCTCATCTGTGGTTTAATAAACCCATGGTAATACAATGATCACCAATCAAGTATGACTAGGGGAATTACAGGTCCATGCCAATGTCAATGGTCAACTTGGACTAAGATAATTCCTAGGAAAGTGGTTATCAATTTTGTACATTGTGCTTAAGATAAGGTGCTTATAGTCACTAAGTGATGGTTGTAGTTACAAGGATAAGGTTTTGGTGTTATAATGCAAGGATTATAAGCATTAATGGCTGTGAAGGCTAAGCATTGTTGGAAATATGGATTATAAGGTTAGGGGTTTTAATGCAAGGATTATAAGGACTAAGTTTGTAAATATTAGGGATTATTTTAGATATGGGTTATAAGGTTATAGTAGGGGTTTTAGGGTTTAAAAAGAGATAGGGATTAATGGTTATAAAATTTAGGGTTTATGATGGTAAAATGTAAAGAGATATAATGGTTATAGTATTATGGTTATGGTTTATATGTGTTAAGGAGTATAGTGGTCAGGTGTCAATGATTATATGTATTACATGTTAGAGAGGTAAATTCTTTTAGAGGATAAGGGTTGTAATCTTTAGGTATTAAGTGTGGCAAGGGTTATAAGGATTGGGTCTTATAAGTTTTAGAGGAATTAGGGCTTAGGATTAAAGTTCATATGAATTAACAATAATATAGGTTATATGTTAGAGGGATTAAGGACTATAGGGTTGTTGACAGGGAAAAAATTCCACCTTGCCAACAAGGGGGAATTAACTCGATCGTAGGTCCCAACTAGACCAGCTTTCGTTTGGAATGGCTAATCCCAACGATTTTTAAGGATTGTTATAAGGGTTAGTGAATAATGAGTTAGTGGTTAAGGGATTAGGGATTAGGGGCTTAGGGGTTAGAGGAATAGGGACTTAGGGGTTAGAGGTTTAGTGTTTAGGGGTTAGGGGAATAATGAGTTAGTGGTTAAGGGGATAGGGATTGGGGGCTTAGGGGTTAGAGGATTTAAGCTCATTTAGGGGTTAGGGGAATAATGAGTGGGATTGGACAAGGATATGGGCTGATTAAGGAATACACAGAGGCGGTAGCAAAACCATAGCCACAAATATCTTACATTACTATAGCTCATGGTGGTTAAACCCCAGCCAATTTAGTAATTGGAATGGATCCAAGGCTTTTGGAGATGCCATACAAGCAATATAAGATGGTCGAGCATATAAATGCTACCAAGAAATATTCAAGGCTTTTTGGAGATGCCAGACAAGCAATAGAATATGGCCAAACCCTGACCCCATTGTCCTGCCCCAACGTAGGTTTTTGGAGATGCCAAACAAGCAATAGAAGCTGGAAAAACCCTAACCCCATTGTCCTGCCCCAACAACATATGTTGAAGTAGTTAAACCCTGAACTCATTGTCCTGCCCCAACAACATATGTTGAAGCGAAAGCCGAATTGACTAAACGAAAACATTGCAATCAACGACACAACACTTAATCAAACTAATACATACTAGATTCCTAGGTTCAAAACCATTGCCCTTCAATTTCGAAGTTCCTTGCTCGTCCTTGAGCTTGGAATCCATGACCCATATTTTCCCTTCAGAAGCTAAGATGTCGCGATCTTCACCGAAAATCTGTGTACCAATTCCACAATCCCAAGTTTTCTCAAACCCTCAAAGCCTTTGGAAGCCCTCACCTCGATACCCGCATAGCTAAAACCCAAACTTGAACTTTGATTTGAAGCGGAGCTCTGTCGCACCAGTAAGGCCCTCATAACCGTGCGGGATCCAACATGATTGGGCATTTCGGATATAAAAGCGATGGCTCTCGCGACTTTTTTTGGCCTGTTGGCCGGCCGGGGCTTTATGAGGCGCAGAAAACATGCCTCTAATGTGGGAGCCGAGATTTTGGTTGCTGTAGAAGACGAAGACTTCAAAGAATACAGAAGGTGATGAATCCAAAAGCATCAAGGCCAGGGATAGGGATTCTAAGTTAGGATATAACCACACCTTCACTTCTGATGAGTGGGTTGCCTCAGTTAGGGTCAGCTTGCTCGCCTACATAACATCTCTGCAATCTATTCCCCTGCTCTTGCAAGTTCTCTATTCCCTTGCTCTTGCAAGTTAGAGGACCATCGGTTCGATGGCTTCTTAATTACTGATCTTCCCAATTTCTGAAATATGCCTTCGCGCGATTTTTTTGGAGGCAGGGGATTGAAAATTTGGAGGCGATCGTTTAAAAAAAGCTTCTAAAAGTTTTATTCTAATGACTTTTTTTGGGTGGGCGGGGAATGTCCATCAATGCCTCCAAAAGTTACATTGTCATGACCTTTGAAGGTGATTTAGGGATTCTAAGTTGAGAACAACAAATACCATGAACAGACAAAGAATCCAATGAGTTGAAGAGCTAAAAAACATACCACCCATAATGAACCTTTTCATCCAAATATTATTCCATGTTGGGCCACAACAAAACCTTTTGATGGAAATTGCATGTAGCCTACTACTACAAAGGAAATTAAAACCACAACTTTTTGTTCCTCTTCTAATTTTACCCAAAATTACCTCATATTTAAAGGTATCACCATATCTTATACCAAACAAAATTCAAAAAATAGATATCTTTTAGAGAAATAGGATCATAAAAAAAAAATGAACCATGCATATTAATGAACCATATTTTATATATTAATATTAGGATGAACCTATTTTGTTATTGGAAAGAGAGAAAATTTCATAGATGCTGATGAATCCTTATGCATTACCTGCATTCTAATGAGTTAACAGAAATGGCACTAGGAGAGTGATGATATTGTGTTTTTGGCAAAGATATTTTATCTCTTCCTCCAACACCAAGATTTTTCTTGTATGTTACTGAAAAAATGGAAATCCCCAATGGATATTTTTTCCTTCACAATTACTCCATTATACCAGTGTCTTGGGCATAAAATCAAACTCTTTTAGGCTATATCTATTATACATCATTTCATTTATCTATAGTGATAGGTCAGAGCTATGCATAAATCACTAAAGGTGTATCAATAGGCTATTAGTCTATTGCATATAGAATTGGACTCATTTTATTGGTAACTTAGAGAAATGGAAAAGATGTGAAGACAATCTCCATTCTTCTTCTTTCACTGGGCCATGTAAAATAAATGAATAAAATAGTCTCAACCCCTTGGAGAAGGAAAGATGAGAAAAAAAATTAGCATGAACAAACAAAGAATCCAATTATCTGAGCAGAGATGGGTCTCCCTTTGTAAACAAACATCCATAGGCTTGTTAGAGTTAGTATGAATCTTTACTAGAAGGTGAATAGTCTTCACATCACGAACCACATCCAATAGAAAGGTACCAACCCCTACAATAAAATTGATGTCTCCAAATATGGTGTAGTCAATACCCATAATATAATCTTATGAATCTATTACAATATGATTTGTAAAGTATGTTTCCATACATGTGTGAAAGAAACAATCCATCTGGTTAGAAAAAGGAAGTATTCTTGAAGACCTCAAGAAACCCCCTTGAAGGAGACTAGAAGGGTTTGAAACCATAGAATACAAGTTGATATATGAACCCTAGTTCTACAACCCTTAGGAGAAATGTTACTAGTCAATAGTCTAATCTCAGATGATATCCTAATATCATATCAATCTTTGAGAACATTGTTGTTCCCTTCAATTGATCAAAAAAATCACCAATCCTCGACAATGAATACTTATTCTTAATGGTCACCTTGTTCAATTGCATGTAATGAATTCAGAACCTGAGAGTACAATCCTTCTTCTTCAGAAACAATATTGGTGTGCCCCATGGTGATACACTCGTCCTAATGTATCCCTTGTCCAACATTTCCTTCAACTGCAAATTTAGCTCTACCAACTATGGAGTCCTTATCTTTGTCTGTAGAAATATGTACTGCAAATAACACACATGTTCCTGTGACTACACTTCGTCTGCATAGTTGTCACCATTCTAACTGATGTTTCCTTCTTCTTACCTTGCAAGACTCTTTGTTCTCCATTGTCATCCAAGCACTCAATAGCTTTGTCATAACAGTCCACTTTGGTCCTATGGAGATACAACCAGTCCATACCCAAAAGCATGTTATACAAACTCAATGAAAATAAATTCAAATGTGTTGATGTAGACATACCATTCAACTCAAATTCATAAGCTCTTAGCCAATGATGAACTCACTTCTTTGTAACTGTATCCAACTGCATTAACCAAGACTCTACATGCACTTATTTATTCAAACCACACTTATCCACGAGGTCAGGATTAACATAACTATAATTATATCCTGGGCCAATCAAAATAGAAACAACTTGATCACAAAGCTTACCGTCCATCTTGATAATAGACAAATTGTGATCTGCCTACCGTTTATCCAATGCTACATAGATCTGAGGAACACTTTGTCCAACATCCCCCACTGTCTGTGCTTCCTGAGCACTGTAAATCTATAGTCTACCACCTTGATGATGTGTACAATCTCTCATGTGATGATCTTTGCCACAAGTCCAACATTGGATAGGCTTCCAACCTAGACCCTTGTTCTGCTCCTCAAACTAAAATCCCTACCCTTTGTTAGATGCATTGAACTTCTTGTGTGGCATTGCATTCTATTTTTTACCTGTGTCTCGAGGCCTTGCTCGCTTCTTATCCCATTTCCCTTTATTCGTTGCATTACCGTTCCAATCTGGTTAGTCTTAGATCTACGCTTTGATTGCTCATAACAATGCTTTAGATTCCGAATGGCCTCCTCCAATGATCTAGGCTCTTTCAAACTCAATCCTGTCTTTGAATGTTATCGACAACCCATTGATGAATCGTTGAATCTTGGCCTTCTCCTCCTTGAGGTAACCCACATATCTCAACAACTCCAGAAATCTGCTAGTTTACTCCTCATCAATAATAGAGTCCATATTTAGCTCATAAAACTATTTTTCCTTGTCATCATAGTACATCTTCGATAGATACTGCTTCTTGAATAGTCTCTCGAATTCACTCCAATTCAACTCCTCATAAATATCTCTAATGTTCTTTACATATTCACACCAAATATCTGCTTTACCTTCAAGACTGAATGTAGATATCCTGGCCTTCATGTTCTCTAAGTAATCGTGCAATCTAAAGAATTTATTCATTCCAATCAACCATGCTTTTGTATCATGTGATTTATTCATTTCCCGGTCTAATGTAGGTGGCTTTTCTTTCTTGAAATCATCCGGAAAATATCCCCTATCACTTCTCCTTTAATGATTATAACAATGATGACCATGATACCTTTCAGAACCAGAACGAGAATAGTACCTTTGTCCATCACCCCTCCTTTCTGGAGTATCCAAGAACCTAACATCCCTAATCGTGTCATCTTTATCTGACCTGTGCCCACTATGGGGTCTACTTCCACATGCCCCATCAGTCATATCCTCCTATCCATAGTTGATTCGAAGTGGTCCCTGTCTCTACAATTCTAACAAACTCTAAAGACTTATTGCATTGACTTCTGCTTATTTCTCCTATGCCTACATGATTTTTTCATTATCTGCTTTGCAAATTCTTATTTCCTCCTTCAAACTCCTTAATGTGTCTGCTAAGTTAGAAGCGTTCCCAACACCATGCTACTCATCTGATTCATAGGGATAATCTTTGTAGTCTACCATCTTGTTAGTCATATTTGATCTCTTCTTCCTGCAAGGTATATTATGTCAGTTAAACCAAATCATAAGCAAAATAGTGTACCTTAGTATAGCTTGAAGAGGATATCTCATCTGCAAGACCGACCATATTAGCGCAATACACACACACACACACATATATAAACATAATCATATCAACATATAAACATCTTTTCAACCATTATCCATTTATCAATGCATGACTATGCTGACCACATAACATGACTTCATGCACAATGACCATCATCTAGTGAAAGTATGCATAACAACATATAAACACTGATACACATAATCGATGCATGACCGACATAAACACAACAAATACATTCAATAACGACACCATCAACTTTCACAGGACGACAACACTACAATCATGACCAATACCATGCATAAACATCAAACACATAGATCACAAGTACAAGGACCTATATGCAACCAACATGTAGATACAAAAACACATTCATCCAAGTGGAACGGAAACCAGACATCACCCAAGGAGAATAGAACCATGCTATGATACTACTCTATAACACCCTCCTCCCACATCAACCCAAGTTACTGGCCAACCGGGGAAAAAATGTGACGAAAAGTTACTATGATATGATTCAAATCCCTATATATCAGTTAAGGAAGTGGAACCAACGTAACACAACCAACCTAACCTTCTGCACTTGCAACAAAACCCCTAGGAGCCATCCAACCCATCTAGATGACCGGAGCCATCCAACCCATCCAAGTGACTAACCCTTGAGAGAAAATGAAATTTTTCTACATCAAAGCCTTAATCTCTCCCTTGACATTGGCATGCATGCGACTTAGAACCTCCAGTCGGTCCCACAACAAGGAATGCCTGTGACTAGGGACATTTCCAGGTAGTTCTGTGCCAACAACTCTAAATTCTGAGCCACTTTTTTAGGGCCAGGACTCATGCCATTGTCCAGAACTCCATGAAACTTCCAGAAATGAAAAGTAACATCAAAATAATGATAAAAATGTAAATACTTGAACAAGGACTTGAGTGGACCCCTACTAGCCATGACAGCCATTTTGTCATACATGTCACAAATATGCATTCTACAGGTTAAAACAATAGACATGAGCACAAGGGTCGCATAATTATCTGAGAATCACTAAGAAGCATTAATGCCTCATCACAATAACTGCATTACCATCTGTTAAGCCATATAGTCATTATACATTCAATGATTAACCAAAAATGATGAGAGCCATACATTATCACTGACATAAAACTCAATAGAAATATCAAGGATATAACAATGATATAAGCCACATATAAACAAGTATATTTAACCATAAAATACCAAGGAGAAAGAGCTCTTATTCATGATTGCATAGGTTGACCAAGTATGGGACTTCCATGAACCACCCGACCATAGGCTAAGCTGAACCAAATATTTATTTCAGCCAGTCACCCCCATTCCATATTCCAAGCATGAATGTGGGAACTCATAGGACAAATGAATAAAAACCAAACCAGGGCTTCCAGAGGCCAAACCACCTCAACCCTCATTCGGCGATTCCTCCTCACGGTCGAACATCAGTAACTATCACCATATTGGTCTCTACCCAAGCTTTCTATGGCTCCAACACGTTTGTTCCAACCAGGGTTTCCAGGACTAGTAACTCAACCCACAATTGTTGTCAGGCTTCCAAAGAATTTGTCCAACCAGGGCTTCTAGGACTAGTAACTCAACCCACCAAGTGCTTCCAGAGAATTTGTCCAACCAAGGCTTCTAGGAACTAATAACTCAACCCACAACCAAAGGCACGAGAAAACCAACCATAAAGAAAAAGTAGAACCCAAAACACCATGTATATCCAGGAAATAGCAAGGCTAGGCAAAACCACTTTGAATCCATGTAATCCCCCATGCCAATGAAAAATCATAACCAAATAACCACATGCATATGTCATGCATGCCAAAACTAGTAAGAGAACCATACATGAAACTCAGTACCTGTAAGAAAACCCGTTATATCTATTTATCTCGTTGTCTTCTTGCGATTTCCTAATTTTATTTTTCCTTCTTGATCCAAATCCCAAGTATGCCACACTCCACCAAGAGTGCTCTAGAAAACTCAAAGTGTCCAAGAGTATGAGAGATCCAAAAATGAACTGAAAATATTTTGGGCAAAAGCTACCAATTGATCCTCATAAGCCTTTTTATCAATGAGGCCTCTAATATCTTCATTTTTCCATTATTTTCCTTCATTTTCTTCCTCACATGCAACATGTGACCTTTCACCTTTCTTTTCTCCCAATTTCCATTATTTTCATAAATAAAATGCCAATAAATGCCTCATGCCTTTCCAAAGCCTTTGCCAATTTCCATAACCATTAATAAACCGAAATGAACACCCACTAGGATGCTTTCGCCCAACATTCATCTTGGAATACGTGTCCCATGACCAAGGTCCTAGAGTCTTTCTCATTTAATATTAGAACTACAGTTAACTTTCTATTGATTCTTCAACAGATTGTAACATAATGTGTTTCTTTATGTCACTTTCCTTTATACCAAATTCTACTTCCAGGGTCTTCCATGCTTCCTTGGAAGATGTAGCTTTTGCTACCTTGCACAAGGACTTCTCATCCAATGCATGCTTTATAAGATCCAATAATAAGGTATCGCATACTTCATCATATGGCTTATTAGATTGATACTCAATCAACTCTTTACATTGAAGAAAAGTTTTCATTTTGAAAGTTTCCAAAAATTAAAATTTTTACTAGTAAATTTTGGAAGTGTTACAGGATTTATCCTAATCCATTCATCCTCAAATTTTTCTACTTCGTCTAATTGTCTTTTAGATGCCTCGACTATGGAGAGAACCTCTATGAGATCTTCAAAATACTTTGGCTCTTCCTCTTGATTTATTTTCTCGGTTTGATTCATTCATACTTTGTAACCCATGGTCGTAGTCTTTCTTTTGTCTTCTACCTTCTTTCCTTATTGTGTTAGCCTTCTAGAAGTTAATGTCACATACACTTGATTATATTTAAAAATAAACATTTTAACCTTCAATTTAACGATGGCTCCCAACAACTACTAGCAAGTTTGCAAAGCTCTTCTATGCATATTCTTATAGAGGCTCATGGCTACAACTTACGGTGGAGACTCCTTATTTGGTCAGTGGTGGTGGTTATTTCCTCTTGATATGGTGGTGGATCTATAGGATACTCACCCTAATATTTTAGTAGTTCGGTTTACAAATTCTCAATGAGCTCTAGCTTCTACTTATGGACCAATGGATTCAAACTTCGATTTACAGACTACTCACAATAGTTAATGCTCTTAGTCGAAGTATCTCATGACCTTCTTAACTTGTTTGACTCTTTGAAACCTTGCTAAACCTTGCTCTGATACTAGTTCTTATTTAGATGCAAAGATAAACAGGAAAACACAAGACAAATAAGTACACAAACTTCTTCTTGAATAAATAAGTTCTATTCATTAATTATTCTCTCATATACATCCACCGATTTGTTGTTATTCTCTCTTCTTACTTCACATTACAATGACACAACCATGAGTATATAAGCAGTAAACTTTCTAAATATGGAGTCATGCAAACTCTAACTCTCTTTTCTTCATGCAAACTATGACTTGACACTTTAACTAAACTTTTTGAACTTCACTTTAACATAAATAAACATTTTCATTTTCCTTCACTTAGCTTTTCTTGACAAGGCATTACCTTTTTTACTTTGACTCACTTGACTTCTAATATTAGACTTAATTAGACTTAACTTACTTTCCTTCAGTTAATTTAACTCTTCCTACATTGCATGCACACGAGAGTACTTACTATTTCTATCAAGTGAAACAATTTTGATCTATGGCAAAGTTGTGATCGATGATTTTAAATGAAATAGGAAATTTGGTGATAGGTTTGTATGAATTGTGTGCTCTTATAATTTAAATTGTTATACGAGACTAGAGTTCACTTGATTGTAACACATTTGAATATTTGACAATTGTTAGGCTAGTTAGGTTGTTGATTCTATAAGATTACTTTCATTCATATAATTTGCATATTGGTTATGTTAAAGCATAATTTTATGGAATTATTATCTACATACTTCAATAAGTGTTAAACTTATGAATTTCAATGACCGTGAAATATAAAAAGTGAGGTGTAGTATATACTCACATAGTTTCAGATTAAGAAAATCGGTGAGATGAAATGAGTCAAATGCACCAAAAACCTATAGTTATGGGCCATCTCGGTGCACTAAGTTAACCTCTGATATGGGTGACTATAGGGGAATCACACTGGCTTTTTAGGTTAAATGAAAGTTTATGCTAGAGGTACTCTTTCAACCTCCTTCACAATTTCTTTACATATATCTCTATTAAATGAGGAAGATAAATCATATAATAATTCTTCCCTAGTTTGAAATGACATCAATTCCTAATATTACTTCGTTTCTTAATAATGCATTCATGGTTTTCTAGTTATAGAGGAAAATATTTACCATCTTAATACCTAATAATAAATTAATATAAAAAATATTAAATTGCATTTTGTATATATATATATATATATATATATATATATATATATATATATAAATTATTGTTATTTATCTCTTTGATATATTTATTCAATAGTGATAAGAAAACCGAGATGTGACTATAAGACATATGCAAGAATCAAAATTTTGATTTTTCATTTTGAAAGAAAAAAAATGAAGGTTTAAAATGCATATATGGAAAACAATTGAGAAAATTTTTAATTTTTTTTTTATCGTTATATTGTATTTCATTTCTTTCAAATTTATATCAAAGTTTTAGTTGAAGTAATTTAAAAATGTTAACATATTTAAAAAAATAAACAATTTTAGTTCATGGAATGTAACTCATTTGAAAATCACCTTGTTATGAAGTATTATGTAAAAACATGAGATTCAAACTTAAATCCCTTTGAGTGGCCAACCAAAAAATAATATTTTTTAATCTATTTATTTATTATATTTTTAGAATGTGGTTTAATGGAAAAGGAAAAATCAAATATAAAAGAAATAAAATTGACATGATTACATTTCATGTGGTTTGAATATATATATATATATATATATATATATATATATTCAAAAATAAAAATATATAATTATCCACTATCTACTCATAGAATTTCAGTGCAAACTTCCACAATACTAATGGTTTTGTCTTAATTGCTAACTGTCTTAAATGGGTTTTGTCTTAATTGCCATTGTCTTAAATATAAAGCTTTATATTAAACTATTTTTGTCTCAAAGTGCTTTTGTCTTAAATATAAATTTTTGTATTAAAATATTTTTGTCTCAACTCCTTTTGTCTTAAATATAAAGTTTTTTGATGAAAAGCTAAACTACTATAGGGTAGTTTAACTTTTATCTTATCAATATGAACTTGCAACCTTCAAAATCTATATCAAAGCTGCATGATTCATAAATTCGATCCTTCGATCTTGGGACCTGTGGGTTATGGCCCACTTATATATATATATATATATATATATATATATATATATATATCGGAAGCAATAAAACAAAAACAACGAATTCCATAAACCTGGAATTACAGAAAGTGGTCCCACTTTGACGTGCTTAAACCCCGAAACTCAAAAAGATTCAAATTCAATCTTATAACAGGTTGTGTCCATTAAAGTTTTAAACCCCGAGCCATTTTTATTTGCGAGAACCGTCGATCAAATATCAGACGGTTGTCGCACATTTTTAAATCACAAATTGTTATATGAAATAAGCTGAGGGCTCCACCGTTATTGCCAAAACGCTTTACACATATGATCCACTCCTTCCGTTCATCCGACGGATATCGCGTCAAAATATGCACGATCTTTAATGTTTTAAATCTACGCGAAAAAATTGGTTTTGTGACGCCACGCATCACTCGCTAGGGTGTATTGCGCTCATTTCAGTAATTACCGCATGTCCTCCAAAAGCAGTGCGAACAACCCTTCAGCGGTTTTCTAAAACCACTCTACGATGTCCTTCACTCGTGGTTCCAAAACATATGGCTCCAACGCATGTTTAATTCCGCCATATCTTTGACTCACAGTTCCAACCGAAACAAGTGAATTGGAACACAATACTTATTTGCATAAAACGAAAGCTCCTTCTCTAATCTGATACTAACATTGGATCACCATCGATCCTTACAGTGATCGATGGTCGATTAGTAAAAATCATAACACAACATTTCACTCATAAATTTAAGCTATAAAAAACCACAACTCAACACACAGAAATAGACATCATATGTATTTTAATTATATACAAACCCTAAGGCATTTCAGCCTTAGTCAACAAATCCACTTCTGATTACATTGTATTTTCCACTCGCACTCATATTCTATCATGCACACACTCTCTTCCTCACACAATAAAGATTCTTTATATAGAATTTACAAGAGCGTGGATCATCTAAGATCCATGATTTTTCTCCCTCAATTTCTCAAACAAACCCCTAATCTCTCGTTATGCATACATGGCAGATAATTACATTTAA
Organism: Pinus albicaulis; assembly: GCA_034641835.2. Lineage (NCBI taxonomy): Eukaryota > Viridiplantae > Streptophyta > Pinopsida > Pinales > Pinaceae > Pinus > Pinus albicaulis. The sequence goes on from CM076578.1 coordinate 241,326,471, forward strand.
TTAGTTCCAGCAATTTAGCTCTGTTTTAACTAATTTTTCCCCAATTTACAATGACTGTCCACATTTTCCTTTTCACAGCTTCGGATTCCAATTTTAATGAAAGTTTTCTCGGATGCCTCTGCATCATTTTGTCTTAAACTATTTTTGTCTCAAACTGTTTTTGTCTAAAATATAAAGTTTTGTCTTATATTGTTTTTGTCTGAAAATATTTTCTTCTCAAATTTCTTTTGTCTTAAATATAAAGTTTTGTCTCATACTACTTTTGTCTTAAATTTTATATTTAAGACAATTCAATTGATATTAAATTTTAATATAAAATAACTAAAATAAAAAGTGACTTTTTAAGAGAAAAGTTTTCTTTTGTCTTAAACAAATGTCTTAAAATGCCCTTGGTGTAGTAGTGATTTACATTCATTTTACAACATTTCCTGAAGCATTCACCATGTACACTCAATCTAAAAATATATTTCATGAACACTTATTTTCTTTCTTTCCATTAAGCATATTGAATAATTGTTCTTCATAAAATAATACCACTATCCACCATTAAACACATGCACTAAATATAAGTTCACTAAAAATTCAATAAGGTTTCTCTACCCAATGACACCAATTTCATGAATCCACTTCATACACATTTGTGCATTTACATTCATTTTACAACATTTCCTTAAGAATTCACCATATACACTCAATATAAATATATTTAATTCACGAGCACTTATTTGCTTTCTTTCCATTAAGCATACTGAATAATTATTCTTCATAAAATAATACCACTATCCACCATTAAAGACATGCACTAAATATAATTTCACTAAATATTCAATACGGTTTCTCTACCCAATTCACACGCATACACACTTAATTCTACCAATTCCAAATTTTAAGAATTCTTCAATGATCATGCACATAGACACTTCATGCACAAAAGATATGAAACTTCATTTTGTTAACGAAACCAACATTTGAGCATTCATTTGGTCATTAATTATCATTGCTCGTAGGCTTACAATAAGCATAATTAAGAAATGAGATAGAATTTCTAAATCCTAAAATCACTCCATGAATCACCCATAAATCACTCCATAAACTAGATTTTCCTAAATCCTAGAATCACTCCATGAATCATTCTATAAATCATATTTTTCTAAATTCTAAGGTCACTCAATCTATACCTAGAATATAACATGTTTCTCAGGCTAAAATCTTATCTATTATGTCTTATCTCTATCCATAGTTATTTAAAAAAAAAAAATCAAAATAACTTCTCTTGAAGTAATGTTTTCATGTAAAAAGATTTAAAAATAGAAAAATCACTAATTTTTTTTCCTTTCTTGAAATGATGTTTTATGTCCAAATGTTGAAAGTTTAAGTCTAAATGTATGTTTTCTTTTTAACAAGGAGATGATTTAGTTTGCATTTCATCATGATGGTTGTTTCTTTTTTATCCTAAATGTTTATTGGTTGGTTATAAATAGTAAGATAAAAAGATGGAAAACCAAGCCAATTGCAGTAAGTTACTTCTATAGCAAATAGATTTTAATTTTAAATTTAATTTGTCTTATAGAATTATGAAATGAAATGGAATTTTGAGATAGGTTGAGTTTTACATAATTCAAGTTCTATGCCTCTTATATTACACTTAAATATTTATGATTAAAATTCAAACTTTTAATTAGAATTTCAATTTGTTTAATTATCAATTTTGATATATTAAATTGCTAATTTTATTATCATTAGTGTAACCATATAAATTAAATGGTTGGTAAACTTTGATAGACATCAATACATTATAAGTATCTAAACACTTCAATTAAATGAATGGTAAACTTTCATAGACATCAATCCATAATAAACATCAAAACACTTATTTCATGATACATCTTATATTGCTAAAATTAAAAATATACTAAAAACTAACTAAACTATAAGTTTATTTTAAATTATTTTATTAATAATTTTAATATATATATATATATGGAACAAGATTTTTAGTGTCATTTTATCATGTATATTTTCAATATGGAAATAGGCATTGTTGCAAGATTATGGGTCAATAGTATCTCTTATCAATATTACATGCCCCAAAAGCCATACATCACTTCAATTAACAATTTTTTTTAATTAATTGATTTAATTAAAATTAAAAAAAAAGACATAATGTAACATTCTTTCAAAATCACTTCAAAAATAACTACATATTAATATAAATTATATAGTAATTTTTTTTATATGATACATGCATGAGTTATCGCTTTAACAAGTTAACCTCTTGAAAATTTTGACTTGTAGAAATAAAACACCTTGCACGAAACATACTTTTTGTACCTTTTACTGACATTGTATTATTTTTACATTCTTCTTTATAAATTTTGAACTTAAAACCCAAACCAAACTTACTTGGTTGAACATGGTATTGAACTTTACTTGCGTAATACCTTATTATACAAATTCATGATCATAACTATATTAAATTGTTAATCCATCACCATTCAACCCAACCAAACACACACACATATACATAACCAAACCTTAATACATGTGTGTGGTGGTGACTAACCTTATCCCTCACAGTTTTGCGCATTTTATATAAATGTATACCTATCCTTGACATTACACCTCTTTGTTGTCATTATTTATATTGATGTGCAATGCATGTTCTAGACTGTATAGGCCTTTGTGGCACCATATTCATCCATGGAGGTATTATGTAACTCAGTTCAAGCGATCCAAATACATGGACGAGGTGCCCGCGATCCGAGATCAACCCTAGACAAATGTCTCTACCCGACGGTGGTGATTGAATTGGGGTTTATCGATTAGGGGATTATTTTGTGACCATTAGGGTAACTACCTACCCTCGACCTCTCCAACATATGGAGTCATTTGTTGTTGATCTGGTTGAGAGTCGAGATATAGAATATCATGGTTAATTTGGTAAAAAAAATACCAAAAAAATGAGGGTTTTACGCTAAATTTGAAAGGTTTACTATGGTTATATGTATATATTTGAAAGGTTTATTGTTTTTTTTTTTAACAAGAACGGTTATGGTTTATATTAGAATTTGGCCAAAATGCCTTTCACCGGATACATTTGATCGGGCATAGCCCTTAACCTTTCTTTCACTAACTGATCACAGGCCCCTAAACTTGGAAAACCACAAGATTTACTCGAGACTATAGAGTCTATCTCCGTTATTTTCCCTATTTTAAAGAGACAAACAAACTGTTTCAGCAAAATGTAGAAAAACGTGACAAACTTTATGGAATGGGGTCCCAATTCTCAATTCCATCTGCCAAGAGACATCCAGCTGGAAGTGAAACTGCCCTGTTGGCTTCCAAGTCAGTAGCTTTATTATTTTCCCTCAAAACATGAAGGAAGGAAGCAGTCCGGAAGGATTTCACCAAATTTCTGGTTCTTGAAATTACTCTTTCCAGTCTAATGTCTGCAGGAGAGGAATTCTCCACTAGAACTTTGATAATGGATTGAGAGTCTCCTATGATACTGATGTCTGAAAGACCGAAAGCCTTTGCTTGCTTGAGACCTTGCAGAAGAGCCAAGGCTTCAGCTTGCATGCTGGTAGAATGCCCTAAACCCCAAGCGAACTTTGCCACAGTAATACCCTCTTTATTTTTAATAATTCCTCCTGCCCCAGCCAAACCAGGATTGCCTTTCGCTGCTCCATCGAAGAATAAAGAGAATCTGGAATGCCTGAGGAGCAGATCCAAGAGATCATTCTCCTTCCCTCTGAATTGCCACTCTTTTGTGGCCTTGCAATGCCTTATTTCACTAGAGAATTGGAGGTCCATCGAGCCACCCCATTCTAATTATTGCTGACTCAGATTTAGATCCGGAAAATGATCCCCCAGACTTTCTTTCCAAAGGCATTTTATTTTGGTTATGATGAACTGAGCGTTTAGACTTTCATCTCTGAAAACTCTTCTGTTGCGCTCAAGCCAGATCTGCCAGCAAGCAAATTTCGGCAAAGAGAGCCATGCAGTTGTGAAACTCTCATTTTTTGGAAGCGATCCTGGGTAGGAATTCCGCCAGTTTGCAAAAAGATCAGATATGGACGTGGGTAAGGTGAATTCAGAATTCCAGAAGCTCAGAAGGCCGTGCCAAATATCTCTTGAAAAGTTGCAGTCCAGAATAATATGCTGAGCGTTCTCCTCACAATCACAGCATAAGTAGCATCGAGAAGGACCGTGAAATCCTTTCTTCTTCAATCTATCTACAGTTAAAATCCCTCTGTGACATAACATCCAACAGAAAGAGTCAACCTTAGGCATGGTTTTGCGATTCCAGATCCCGTTCCAGACTGCAGGATTAGGAGGGACGTTAGGACAATCATGAAGGCATTTGTATCCTTGTGCAACCGTGTAAAGCCCTGGGGTGGCTCCCCATCCTCGGGCATCCTTCTTACCCACGCGCAGAGGCGCCATACCATTTAATAAAGAAAGGAAAAGATCTCGAGCTTGGGACAACGCAGGAGGGACGGGAGGGAGCCTCCATCGCTGCCAATGTCTGCCTTCCCATTGTGAAATGTCGCAAAGAGTGGTGCATTCAGCGTTGTCCAACCACAAACGCAGCGCTTGCAGAGAGCAGTGGGACGATAGAGGAGGGTGCATCATAATGCTGTCATCCCAAATTTTAATTTCTTTGCCATTTCCAGGGATCCAATACGCTCTGTCTCTGATTAAAGGGGTTGCTTTATGACAGAACTTGATCAGCTGCGAACCTGAGGAGGGTAGGGGGGCGTCTAGACATCTCTTCCTCTTTCCCATGAAATATTTCCTACCATAGGGCTTTTTTCACCCAACCTGGATTTGGACCAATGATTCTCCAGAAGATCTTGGCTCCCATAGCTATGTTTTGGAGGCTAAGATCTTTGAAATTGAGGCCTCCTTCACTCTGGGGCTTGCAGATTTTCTCCCAACTGACTAATGGGATTTTCCTGTCATTGTGATTGCCCCCTTTCCAGAAGAACTTGCGAATGAAGGCTTCCATTTTTTTTATGATGCCTGAAGGGGCTAGAATTACATAGAATTGAAAGATGGGGAGACTGCTAAGAACAGATTTGATGAGAACAGTTTTGCCGGCTAGATTTAACCAAGAGAATCCCCAAGCTTGAATTTTGGCCTTGAACTTGTCCAACAGAGGAATCCAATCTCTGTTGTATGCTAATTTGCGAAAGATGGGAAGGCCCAAATAAGAAAAGGAGGACCAGTTGAGAGTGGCAGTAAAGCCCAGAATTCTTGAGATGGCAGAAAGGATGGGAGCCGAGATGTTCCAGCAAAAAGCTTTGCACTTACCATTGTTTAAACTGCTGCATGTAGCTTCACTGTAGTCATCCAAGACCTCCTTGAATCTAAGAGCAGATCTGGCAGAGGCAACCCCTATCAAGAGGGTATCATCCGCAAAGAGGGTGTGATTAACATTTTTGACCCCTCTGGCTATATTGAGCCCCAAGATATCTTGGTCAACCAGTTTCTGATCCAGGTAGAAACTTAGGACGGTAACATGAAGGATGAAGAGGAGCAGAGAGAGGGGGCAACCCTGCCTAAGCCCTCGTGAATCTTTAAAAAAACTAGCTGCTCTCCCATTCACCAGGGGGGCGATCCAAGGATCAGCAATACAAGCACAGATCCATTTTAGAAAGCCCATTCCAAAGCCAAATTTTTTCAAGACTTCCCAAAGAAAGCTAAGTCTGACCCGATCGAAAGCATTAGCCAGATCTAGTTTGATAACCATACCTTTCTCTTTGCGAAGCTGGCTCGAGTGAATCGCCTCTTGCACTAGGATGAAGTTTTCAGTGAGCTGTCTCCCCTGAACAAATCCACCTTGGTTCTCCGGGATGATGGCTGGAAGAATACCTTTAAGTCTATTGGAAATAACCTTTGTGATTAATTTGTATCCAATATTACAAAGAGAGATGGGGCAGAACCGATTAAATTCTTTAGCACCCTTTTCCTTGGGTATGAGGGCAAGAAAAGCTGAATTGGTACTGCCCCCAATTTTCTGCCAGTCTTGTGATTTCAAAATCATTTTTTAGAGGTCTTTCTCCACAATCTGCCAGCAGGTTTGAAGAAATCTTGCTGTAAAACCATCTGGGCCTGGGGCTTTGTCAGGCTCCATGTCTGAGAGGGCATCCTTTATTTCATGAATAGAGATCTTTGCTTCAAGCTGCTGATTCATTGAAGGTGATATCCTAGGGGGAACCGCCTCCAAGAATTTGGAGTTTGGGTCCATCACGCCCTCTTCTCTATACAGGTTTTGAAATTGGTTTAAAGCTGCTCTCTTTATGCTATCAAAGTCTTTGTGTGTCAAATTGCTATCTTTGATTTCTGCAATAGAATTGAAGCTCTTTCTGGCTTGTGATTGCTTGTGGAAGAAGGTCGAATTTCTGTCTCCTGCTTTAAGCCATAAGGTCCTAGACTTCAGTCTCCAATGCTCTTCCTCCGAAAGGCAAGATTTGTGGAAGATTTGCTGGAGCTCAGCTTCCTTATCTAGAACTTCTTTAGTGATTTCTGCATCTTCACATTGGGCATGGTGCTGGGAAAGATTATCTTGAGCCTGCTTTCTCTCTTTTGCAGGAGAGGGAAGAGCTTTGGCCCAAGATTTAAGCACCGTTTTTAGTCTTCTAAGTTTTTCTTCCCAAATGAAGAAAGGGGAACCTTTCACTGGCATTTTCCAGCAGTCATGAACCAAGTTCAGGAACTCAGGTTCTTTGACCCAAAGAGGGTTGAATCTGAAGGGGATGGGGCCAAGATCTTTGTGGCCCAGCATCTCAAGCAAGATGGGCTTATGGTCAGAAACACTGCATGGGAGGATATGCAATCTGAAATCTAAGCCCAGCAAAAGAAAGGAACTCTGAACCAAACATCTATCAAGTCTAGCTGCAATGTGACAAGGACCTATTCTTTTTTTAGACCAGGTATACTTACCATTCGTTGGAGGGATGTCAAGCAGATCCCAATCCTGCATGAGGTCTTCCACCCATTCCCTTACAGGGTCCCTTACGATTGTGCCTCCTCGCTTTTCCTCCATGCGCAAGGTGAGGTTAAGATCACCTGCCACGATGATGTTTTCCAAATTTTCTGACTCCGACAGATGTCTGATGGAGTCCCAGCACTCCCTTTTCTCCCCTATATTTGTTGGAACATAGACATTGAAAAGACTGACTGCCACCCTCGAGTCCAAAGGCTGGAGCTTCAAAAACAGCCAGTGGGTGTTGTGCAGCACGGTGACCAATCTGAACTTGAGAGGGTTCCAAAGGGAGCCCAGTCCCCCAAATGCTCCCCGTGCTGAAACTACATGTCCACTGCTACCTTTCCAAAAAATTTTACTGATTTGGAGAAACTCCTTGTCCTCCATTTTGGTCTCCTCAATCGGAAGAATGTCTGGAGCTTCTCTTCTTATAAGGCTTCTCATTGCTTCTTCTTTCAATTTGCTCCCCATTCCTCTACAGTTCCAAGAGACAATCTTCATCATTTATTTTTATGATGATGGGCTCCCTTGGAACCCTGCGCTTGGTTTTTTACCATCTTCGGATTTTTGCCAAGAAGTTTCTCCAGAGTGGGCTGACTACCCTGAAGCTTGTCTTTGTAAGTTTCCTGATCTCTCTTTTCTCTAGCAGATTTGCGGCCCCTTGCAGATCTTCTGAACAATATCTGCGTATCTCCTATTTCTCCATCCTCCTCAGACTCCTATGAGTCATGTTCCTCCTCGGAGGCTTCTGTTTGCTTATCCTTGTTTCTTGCCGTGACGCTTTCTTCAGGTCTTGTTTCTACTGAAGGCGTTTTTCCTAAAGGTTGATCTTGCCTATCTTCTTCCTGAGGAGTCTCTTCAGCAGAGCTTAAGACCTCATACCTGTTTTCTTGGCTTTTTGGCGGGGGAACATTCTGGATGGAGGCAGGCTGGGGTCCATGAACCCCAGATTTCTTGTGAGTCTTTCGCCTCTTGACCTAGTTCCAGCCCTCTTCCTTTCCTTTCTCAGCTTCCCCTTTGTTTGGGCACCCTCTTGCAAAATGGACATATATGTGACATTTGCGACATTTGAAGGGGATTTTCTCATAGTCCAGCACTTGTACATGTGTCCAACTGCCCACCTTTAATTTAATGGCCTCCAGAAGCCCCACCTCTAAGTCCACCTCAACACAAATTCGGGCGCAATCATACTGATCATTGTTGTTTGCTCTGTCAATGAATTTTCCCAGAGTATCTCCAATGTGCTTGAGGGACTCCCAGTTCCAACAGTGCACTGGTAGATTGGGGAGCTAAACCTAGACAGGGACTGTCGTTGGGACATCCACAGCCGGATCGAAATCGGGGGTCCATTTGTTAAGGTAGAGGCCCTGAGGTCCCATGAAATAGGGCTCATTCCTGAAGATCAGGTCCTTATCCTCCTTGGTGTTGAACTCGAACAGAAAGAAGCCTCTACCCAGAAAATAAGAGGTGACTTTAGTTTTGATCAGCGGAACCCAGTTCTTAATGACCCAGTTTTCTGTGGATCTTGGCGAGGGCCAAAGACCCGTGAATTGACCCACCAGGGCCCGATCTTCCAGGGACAAAGCGACCTTGATCGAACCCTTAGGAGGGAGGTTTACCTTCCGAACATCGTCGAGCCTTTTGACGAACTTAGTAGCTTCAGATTTCTTCTTTTTGGGCAGCGAAGCAAGAAGAGAGGAGAAGGTTGCTTCAGCTTCGGGGAGAGCGGCTTGCGAGGGACCGGTGGGCGAGCCTCGGGCCTCCATGGCAAGAAGATCAAAACAGAAAACCCAATCTGCACCAAGCAAAGGAACGAGGCATCTCAAGGCCGGGATGAAGGAGAATCCAAATAGTCCCTGCAAGCAGAAACCCTAAGGGCGCAGACCCAAGCAGATCTGACAAGAGATCGAGAGGCTCAGCGAGATCTTGAAGCAGGGCAGGAGGAAAGAAGGGAGCCTAGCAGAACCGAGAGGCCCAGAGGTCAGGAGGACCTGGGGCAGAGGCAGAAATGGCCGAGAGGGCAGAGCCCAGCCGCAGGCTGCGCAGAGTATCGCAGCAGGAGGCAACAACGCGCAGTGCAAAAAAAAAATCACAAAGCAAAGGTTTATTGTTACATGTATATTTTTGCAACTTTTACAACATTTTCATACATTACATCCACTAATTATTTGGTTTGTGGTATATTTGCAGGTCAAACCCGAGCTTTTCTTCGAGGTTTTGATCTCAGCTACCATCTTCCACAAGGATTCTCGAAGTTTTCCTCAAGGTAATTTCTTTGAATTTAAATCTAAACCCTAACTTAATTATTTCCAAAATGGTTTTATTTATACATATATTTAATATCAATACATTATTTTCATTATAGCCTAGTATTAGAGTGAAGATTTCACCCTCTTTTGTCCCAGCTACTCTTGTATATATTTTTACCAAAAAATTCCAAGTATTTTGAGATTGGACTAAGACAATTATTTTCATTCTTTCTTGGTCAATTCTTGGTTTTGTGGTATTTATAAAGTTCAATTTAAATACTTGCAAACCTTTTTATTGTTGTTATGACTACTAGAGGTGCTCAATTTTTATTATCCATTTAAGGTTCTTGATGCCATATTCAAGTTTCAATTTTTCTTCTAACTACATACAATGTGGTTATAGTTCGGTTATTTATAAAAAAAGGGGCTTGTAGCTAGTTGGGGTTTCTTGTATGATAGGGCTTATAGCTAGTTGGGGTTTCTTGTATGATAATTTTGAGGGTTTATTAGAACTCTTTCACGCAGAAAGACATGTTGTCATAACTATAATGTACATATATATATATATATATATATATATATATATATTAAGGGTTTTTCTTCTTTTATTAACTCAAAAATTTGTATTCTATTATTTAAACTATTGTTGAAGCCTCCATGGCCAAAATTGAGAATTTTTTTCTTTGTTTTGGGAAGAAAATTTGTATTTCTTTCTCTAAGATGTCACATGCTAATATAACCATAGTCATGATCTTTACATCCTTGATATCTTTGTTTCCATTATGTTTTCCATGCACATGTATAATGAAAATTCATTGTGTTCGTGCACACATGTATCATGACAATCTTGAAATTTTTTGCATTGGTAATTTTATTCATCTTCCTATAATATAAGGTATTTTTCCTAAAACATATGATTGTAGTGACAATAAATCTAAATGACTTATGTAATTATTATTTTGTTTAGAAGGTACAAATTAGGCTAAAGTCTGGTGGACTCCTATCATGGGGTACTACTTAAGGTTTTATCTAAGCACTAATATTCCCTTATCTAGGACTTCTTGTCTTTGGCCTATAACAACTCACCTAGACATAAAACTTTATACATTTAATTCAACGGTATTGCTTATTTTTTTATAATAAGCGATATATATATATATATATATATATATATATATATATATATATATATATATATATATATATATATATATGCCCGAAAGAATACATTTTTAAATGCAACTAAAATGTTAATGTTTAATGTTTAAATGTAGATCCTTTGGATCATGTTATTTCTCTTACCACCTAGGTATTTCTTCTACCTTAGTCAAACTCTCTCGTTTTATGTTCATATCAATTTACACAATGGATATGAGGGTTGGTCCTTAGATAGGGTTTCTTCCCCAATCGGAAGGGTGTTTACTCTATACCTATAACAATCAATTTTTTTTGCAACAAAAATAATACAAATACACATACATACATATATTCCACTCACAAAATTTTAGTAGTGTTATCCATTCATTTTTCTAAAAATACCCGTAAACACTTAAAATCATAAGAACATCACATTCATTCTTTCATGACCTTGAAAATACATAAGTAATATAATCTAGACATTCATATACTTACCTACAAAATTCTTGAAAATAGATTACATTCCTCCCAATTGTGAGCTATGTTTCTCAGTATTCCCGTAAGCTCCAACTCAAGGTTCTGTTAATTTATGGGATTTCCCAATTTGGTAGAGATTTGAGATTATTTCAATTCTAATAAGTTCCTCCATGATAAATTCCTCATTTTCATTTATAACATTCATTTACATATAAGCAATTTACAATAAGACTGTAATTTTTTTTTTGTGTTGCATTAGTTTTTTTAATATGTATTCAGCCTTAATTGTTTTTTTATGTTGCACTTTTTTTATATTTATTAAGCCCTAAATTGTTTTTGTGTTGCATTAGTTTTTTTATATTTATTAAGCCTTCGGCTATGTCAACCACATTAATATTTTTAATGTGGTTGTACTAGTTTTTATTTTTTTGAAAAAATATTGTTAACTTTTCATTAATGACAAGTTAAATAATTATACACCAATTCCTGTGGAAAAAGTAAGTGGAATCTAGCAGAAATTTGGGATCAAATTCTATTCATCATAATGCTTTAATCCTAAAAAAATATTCTCATTTCACACGAAATTTCTTTTACATCTTGACCCAAATTTTAATTAAGAAATTTTAATATCATGAAAATATAAATCAACATATTATAACTATTGAAGAATGAAAAGTAGAGAGGTTTATTGATATTGGAGATTATAAAAAGAAGTATTTGGTAAAAAAAAATATATAATAAAAATAGAAAGATGGATTGCTTAAATATGTATTAAGAGTGAGATTCAAAATTAGAATTTTGGGAGTTATAAATCAATATCTAATCAACCTTGGCTATAATTAAGGATTTAAATAATTTGGTTAGGGTTTGAGCTCCGGGCGATGGCGGTCGTTTCTTTCAGGTCTTGGCCCCAGTAATGATGACTCCGGCCCTTCATTGATCACGGCGACAGCAAATATGTCAGCCCGTGTACCGGCTGACCTGAACCGACGTTTTTTTCTCAGAACCCGAGGCAGAGGTGGAAAGGTTGGAACCGGGAGCTCGAGTTTCTCAACCTTGGGATGGAGTTAACCCATGTAACTTGGTTTTGTTTACTGCGCATTTTCTTGACAACAAGGTTTTCGCGTCGGTGGCGGTTTCCAAGCGTTTTTGTTTTTAGTTTGTTAAGGTGCGGCTAGAATGGGTTATGATAGCGAATTTCTGGAGCTCGAACCTACGCCGGAGGACCTCCTGACGTGTTGGGGTCACGAGGTATCAACGAAGAACCTAGATTTGTTCTTCCCGAAGAATTTATCCCTACATGGTCCCAACAGTGAGGTTTTTGCCGAAAATACTCATTCTGGTCGTCGAGATAAGGACATTCTGAGCCCGTGGCAAGGTTTTGGGAAGGAGAGAGCGATACCTGTGGAGAGTCAAGATCAGTTAAGAGCCGTCGAAGACAGGGCGGAATTCCTGAAACTCTTCTCTCGTATAAGCTCGACGAATAAGGAACCAGGTAACACATCACACCCTAAGCTCTCGGGTGGTTTGGAAGATATTGTAGGATCTTTTGTTTTTCAAGGTGCGCCAAGCTCACAATCAAAAGGGAAAGAGGCTCTGGTCGGTGATACTCAGCAAGGTCAAGTGCATCCATGGCAAGGGTTTCCATGGCGTCCAGATTCAGGGTTTCAAGATGGGTACCAAAGGAGAGGAGGACTGCCAACAAGTCTCCCACAAGCCATCGGGGTCCAAAATCGACAGATCCGGGCCACAAATGGTGATGGGGTTGCAAAGAATCCCTGGCAAGCGACTTGCACATTAAACCCCCAATCTGTCAATTGTGCGAAAGAGGCTGGGACGGTCGAAGGAAACCCTCAGAGGCCGTTTGAGGAAGGTGAAGCTCCCGCCGCCTTTGAAGAAGTGGGTCAAGGGTCGATACCTGTGGATCTACCGGAAGCCCCAACCCCAAATGCTGAAGGAACAATCGGCATTTCCAAGGAGGTCGTTGGGGAAAAACGACAGAAGTCGAAGCCCATAAAGCAGAAAGAAAATCGTCCACTTTGCCTTCTGGGAGCAGATATTAGCATAGAAGAAGCAATGGACGCGACAGAAACTGTCCTGGTTGGCCGGGTAAGAGGCAGAAAGTATTCGGCTGAATATATAAAGAATTGGGTTAATACAGAGTGGAATGAAGCTCCGGGGAAGCCTACTGAGATCTTGGTTCTGGAAAGGGGATGGTTCAGTATACATTTTGAGAGCAAAACACATGTGGACTGGGTTCTTGAAAGGATTTGGAGCTTTGGGAAGCGCCCAATTCTGTTCCGCAGATGGACACCTCTCTTTGATGCGCAGAAGGAGAAAATGGCTGAGTCCCCTGTATGGGTAAAGATCCCGGGTCTCCCCCTTCAGTTCTGGACGGAATCTGTGTTCGTCTCAATAGGCAATACTTTGGGGAAATACCTGGATTATGACAAATCCTACCTCATAACCAAGGATAGAAGTATGGCTCGTGTTTTGGTAAGCTTAAATCCAAAGGAGGGCTTGGCGGACGCAATGACCCTAAAATACCGGGAGCTAGAATTCTTACAAATTCTGGACTATGAAAATCTTCCGTTCCGCTGTTTAAGGTGTCATCAGTGCGACCATCTTGCGAAGGAATGTCCATTGGGACACCGACGCCGTCGAAGACAATGGAAACCCTTCAGTGCCCAGGGAACTACTGCACAGGGTTTTCAGGGGTTTCAGCAAAAGGCCTCCGATCCCGTAGTCGAGCAGATGAGGACAACGGAAGTCTCTATGGAGCAGATCCATCCCCCGGAAGGCAATGCTGCTCTTACCTCTCAGGCTACTCCGCCGGTCACCCTAGCTCCACTTTCAGACGAGCTCGCTGGGGCGTCTTTGGCGGGTATGATTCCCTTATCCTCCTCTTGTGATGTTTCATCTGTTTCATCTTTACAGTCTTTCTCTGTTTGGCCTGGTCCATCTGGGCAGATTGTTAATGATTTTTCTGCACTAAATCTTTCAAAAGCCTCTACCGATAGCATGCTTATCTCTGTTCCTTCCTCTCCTGTGGATGTTCACCCAACTCCCGAGACGGATTTTTCTCTCGCTGAGTCCTGTGAGGGTGTTACCTCGGTAGTTGTCTCTTGCGCTCAACCCTTGGACAATCCCCCTTATAATCTTCGTCCCTTGGCCAATAGAAAGGTTAAGGGTCTGGAAGTAGGAGGTATTGCCTCGGATCCCATTATAATAGGGCCAAGGAAGTTAAGGGGCAGAAAATCATTTCTCTCAAAAGCCCAATTCAAAGTCGTCATGGACATAGCCGACGGGAAGCAGAAAACCTTTCCTGGGGTGCTTAGAGCAGAGCCACCACCCCCCCCCTTTCCCTGATGATCCTTCTTTCTTTCAACTGTAGAGGCTTAGCTAGCCAGCCGAAAAAGCTAGCCTTCAAACACCTTGTGCACTCTTACAATCCTGATGTTATTTTCCTCCAAGAAACTATGGGGAAAAGCGATGATGTAATTTTCTCTCTTCAGAAGCTCTTGCCTGGCTGGGTCTTTACAGCTCTGGATGCCTTAGGCAGGTCGGGAGGTGTTGCAACAGGCTTTAACTCGAGGAAACTTAAGGAAGTCTCCTCCTGGGGATCTGCAAACTGCCTGGCCATGGAGCTCTACTCGGGGGAGTTGTACATTCCTATCCTGTTCCTAAACATCTATGGGCCCTGTATGGAGAGGGAAATCTTTTGGAATTCCTTTTTCAACCACTCTTGTCTCTCCCATCCCAATCTCATTATAGGGGGAGACCTGAATTTCTCCCTTGGGGATTCGGAGTCCTGGGGAGTTAATGCACACTCGGATCCCCTCTCGTCTTTCTTCAGAAATAAATTGGCTTCCTCACATCTGGTGGACGCTCCTCTGATCAAATTGCGCCCCACCTGGAGGAATAGACGTATTGGGGCAGATTGGGTGGGCAAAAGGCTTGATCGCTTTCTTCTCTGTGAATCTCTGGTGGAATGGCTTCCAGTCTTTCGACACTGGGTTGGGGAAGGGGGTAACTCGGATCACTTCCCTGTTCTTCTTGAATTAAAAGGAACCTCAGGAAAACCTGGAATCCCTTTCAAATTTAATTCTTCCTGGTTGAAGGATGCCTCCTTTGAGGCCCTCTTCCATGATACATGGAGAAAGGACAACTATCACGAAGAGGGAAGCAGAAGTATCTGGTTCTGTAATAATCTTAAGAGACTGAAGAAAGCAACAAAAGAATGGGCGAAACAGAGGAACTTGAAGGAAGAAGAAGAACTCAAGAGTATAAATTTTGAGTTAGATCTTCTGGAAAAGTCGGATGGAATTGGCTATGAATCTTTGGAATCCCGGAATAGAATAAAAGACCTGGAAGCAGCTCGGAGGAAAATTCTCCAGATTAGGGAGGAAAGTTGGAGATTGAAAAGCAGAGCTATTTGGCTGCAAGCAGGAGATGAAAACTCCAAGTTCTTTCAGAATTATGCAAAGGGTCGAAAGATAACTAACACTATCTGGGAACTGAAAGAAGAGGACGGGGAAATGGCAAAATCTTTTGAAGAGTTGGCTGCCCTTGGAGTAAATCATTTTAAAAATCTCTTCAAAGCTCCGGAGGAAGTTTCCATAGCAGAGGTCAACAGAGTTGCCCAATTTTTCCCAAGATATGTTGAGGAAGAAGAAAATGACTCTATTATGGAAGTAGTCTCTAAACAGGAAGTGGAAGACATTCTCAAGGAAATGCAGAAGGACAAAATTCCTGGACCAGATGGCTGGACAGTAGAATTTTTTCTCCATTTCTTTGAGTTCCTGGGAGATGAACTAGTTGCGGTGGTGGAGGAATCGAGATCCTCTGGATCTATCTATCAACCTTTCAATTCTACTTTTCTTTCCCTAATACCCAAATCAGAACAGCCATCCTCTTTTGATGACTTTCGACCTATTTCCCTTTGCACCTGTGTTTATAAAATCATTGCCAAACTAATTGCCTCCAGATTGAAGCCTTTCTTATCAAGACATATCTCACCAGAGCAGTTTGGCTTTTTGGATGGTAGACAGATTCATGAAGCAGTGGGGATTGCCCAAGAAACCCTGCATACCTTAAAAAGAAGTGGTAAGAAAGGGGCAATTGTTAAAATAGATCTATCAAAGGCCTATGACATAATAAGTTGGATGTACTTGCGCCTTCTGTTGACTCACCTTGGGTTCAGATTTGATATAGTAAGATGTATCATGAGCTGCATAACTACTTCCTCCATCTCCTTGCTAATTAATGGAGCAGCTTCATCTTTCTTCAATCCGGGAAGAGGTCTAAGACAAGGATGCCCCTTGTCTCCACTCCTTTTCTTGTTGGCAGCTGAAGGGTTAAGCTTGATGATTAACAGGGAAAAAAGGCAAGGCGAGGTCAAAGGTTTTGAAGTGGCTGTTAACTTGTGGATAACTCATCTGCTCTTTGTGGATGATATCATTTTATTTAGCAATGGCAGTACAGAGGATTGTAGAGCTCTCAAGAACATCCTGGAACTTTTTCTTAAAGCCACAGGTCTCAAAATCAATGAGCAAAAATCGACTCTCACAGTATCTGGAATGTCTTTGGAAGAGAGAGGTAGCGCAGGGGCACTTCTTCCTTTTGAAGTCAAAACTCTGCAGGAAAGTTTCAAATACTTGGGATTTATTTTGAAACCTGATTCCTACAGGAATCAGGATTGGAAATGGCTACTGATCAAAATAGAAAAGAAACTAAATCTCTGGAGCCATAAATGGCTGTCTCGAGCAGGGAGGCTAGTTCTAATAAAATCAGTTCTGATGGCCATTCTGGTGTACTGGGCAAGTCTAATGTGGGTACCCAAAGGTATACTAGCCTCCATAGATAAATTGTGCAGCAGATTTTTATGGGCTGGATCCAAAACTGAACATGTGACACCTTGGGTTGCTTGGGATAAGATCTCGAGACCAAAAGAATGGGGTGGTTGGGGAATTAAACATTTGTTCTCCTTTTCAAAATCCCTAGCAGCTAAACTAACATGGAGATTTATCTCGACTGATTCTCTATGGTTGATGGTTACAAAAAGGAAGTACATAGCCCCGGCTACTGCATTAGAATGGGTTCGAAATCCTACAAAGTCTTCCAAAAATGCCTCTGTAGTCTGGAAGGCAGTAGTCGCTTCGGCTCACATTATAGAACAAGGTCTTGCCTGGAAAGTAGGAGAAGGTATTCGGGTGAGAATTGGCTGTGACCCCTGGGTGGGGTGCTCGGAAAGATATGCCCTATCAAATGACCTGAGACAGTTTTTGACTGAAAGGGGTTATCAATATTTGAATCAAGTGGCAAACCCTCGGAAAACTTCCATATGGAGACAAGGGTGGCTGACAGGTGCTGACCTTCTTTTGGAGGAAAGGTGGAGGGAGGAATGGAGCCTATATGTGACGGACCTTCAAAACTCTTCTGTTCGGATCTCAGAAAGAAGGGATGAGTTAGTTTGGGTCCATGCACAGACTGGAATCTATTCCCCTAAGATGGGTTATAAATGGATGATGTCCCAACAAGGATGGGAAGACCCTGCCTGGTGGACTAAGCCCCTATGGAAGTTAAAATGTCCTGCAAAAACCAGACTCTTCTTCTGTTGCATCCTACAGAAAAAAGTACCTACTTGGGATTTCTTGCAGAAAAGGGGGAAAATTGGTCCTGGCTGGTGCTCTCTTTGCAAAACAAACGAGGAATCTACTCAGCATTTATTCCTAACCTGTCCTTACAATGTCAGTCTGTGGGCAGAAACATTGAGACTTATCAATTCCCCTCTCAGATGGGAAGGAGACAGTATACAGCAAGCTTGGCATCGATGGTGGCAGTCAACCTCTGATGACAATATCCGCTCCCTACCTCTCTTGATATCTTGGGGCATGTGGCTAGCAAGAAACCAATTAATCTTCAAAGATCTCCTTTTCCCTATTGGGAAATTGGCTGTGGCAGGGGTAGCCATTTTTGACAGCTTTCCACCCTCATCAGGTCAATCCAGCTCTCGCTCCATACAGCCAGAATTCATCAGAGAATCTGTTCCATGGGATTTTTTCGATGGTGCAGCAGACCAAAATGGACAATGTGGAGCAGGTTTGGTTATACATGAAAACACTGAAAAATCCTTTCGAGCATCAGTAGGTCTGGGGCAAGGAACAAATAATTTTGCTGAACTCAAGTCTTTACACCACTTACTATGTTGGCTCTCCTTGAAACAAATGAGACAGGTTCAGATCTTCGGTGATTCAAAGAATGTAGTGAACTGGTTCAACAGGACTCAACAATGCAGAAATTACATTTTACTTCCTTTGCTTAATGAGATTATGAATATTAAAAGTTTTTTTCATGATATTACTGTTTGCCACATTTACAGGGAAAGAAATCAGGAGGCCGATACCTTATCTAAAGCAGGTGTACAGCAAGCTCTGGGGACCTGGGCAGTAACTGAGATGGATAGGGGGGTGATCACTCCTCTGGATCAGCCAGAGTTCGGATGATGCTGTGCTGTCAGCATTATGTTTTAATTTTCTGCAAGTTTGTGTTGTTTCAAAACATTCCGGTTATGTTTTATCTTTCCTGTCATGATTTTGTATATATTTCATGGACCATGTTGTTTCACATTCACAAAACAGGCTGTTTTCCTCGTCCAAGGAGGCCTGAGTAAACAGTCAAAAACAAAAAAAACTACTTTTATGCTGCTTTTTGAGATGATCTGGGATCGGAATAGTGTCCACTACCGATCTCAGCAGTTATACACCATTGCACAATATCTGGTAATTTTACATGTTTTTCTGAAGTCTTGGCTTCTTCTATTTCCTTATCTCTGTTTCGGCATCATGCCGGGAGATAGGAAAGACAGGAAGCGAACACTATGATGACATTTTCTCTTTTTTCTGCTCTGGCAGCCTTAGTAGTACCATGAGTACTCAAGGTAGTCGTAACTGCCTTGATTTTTCCTTCCTCGAAGGGTTTCAGGTCGGTTTATTGTAATGCTTTTGCATATGCTCTGTGATTCTCTAATATATAGAAAATCCGATTTTTTTCTGTGGAAAAAAAATCAATATCTAATAAATTTAGAGATATTCTTTAATATTGCATCAATGTATTTATTATATTATATTATAGTATAGTAAAATATCTTAAACTAAATAAATTAAATTATAATTATAATAAATGAATTTCTTCCTTAAAAAATGTAATTTCAAAAATAATAATAAATTTCAAAAATAATTTAAATTTAATAAAATCTAAATTCTATATAATTGTACTTTTGGCTACATAGTTTTTCCCTAATCTATCTACTCACAAAATTAATTTATAATATTAAAAAAAATTAATAATAAAAAATGGATGGAAGCTCTAAGTTAAAAAAAATTACAAAAACATTCAATTATGATTATTTTTATGTTTTATAATTTCTCTTTTAATATATATATATATATATATATATGAGGTTTATGGAATTTTTTTAAGAAGATAAAATATAAAATCTTTCATTATAAAATACACTATGGCTATTCATATCATCACATGTACATATCTTAAAAAAGATAGGAGAAGTAAGACAACTAAATGAAATCAATACAAGAGAGAAAAACCACTAGAGCAGTCATGTGGAATACATCAAAGGAAACACCATAGGACAATGAAATAACTAAAAATTGGAATGCATCAAAAGAAACACCATAGGACAATGAAATAACTAAAAATTCCAACAAATCACTAGTCACTAGTAATCATATCAAAAATCCAAGGACCCGAGGATGAACAAAGCATCCACTGCCAAATTTTACCCTTGATACACATGAACACATGAAAGGGTATGTCATAGAACGAAGGAAGAAGGGCCAAAATGTTTTCCATCCAGTGATGTAGAAGAGATACCTCAGGGACTTATTTCCCTATACCCATTCAATCTGTGTTTTGGAGTCCCTAGTTATTTGAATACTAAAGAATTTCCCACAAAGCCAGAATCTTAGCTCGACAGTTGGAGCCACCCATTCTAGTAGAACTCTTCCATCATTCGAAGCTATATCAAAGAGGCCATAAGATAAGAATCCCCTAGATCCTTGAAAGGGAACGAATGCTTAGGAGCTTATGGGATCCATGGGTCAATCTCAAAAAAATGTCCAAAAATTTTGAGACTCATGAAGAAATTCTTCTATGTGATTCATCTATATTAGTGATAACTAAGTCCATGGAATATTTATAGGAGTCAAATCCATCCAAAAAGATCACACCCATGGGCTCAACCAAGAAGCCTAACTTTGAGAGTGTGGAAACATTTGAACTCTTAACCTTTCAATAGCAAAAATGACTCAAACTCAACTAATACAACTAAACCTAACTTTGAGAGTGAAAACCATTGAACTCTTAACCTCTCAATGCAAAAATGACTCAAACTCAATTATTTCAACTAAACCTCCCACATAAATCACTCAAACTCAATTATTTCAACTAAACCTCCCACATAAGGATTTTTTTATTTTTTATATTATTTTGAATAAAAGGTAAACTCCTACTTCACACTTATTTTGAATTAAATGTTAATGAACGATCAATTTTAGAAGATATGAATAGGCTCTCTCAATGTCCTTCGGCTAATCACTTTCAATGTCCTTCGGCTAATCACTTTTTTAGAGAATTTTTCACGAGAACACTCTAGTAAATTCGAAAATTCATACAATTTAAGGTTCAACTTTGTGTGTGCGAAGGACCTGCCACATTCGAGGATCTCTCTGAATTACAGTAAATGAAGAATGAGTTTTGAACCATATCATTCAGAAAATTCCCAGTTAAATGTCGAGACATTGTCGAACACACCATCCCTGTGTAATAAGACCATAGCTCAAACGATATACGTTATTGTTACCATTCCAAATCCAGACAATGTCTTGGAGAGCCGGTCTCAGCTCTTGGCTGCACAACTTACTGTACTCCACCGTATCTCCCCTGTCTTGTGAAGCTGCAACATGAAGAGCGAGGTGTGATTTCAAAAATATCAGCATCGATAGACAAACGACCTTTCAGCCCCACCTCCGAACCCTGGAGCTTGATCTTGCAATCCAAGGTCTTCTTGACGCCGAATCTCAACAATTTGGCGATCTCCTTCAGCTTCGATATCATGCTCGATACCGGTTGAGCTGATGTGAACCACAACTCATGCTTCAACGAACAGTCCCGACAGATTGAACGCCGACGACAGGTAGATTATGTCGAAGGCGAAGGCGTTGAAGCGGGCCGGCCTGGGAACAAAGAACGCCGACTCGACATCGTCAAGGCGGCCGACATCGACATTGTTTTGAAGCCCACCCGAAACCAGGGGAGCATTCATAACACAGAAAACTTGCCATCGATAAACGGTGAACCGGATGGACGGAGGAGGAACTACCGTAGGTAAAACTCTGACCGCTTCTTCCTATCTCATCAAAATGACAACACGACAGCGTTAGAAAACAAAAATAAATAGGGAGGAAAGTCATGATTATTCTTACTGAGCATAAAAATGTAGTTCAAACCCTAACCAAGGATCATACGAGCAAATTAAGGAGACAGAACGAGAGACTGTGTTTACCGATTGGCTCCTCCAAGAAGTTGCAGGCCGGAGAGATAAACTGAAGCGACGGTGGGCGGTAACTAAGAAACAGAATGGCAGAGCAACACACCGGGAGTGCAAGAAACAGAATGAGGGCTTTAGGAGCAGGCAAGAGGAGGGTAGTTACCCTCTAACGCCTCTCCCTCAATATCCACCGTGAGATCTTCCCCAATTCTTCTTGTCCGTCGATCTGTCAGCGATCCCAAGGCGCTGCCACATCGTCGATCAACCTTGGATCTCGAAACGCAGGGTCGCCACGTGGTGCAACAAGATCCTTGTTCTGGAAGGCTCGAGATTGTTGGGTTTGGGAACTACCGCCAACCCGTTAATAAATTCTAGAGGTCAACCTCATGAACCATGTAAAGTAAGGTGAAATATAGGTTTCCTAAATGTAGTTTAAGCCGGACCTTGTTTATATATTCCTATCACATCACACTATTTTGTCATTCCATACTAAATGCAATGTTAATTCATTACACTACCAGCATATCAAGTCATTACATTACCCAGAGTGTATTAAAGTCATTAACACTAATATTCGTCACAATTGATAAAGGCACAATAGAATTTATATATATTGACCATTGTAAATTTATGTTTAATCTTAGCGTTGAAAGGTAAGAGAATGTTTTTTTTAATGGTATGGTGGGGATGCCACACAAAGACACAATAATTAATATGAAAAGTAAAACTTTGTGGGTACTATGTTACAATCTGAGATGTTTTTAATATTTTTAAACCTATCTGTCAATCCTTGTTTATACAGATCAGATAGATGTGGCTCTCGTGGTTCATGTGATCACATTTGCATGCGTAACGCATGTTCGTTTAAAACTATTAAAAAACTTGTAATAAGAACCACCGGATTCCTCTTAACCATAAGATAAACACAAGTGTTGACATGAGAAGAGGAAAAATTCAGGTGAGCGATGGCAAGTTCTGCCAAAATCTGGGTGCTTCGGATTATTTGAATAGCCGCAACTGGAAGCTTCCCTCACATCAAACATGTGGAGTTGGTGACCGGGACTGGTATTGATGGAATGCTTTTTATCAAATGTATACGAGGAAACCCATTTCAATTCGACACGGATTTATTTAAAGTCAACGGCCGAATTTTAATTCCGATTAAAAGTTCGTTTGTGGAGAAGAGTTGGCCTGGCCGTTGCCTTTACTCAAAGAATTCGATTATTCTGTCTTTTGAAAAAACAGAATTCCGTTATTCTAACCAGTGACCACTCATTTTCGATGAGAGTTCCCACGTTTGTCATTTAGATTGTATTTTTAATATAAAAATATTTTACTAAGGAGAGAATTATTCTAATTTCTTTTTCATATGCAATATTAATAATAATAAAAAATACATTAGAAAAATTGTATATAAGTGAACTGACTTTTAACTATAAAAATATTTCGTTCAAAAAATAGTTATTAAAGAAAAAAATTTAATTTACTTTCTTTTTCATATACAATATATACCTTCGAATCATTAAAAAAATCTATTTGAAAAATGGTATATATGTAAATGAATTTATTTTAAAATATAAGTGTATTTCATTAAAAAAAATTAGTTTCTTCTTTAAGAACAAAATATACCTAAATCTTAATTTGTTTTTTCATAAAGAATACTCAAAGAATTCCTTGAAAAACTTGCACATGTGCAAGTGAATGAGATCGTCATATCACTTTTTATTTTCTTCTTTTGAAGTGATGTTTTCATGTAAAAAAAGTTCAAAAAAACTTCGCTTGAAGTGATGTTTTCATGTAAAAAAAATGATCACTGTTTTTTTCCCTCCGTTGGAGTGATGTTTTCTGGTTCAAATGTTATAAGTTTAAGTTAATGTAGGTTTTTTTTGAACAAGTGGATGATTCACTTTTTATTTGATTATGGTGATTGTTTCTCTTTTATCTCAAATGTTTGTTAGTTAGTTATTAATAATAATATAGAAGATGGAAAACTAAGCTGATGAAAGTAAGCTAATTTTATAACAAATAAATTTAATTTTAGATTTTATTTTTACTTTAATCGGTTTCTTTTTAATATTTTAAATTTATTATTTATTATTTTTTATTTTACATAAATAATTATAAATAAATGAATGAAGTGGAATTTTGAAATAGATTAAGATTTACATAATTTAATTTCTATACATTTTAACTTATATTTAACTATTTATGATTAAATTTTAAAGTTTTAATTTAAATTTTAGTTTGTTTAATTATCAATTTCAATATGTTAAATTGTCTTTTCTTTTTTCTTTTTTTTCTTTTTTTTTTTATTACTTTTAGACTAATCTTAATCTTCTCATTTTTTCTCCTCCCATCCCACCCACGGGTTTCAAACCAGTGACCTTACTGAACAGAACAGAGTGCCTTAAGAGTGCACCCCATCACCGAAATTGTCAATTTTACTATCATTAACTTAACACTATTAATTTAAAGATTGGTAAATTTTTATAGACATCAATTTATAATAAGCATCAAAGCACTTATTTCATTATATAACTCATGTGGTTAAAATTAAAAAAATCCTAAAAAAATAACTAAACTATAACTTTATTTTAAATTATTTTTATCATATACCCATTAAACAGGCAAAGAACTTCATATGATACTTAAAAATAAAAATAAAGTCAGCAAATAACTTCACATAATACTTAGAAAAAAAAAAAAAATATATATATATATATATATATATATATATATATATATATATATATATTACTTTTTATATATATATAATTTTTACAATTTAATTTCCAAGTTGCTACAGGTTCAGCATGAAGACCTATATAGTGATTACTCTAAATGTCACTTATCCTCCAGAATAGATGGTGAGATTAACATCAATGTGTTAGAATTAATTTGAATGATACATGCGTCTGTCATAAAGTTTTCTCTATGAACATTCTTGATTCAGTTGGTCGTCCACTTGGTATGAGTCACCTCTCAATCAGAATTTAGATCTACACATATTTTCAATATACTCAAAATCAATACAAATTTTTTTTTTTTTACTTCTATTTACTTTATAATATATATATATATATATATATATATATATATATATATATATATATTTTTTAGAGACATTATTTAGAGCATAATCTCAAGAACTTAATTCCTCTTAACCATAAGATAAATACCATTGTTAAACACAATTGTTGACATGAGTAGAAGAAAAATTCAGGTGAGCGATGGCAAGTTCTGCCAAAATTTGGGTGCTTCGGATTATTTTAATCGCCGCAACTGGAAGCTTCCATCATATCAAACAGGTGGAGTCATTGACCGGGACTGATATTGATGGAATGCTTTTTATTAAATGTATACGAGGAAACCCATTTTAACCTGGCACGGATTTATATGAAGTCAACGGCCACCAGATCATTACGAATTTCTGATTTAAATTTCGTTTGTGGAAAAGAGTTGGCCTGGCCGGTCCCTTTACTCAAAGAATTCGATTATTGTGTCTTTTGAGAAAAACAAATTCGGTTATTCTAACCTGTGACGACTCATTTTCGATGAGTTCCAGCGTTTGTCATTTAGATTGTATTTTTATAATATAAAAATATTTTATTAAAGAAAAATGTATTATTCTAATTTCTTTTTCATATACCATATATACCTTTTAATCATTAAAAAAATCTATTAGAAAAATTGTATATGTAAGTGAATTTACTCATAACTATTAAAGTATTTCAATAAAAATATTTATTAAAAGAAAAAGAATTAATCTAATTTCTTTTCATATACAATATTTATCCCTTTTAATCATAAAATCTTTAAAAAATAGTATATATAAGTGAATTTACTTTCAAATATAAAGTATTTGATAAAAAAAAATTAGTTCGTTTCTTTTACGCACAAAAGCATCTTGTACATTGGCAAGTGAGAATGAAATTGTCAAATCACTTTTTTTTCTTCTCTTGAAGTGATCTTTCCTTGTAAAAGAAAATTCAGAATAGATTCTCTTGAAGTGATTTTTTCATGTAAAAAAATTTCAAAATGGGAAAATCACAAATTTTTTTTTATGTTTTAGGTCCAAATGTTAAAAGTTTAAGTCTAGATGTATGTATTATTTTTAACCAGGAGATGATTTAGTTTGTATTTGATCATGATGGTTGTTTCTTTTTTATCCTAAATGTTTGTTGGTTGGTTATAAACAATAAGATAAAAGATGGAAAACCAAGTAAATCACATTAAGTTATTTTTAAAACAAATAAATTTTAATTTAAAATTTAATTTGTTTTTTTTTTAATTTATAGATATCAAATGAAGTGGAATTTTGAGATAGGTTGAGTTTTACTTAATTCAAGTTCTATGCATCTTATATTATATTTAAATATTTATGATTAAAGTTCAAAGTTTTAATTTGAATTTGAATTTGTTTAATTATCAATTTGACATGTTCAATTATCAATTTTATTACAACTAGTGTAACTATATAAAATAAATGGTTGCTAAATTTTGATAGACATCAATACATAATAAGCATCAAAGCACTTAAGTTAAATGATTGGTAAACTTTGATAGACATCAATCCATAATAAATATCAAAACACTTGTTTCATGATATATCTCATATAGCTAAAATTAAAAATATACAAAAAAAAAAAAAAAAAAAAACTAACTAAACTATAGCTTTATTTTAAATTATTTTATTAATAATTTTAATATATATATATATAAGAACATGAAACAAGATATTTAGTATCATTTTATCATGTATATTTTCAATATGGAAATAGGCAGTATTACCATACCATGGATCAATATCATTTCTTATTAATATTACATGCTCAAAAAACCATAAACCACTTCAATTAATAATTTTTTTTTAATTAATCAATTTAATTAAATTGAAAAAATAAACATAATGTAACATTTCTTTAAAATCACTTAAAAATAATTAAGTATTACCATAAATTATATAGTATTTTTTTCATATGATACATGCATTAGTTGTTACTTCAACAAATAATCCTCTTGAAAATTTTAACTTGTAGAAATAAAACACCTTACACATTTTCAACTTACTTTTCATACTTTTTCATCAACTCACATTGTATTAGCTTTACATTTTTATTTTTATTTTAATTTTGGACTTGACACCTAAACTAAATTGAACATGAACATAATTTTACTTATATATTGCCTTATTATACAAATTCATGATCATAGCTATTTTAGATCGTTAGTCCATCACGATTCAACCCTAAAATTTAAGGATATATATTATAACAATCCAGCTCTCATACTATTATGACAAAACTTATTACATGGGTGTAGTGGTGACTAACCTTATACCTCAAAGGTTTGCGCATTATATATAATTATAAACCTATCCTTGACATTACACCTCTTTGTTGGCATTGTTTATATTGATGTGCAACGAATGTTCTAAACTGTAGAGGCCTTTGTGGCACCGTGTTCATCCATGGAGGTATTATGTAACTCAGTTCACGCGATGCAACTAGATGGACAAGGTGCCCGAATGCCAGATCAAACCCTTCTCCAAAGTATGAAGTCATTTGTTGTTGATCTGGTTGAGAGCCGAGATCTACAATATCATGGATAATTTGGTAAAAAATGACGGTTTTACTCTACATTTGAAAGGTTTACTCTATATATATGTGCATTTTTTACAACATTTTCATAGATTACATCGACTAACGATGTGGTACCTTGAAGGCTTCTTCAAGGTAATTTTTTTGAATTTAAATCTAAAATCTAAATCTTAGCTCAATTATTTCCAAAAGGGTTATATATATATATATATATATATTTGATATCGATACATTATTTCATTGTAGCCTAGAGTGAAGATTTCCCTTTGTCCAAGTAAGATACTAGCCTATTAGAGTCAAGATTTCGCCGTCTTTTGAAATAAATTTGGCATTTTACTAGTTATTTTTAATTTATTAAAAAAATTAAGTATTTTGAGGCTTGATTAAGATAATTATTTTCATTTTTTTTTAAGTTAGTCTATGGTTATTCTTGAGTTTTGGTTTTGTGGCATTTTTAAAGTTAAATACTTGCAAATATTTTTTTTTTTCTGTTATGACCACTAGAGGTGCTCAATTGCTATTATTCATTTACAAGTTCTTCATGCCATCTTCAAGTTTCAATTTTTCTTCCAACTACATATAATTTGGTTATAGTTAGGTTATTTATAAAAAAAAGGCTTGTAGTTAGTTAGAGTTTCTTGTATGATAATTTTGAGGGTTTATTAGAATTCTTTTTGGCAGAAAGCCATGTTGCCATAATTATAATGTACATATATCTACCATAGCTATAATATATATATATGGGTTTTCCTTCCTTTGTTAACTCAAAAATTTGTGTTGAAGCTTGCCTGGCCAAAATTGAGATTTTTCTTCTTTATTTTGGGAAGAAAAATTGTGTTTCTTTCTTTGAGATGTCACACGCTAATATAACCATAGGCAAGATCTTTACACCCTTGGTATCTTTGTTTTCATTATGTTCTCCATGCATGTGTATAATGATAATGCATTATGTTCTTCACACATGTCATGACAATCTTGAAATTTTTGACATTTGTAATTTTATTAGTCTTCCTATAACCATACATTCATATAAGGTATTTTTCCTAAAACATTTGATTGTAGTGAAAATCAATCTAAATGAGCTATGTAATTATTATTTTGTTTAGAAGGTACAAATTAGGCCAGGCCTGGTGGACTCCTATCATGGGTACTACTTAAGGTTTTCTCTAAGCACTAATATTCCCTTATCTAGGACTTCTTGTCTTTTGGCTAGCCAACCAGGTTTTTTCGTGGCCTACAACAACTAACTTAGACATACAAATTTATAATTTTAATTCAACAATATTTCTTTTATATATATATATATATATATATATATATATATATATATATAGAATACATTTTTTAATGCAAGTACAATGTTAATTTTTAAATGCAGATGGATAGTGTTATTTCTCTTACCACCTAGGTATTTCTTCTACCTTAGTCAAACTCTCTGGTTTTATGTTCAGATCAACTTACACAATGGATACATGGGTTGGTCCTTAGATAGGGTTTCTTCCCCAGTAGGAAGGGTGTTTACTATATACCTATAACAATCATATTTTTTGCAACAAAAATAATACAAATACACATACATACATATATTCCACTCACAAAAATTTAGTAGGGTTATCCATTCATTTTTCTAAAAATACCCATAAACACTTAAAATCATAAGAACATCACATTCATTCTTTGATGACCTTGAAAATACATAAGTAATATAAATAACACAAAATTATCTAGACATTCATATAATTATGTAAAGAATTCTTGAAAATAGATTATAGGTTCCCAATTTCCTAGAGATTTGGAATTATTCCAATTATAATAAGTTCCTCCACGATAAATTCCTCATTTTTATTTATAATATTCATTTACATATAAGAAAATTTTATTTAACAAATTGGTCCATTTACAATAAGATGTGTAATTTTTTTTTGGTTGCAATAGTTTTTTGTTATATTTATGAAGCAAGCTATGTCAACCACATTAAAAATAAATGTGTAATTCTTTTTTTGTTGCAATAGTTTTTTTTTGTTATATTTATGAAGCAAGCTATATCAACCACATTAATATTTGTAATGTAGTTGTACTAGTTTTTATTTTTTTAGAAAATATTGTTAACTTGTCATTAATGGCAAGCTAAATAATTATACACCAATTCGTGAAAAAAAATAAGTGAAATCTTGCAGAAATTTCCGCCATGAACTAAATTTTACATGATCAAATTCTATATGATCAAGTTCTATTAATCCTAATACTGTTCTATTAATCTAATACTTTAATCCCAAAAAGAAAAAGAAAAAAATTCTCATTTCACATGAGATTGCTTTTACATCTTGACCCATATTGTCATTAAGAAATTTTAATATCATGAAAATATAAATCAACATAAATTTTTATTATTGAAGATTATAAAATGAAGTATTTCTTAAAAATTAGATATATAATAAAAATAAGAAGATGGATTGCTTAAATATGTAGTAAGAGTGAGATTCAAAATTAAGATTTTGGGAATTATAAATCAAAATGTAATAAATTTAAAAATATTATTAAATATTTTATGAATGTACTTATTATTTTATAGTAAAATATCTTAAATTATACAAAATCAAATAAACTTATAATAAATGAATTTCTTTTTTTTTTAAATTTAGTTTCAACAATAATAATAAATTTCAAAAATAATTTAAATTTAATAAGATCTAAATTCTATATATCATTGTACTTTTGGCTACATAGATTTTCTCTAACAAAATTAATTTGTAATATTAAAAATTTTAATAATAAAAAAATATTCGAAATTCTATGTAAAAATTACAAAATTATCATATAAAAACATTTCATTATAATTATTTTTTATTTTTATAATTTCTCTTTTAATATAATATTTTTTAATATTTTATTTTATTATATATAGATGATCATTTTTTGAATATGAAAAAAATATAAATCTTTCATTATAAAATACACTATGGCTATTCACATCATCACATATATATCTCAAAACAAACATTAGATGTGAGACAACTGAATGCAATCAATACAAAAGAGAAAAAATTGAATGCAATCAATACAAAAGAGAAAAAACATTGTAGTAGTCGGGAATACATTAAAGGAAACACCAAGAATGCCAACCATAGAGTTAGAAATATCTAATTACTACTTGTCTATGGTTGTAATTCTCCATTTGAGGAGTTTGTTCCTTCCTACATAATAGGATGTAGTTAGAACTATATTCTTTCCTAGTTTAGTGTGTGGTTGAGAGAATCTCTCAACCACATTACTGTACGCCCAAGATAGATTTCCTATCTTGAGACTATTTTATGTATAAATATGTGTGTAATTTCTTTGATTTATAATATAGAATTTATATAGAGTTCGCAGTGTGATATTTTATCTTGGTATCAGAGCCTGGGCCTCGGCCCCTCGTGGGCTAAGGGAAATAGGAAATAAGAGAGTTTTGTATTTTAGTTTAGTTTTGGGTTTGTCCATCTGAGTGGGAGCGCTACCTACCTGAGGAGCGTTCAGTGAGGTGCGACTGCCAAAATGAGAAACATTGAAACAGCTGTCTGGTTTTGTGTGCCTACTGCCTTGAGAGAACTGCCTGGGAAACAGTTGATCGCTGCTGAAAGGAGATTGTGAGTCTGGTGCGGTGTTGGCCTTGACTCTGCTTCTTGGTGAGGAGAGACCAGATGAAGATCTGTAAAGGAGCAGTGCTGCCCATGTCTGCAGCTCTCTGGAGGATCGCTGAGTGGTCCATCGATGGCTACAGATTCGGTGATGGGTCGATCTATGTGGATCTTACATGGAGATCTTGATCCGTGGAGTCATCCATATGTGCGTGGAAGAGCCATTGTTGATCTGTACATGGATATCTTGCTCGAGTAGAGGAAGTTTAACCTTGTGGAAGTGTCTATGTTGTTTGGAAGTTGAGCAGAAAGGCCGTGAAGCTGAGGACTCCGTTGGAGTCGAGCCCAATCAGATGCCTGCGATTTTGCATTTTTTTTCTAGTAAATATTTCTCATATCGTTGTTTTTTGAATTTCAACGTGATCACAGGTAGCATCGCATAGTTTTTTATGGCACTATGGATCGGGTGAAAACCAACGCTGTCGTGTTCAGCTTTAATGTGGCGCTTATGGAGCTCCCAGCGAGGATTTTGAAGGAAGAAGACCTGAAGGAGGCCGCATCGGCGGGCCTGGAGAGCATGGACCGCCTCATCAGGCTTCTGGCTCAGCAGCAATAGAAAGGAAATTATAGCAGTAATCCTCCTGAATGTTATGGATGGTGTCCATACTGAGCAGGGCGGGTCACGACGTCGATTTTCAGAGATCGAGCCTGAAGACGAATTAGACCACATATAGAGTTCTCCTCGTATAGACCTGAGAGAATTGTTTGTGTCTGCTTTGTAATCTGCGTAGATTTTGAACTTGTGCTTCTCTCTGCATGGAGACTTCGGATGAGGATGTTACTCTTGTAGTGCTTGTTTCACTGAAGACATGGCGTGGACGGCAGGGCCTGAAGTTTCATAAACTAAAGTAATACATTACATTGACGAAGCCCAAGCCTATATGGTAGAAGGAAGATGGTAAGATGTGGATGCATTCTACGCAGGAGTCGATGGAGAATTAGTGTAGATATCTAATGCATTATGCGTTTTCTTGAAAGGTACGTTGGAGATGCTTCATGGCATCATACATAAATGTCGATACCAAACGTGGTAGTTTATCTTGGACGGTAAGACGCAACTTTTTTTGGGTGTCTTGCTACTTCAACAAAAACAATTCTTGCAGAGAATTTGCTTCATGGATATAAATTTGATAGCATAAATACTATATATTATATGGCACCTTTTGCGACTATTATATTGGATGTTCCGGCTTTACTCCTTGAAGGGACTGGTATTTTGCACTAGGAATATGAAGGTGGAAGTTGCAATTATGATATCATGAAGGAGTGTGGAGGAGAGTTCTTAGTGTTTGCCTCAGTCAACATTGATCAAGAAGAGGACCGGTTTGTGTGGCCATTGTGTTGGAGATGGCTCAGGTGTTGGCGCTGCTCTCCTTGCTGCATCTCATTCGATATATAGAGAGGGAGAATTTTATGCTACTCTCCAAAAAAAAATTTAATTCTCTGATGATGTATTTTTAAATTTGCAATGTATTGATTAAGTGTCATGACAATGAAACTAATTGTAATTTAAGTGACATTGATGTGACCAACTATTGTCACATTATTAGAGTGTGTTGGAACTGGTCATTCCAACAATACACAAATTTGCAGGAAAATTATTATCTACCAGATATGTTGATGACATGACACTGAAGATGGGAGAGTCAGAGATTGGAGGATGATCAAGTTTGTGCATGCCCGATGTGATGGAAACAGATTGTGGAGACAGATCTGCATGTTCAATTGCGAGGAGATTAGTTGGACAATGGGTCTTAGTTGTTGCAGTACCTCAGTGAGCATGAGGCAGCATGCTTGGAAGTAGTTACCAAGCCTAGATACTGTGAGTAGGGGAAGTGGCATTATGTTGCCAGGGGATCAGATACTGAAACGCGACGAAGGATCAGACCGTGGATTCCTGGATTATTGTTCTTGAAGGGAAAATTGTGTTCTCTTCGTGTGGCTATGAGTGCCTATGTCTGGATCATCAGTGTTTGAATGCACTGTATTGAGTCCAGTTGAAAATTCATCAATCCGTTTCTTTATCAGTGGACCCCTCACATGTATCGTTGGAATGGTTGCTGGTATGCTTGGGAAATAATCATTTTTGGGCAGATAAAGAAATTAATGTGAAGAGTTCATGTTTTATTTAGTTTCTTGGAATCGTGTTTAAAGATTATTGAGCCTAACTAACTTAATGTAGGAAAAGTTATTTTGTTATAATTGGCCACTCTAACAAATGAC
Organism: Pinus albicaulis; assembly: GCA_034641835.2. Taxonomy (NCBI): domain Eukaryota; kingdom Viridiplantae; phylum Streptophyta; class Pinopsida; order Pinales; family Pinaceae; genus Pinus; species Pinus albicaulis. The sequence goes on from CM076578.1 coordinate 241,359,392, forward strand.
ACGTGAAACGTGAAGTTTCAAGTTTTAATTGACAATGTCAAAGATGCCCAAGATGTGAGCAATGAAAGAGGAGGTAATGAAGTAGCAACAATGTTTATGGTGGACAACAAAGTAAATGTTTTTTTTGAGTTAGTGTGGGTTTGTGGAATAGACTCCCTAGCATATTATAAGCAAGTCTAGTTGGTTGTTGTAATGGTCATTATATGTACCCAGAAACTCCAAAATGTTGAAGTATGGAATGTAAGCCTTGTAAAGGCATTTGAAAGTTCGTGGTGATCTTAAAACCACTTTGTAATGGTTTATGGTCAGCTTGAAACCATCTTTTGTCACTGTAAAGTGATGGTTTGTGGTGAGCCAGAAACCACATATATCGCCTTTGTGGCTGGTTGGTGGTGAGCCAGAAACCACATATATCGCCTTTGTGGCTGGTTGGTGGTGTGCCAGAAACCACATATAGAGCCTTTGTGGTTGGATCGCCTTTGTGGCTAAAAGTGCCTTTGTGGCCACGTGTACACGAGAGCTTTGTGCTCGGTCGAGCAGGTGGACTGCAGTAACGCCTGGCATGAGGTCTCAGATATTGGTGTGTCTGATCACAAGAGGGTCAGTGCACTTTTCTATCTGACAGTTGCGTCGAAAGGTGCAATCAGCACAACTGTTAGCAATTGTTATTTGGACATGAATATTTGGCTTACAAAGGCGCTGATCTCTCTTTGTTTTGGAGGTTCTGCGCATGCAATTCACCCCATGGTGGTGGATTTGTAGGTACATATATGCAGTGATAATGGTCGACAGAATCATGTATGCGAAGGACATCCTACAGGACTAGCGATTGCAGCGGTTGGTACCCATGCATTCCGGTGGATGGTTGCTCTTTTATATGGACATCGACATATTCTTTGTTATGTTTAACCACAACCAGACTTTGTGAATCACTATCACGACAAATAGTCATTAAGGGGGGGAGTTAAAAATATCTAATTACTACTTGTCTATGGTTGTAATTCTCCATTTGAGGAGTTTGTTCCTACATAATATGATGTAGTTAGAACTATATTCTTTCTTAGTTTAGTGTGTGGTTGAAAGAATCTCTCAACCACATTATTGTACGTCCAAGATAGATTTCTTATCTTGAGACTATTTTATGTATAAATATGTGTGTAATTTCCTTGATTTATAATATAGAATTTATATAGAGTTTGCAGTGTGATATTTTGGCAATGAAATAACAAGAAATGCCAACCAATCACTATAATCATATCAAAAATTTGGGAACGCCGAGGTTGGACAAGGCATCCACCGCAAAATTTTACTCTAGATACACAAGAAGGAAGCAGAGCAAAAATGTTTTCCATCCAGTGACGTAAAGGAGATGTTAGAGAACGAAGAAAGTAGAGCTAAAATGTTTTCCATCCAGTGATGTAAAAGAGAGATGTAAAAAAGGGACCTCGGGGAGTTATTTCCCTATTCCCATTCGATTCCTGTTTTAGAGTCCTTAGCTATCCTAATTGAATCAATTGCCGGCCATTCTGCACACTGAAGAATACCCCACAAATCCAGTATCTCAGCCCCACTGTTGGAGCCACTCATTCTAGTAGAAACGGTCTGATGAGGGCACTACATCTGCATCTGCAAACTTTCGAAGCTCTATCAAAAAGGCTAAAAATGGGATCCATGGGTCAATTTCAAGAAAGTGTCCAAAAAGAAAATGAACAACTTAGAGCTTTTGGGATCCATGGGTCATTTTCAAGAAAATGTCGAAAAATTTTGAGAATGATAAGGAAATTCTATGTGGTTCATGGATATTTGTAATAATTATATTTATGAAATATTTGTACCTCCTAGTTAAATCTATCAGAAAGATGGTTGAAGGTAAAAGATGGTTGAAGGTAAATTTAAACAAAGGGATGGGTCAACCAGAAAGCCTAAAGCCCTAACTTTGAGAGTTGAAACAATTGAATTCCTAACCTCTCAATAGCAAAAATGACTCAAATTCAATCAAATTCTGTATTGGTTTTTTTTTTTAATAAAACGTCAACTTCACATTTATTTTGAATTAAATGTTAATGAATGATCAATTTCAGAAGATATGAATTGGCTCTGTCAATGTCCTTAGCCGAATCACTTTTTCCGAGAATCTTTTCAAGAGAACACTCTCGTTGGAAAAATTCGAAAATTCAAACAATTTAAGGTTCAACTTTAATGTCTGTCCCAAGGACGTCCACCATCCGGGAATCTCTCTGAATGAACGATTCGAAAATTCAAACAATTTAAGGTTCAACTTCGTATGTGCGAAGGACCTGCCATCTCTCCGAATTACAGTAAATGAAGAATGAGTTTTGAACCATATCATTCAGAAAATTCCCAGTTAGATGTCGAAGAATTGTCGAAGATACGATCCCTGTGTAATAAGACCATAGCTTAAACGATATCCGTTACTATTACCATTCCAAATCTAGGCATGTGAACCACAACTCATGCTTCCCGATCTTGTCCTCGAACAGTCCCGACAGATTGAACGCCGATGACAGGGAGATTATGTCGAAGGAGTTGAAGCGGGCCGTGTGGGACCGAAGAACGCCGACTCGACATCGTCAAGGAGGCCGACATCGAGATTGTCGGCTTGTGGGGCTTTGAAACCCTCCCGAAACCAAGGGAGCATTCTGTGTAGGTTGCTCGACATCGTCAAGGAGGCCGACATCGAGATTGTCGTCTTGTGGGGCTTTGAAACCCTCCCGAAACCAAGGGAGCATTCTGTGTAGGTTGCCATCGATAAACGGTAATGGACGGAAGAGGAACGACCGTAGGTAAAACTCTAACTACTTCTCCCTATGTCATCAAAATGACAACACGACAGCGATAGAAAGCAAAAATAAATAGGGAGGAAATGTTGGAAATTTAAAATTCCAGAACAACAATGGAGAATAAAATTCCCCCTCTTCAACACAGAGAAAAATAAAAAATTTCTTCACTGGAGACAGAGCTTTCACTGTAAACACTATTTCATTAAACTTCAAAAAACTTAGTTACAAAATCACCTCTGACTGAGGGAATACAAAAACTTTGACTGCTTCAAAACACAGTTCAAAACACAACTCACACTCTTTAAAAATTCACTCTGAAAAATACTCTGTCTCTTCAAAAAAAATGAATGCACTGTTGTGCCATTCAAAATTCTGTTACACTGCTGTGCACATCAAATTTTTACACTGCTGTGTGTAAAAATAAAACTTACAAAACTAAACTCTGCACTGCTGTGCTATATCTCTTTTACACTGCTGTGTGAAAAATAATAACTTACAAAGTCAAAAAACACACAGCCTTTTCTTCTCCTTATATCCCAAGACCCTTTTACAATATATATAAAAAACTATTTTAAAAACTTAAAAAAAAACTAAAATAAAAACAGAGTCACTATGGCCCACGGCCTCACCCTTTTTTGAAACGTTTATTTCATATGATGTGTGTAGCACATATATATGTTGACTACACGTACATAGTTTTAAAAAGGAACTAACATTAAACATAACTTTGACCGAATCATGAACCGGACGCCAAACAAAAATAAACCCGTTTTCATAAAAATTCCGCGTGCCAAAAGTGATTTGTTGATGTCATCAATTTGTGATGCGGGATTTTTATTAAATCCGCCCTAAGAGTTTCCTCGGGTCCGATTTTCAGCAACCTGTACGGCAAAAAATGTGATGCGGGATTTTTCATAAATTTGGCTTACAAAATTTCAGGTCCGGGCTGCTCCATTTCAAAAAACGCTGCGCTGAAGTTGACTGATCCATAAAAATGGAAGGCGGCTTCAGTACGCCGTTCTGCAACCAAAACTGGAAGGTGGCTGCCTCCTGTACTGAGCAGCGCTGAGAGTAATTTCAACACTCCCCCTTACTCTCAGCTGCTGGGTTATCAGTCATACCCAGACATTTCCTCAAAAACTCGAAACTTTTCTGCCCCAATGGCTTGGTCAGAATGTCTGCAAACTGCTCCTGAGTTCTGCAGTGTTCCAAAACAATTTCACCATTGTTTACCAATTCTCTGATGTAATGAAACTTTGTGTCAATGTGTTTCGTTCTCTTGTGAAACACAGAACTCTTGGATAATGCAATAGCTGAGCTATTGTCACAATAAATCACTGTTCCTTTTACCTGCTCTTGGCACAAACTTCTTAACATCCTCCTCATCCAAATTTCTTGACAAGCTGCTGCTGTGGCTGCCACATATTCTGCCTCTGCTGTAGACAATGCTACAATGGGTTGTTTTTTAGAAGCCCATGAAATTGCTCTTGAACCCATGTGAAAAACATAACCAGAAGTGCTCTTCCGATCATCTACACTTCCAGCCCAATCGTTGTCAGTGTATCCAACTAAATCTGAATTTTCTGAAGTAGTATATAAAATACCAAATCTTTTTGTACCTTTAACATACCTCAAAATTCTCTTCGCTGCCTGCCAATGTGCATCCTTTGGCTTCTCCATAAATCTGGAAATTAAGCTAACAGCATGCATTATGTCGGGCCTAGTTGCAGTCAAATACATGAGGATGCCAACTATGCTCTTATACAAGCTAGGATCAAAATCCTTGCTGCTGTCCTCTCTGCTGAGTTTTAATCCCATCACTGTGGGAGTGATCGCTGCCTTGCTCTCCTGCATATTAAATCTTTCCAGCACTTCATTAACATATTTTGCCTGTGAGATAAAAATCCCATTTTCATCTTGTTCTACTTCTATTCCTAAGAAGTATTTCAACAAACCCATATCAGTCATTTCAAATTCTTCTTTCATGACTGTTTTAAAATTTTCAATAAGATAATCATCATTACCTGTGAAAATAACATCATCAACATATAAAACTACAATCAACATTTTACCATATTTTTCTTTGATGTAGAGGGTGGGTTCTCCCTCACACTTTTCAAATCCATTTTCCAGTAGATAGGAGTCTATCCTACTGTACCATGCTCTTGGTGCTTGCTTCAGCCCATAAAGAGCTTTCTTCAATTTGCACACTTTGTGCTCTTGGCCTTTCTTCTCATAGCCTAGAGGTTGTTCAATGTAAACCTCTTCCATTAACACTCCATTTAGGAATGCCGACTTCACATCCATTTGGTAAACTTTCCACTTGTTTTGTGCTGCTATGGACAGCACTGCTCTCACGGTTTCCATTCTAGCAACCGGTGCAAAAGTTTCCTCATAATCTATCACATGCTTTTGCTTATACCCTTTGACAACAAGCCTTGCCTTGTGTCTCTCTATTTTGCCTTCAGCATTACTCTTGGTCTTGTAGACCCATTTAACTCCAATGACATCTTTACCTTTTGGGAGTTCTACCAAATCCCAAGTCTTGTTCCTTTCTATGGCGTTTATTTCCTCATCCATAGCTTCTATCCATTTCTCATCCATTAGCTTCTTCGAAAATGAATTGTAATACTAACATACACAATATAAAGCAAAAAGAAATCTTGATAATTTCATTTGAAGTCATTCTGTAACAATGTATCAGTCTCTGAATTTTCTGCCCTTCACTGATAAAATGAAGAAGATTTAATTTCTCTCATCAATGTGCTTGACATGTTCATCTCTGGTCTCCACCATGGTGTCTCTGCTGCCTTGAAGGAAATGTTCAGATGTATTTCAGCCACCTCATCATCATTCTCATCATGAGATAAACAGTGTTTAACATTCACCGTTTTCTCTATGCTTCCATCCCAAGCTTCCTCTTCAATGAACTGAACATCCCTGCTCACAAGAAACTTCTTGTTGGATGGGTTGTATAACCTGTAGGCCTTGGATTCCTCACTGTATCCAATGAAAATACATTTCTCCCCCTTGCTGTCCAACTTCTTCCTTAGCTGATCCGGAATGTGTGCATAAGCCACACATCCAAAAACCTTCATATGTGTTACACCTTGCTTTGTGCCACTCCATGCCTCTTCCGGCACTTTGTTCATCACTGCTTTTGTAGGGCACCTATTCAAAATGTATGCTGCACAATGTACAGCTTCAGCCCAATAATCATTAGGCAAATGTTTTGCCTTTAACATACTCCTCACCATGTCCATTATGGTTCTATTCTTCCTTTCGGCTACTCCATTTTGCTGCGGAGTATATCTAGTTGTAAATTGCTTTTGAATACCATTTTCTCTACAAAAACGTAGAAAATATTTAGAGATATACTCACCTCCTCTATCAGTCCTTAGAACTTTGATGTGCAGCCCACTCTGGTTTTCCACAAGTGCTTTGAAATTGCAAAAATTTTCAAACACTTCACTTTTATTTTTCAAAAAGTAAACCCAAGTTTTTCTTGTAAAATCATCTATGAATGTTAACATGTAGTGGCTGCTAGCAAGCGATGGAGTTTGCATCAGTCCACACAAATCTGAGTGGACAATCTCTAAGGGTGCCTTTGCCCTTATGCTTTTCCCGGAAGGAAAACTTTCTCTGTGTTGTTTCCCAAGAATGCAACCTTCACAAAGGCTGTCAGGCTTCTCTATCAATGGTAAACCTCTTACCATTCCTTTTCTATTCAACAAATTAAGACCTCCAAAGTTGAGATGTCCAAATCTCAAGTGCCACAACCAATTTTCATCTTTTGGTTCGCGTTGGATAGCCTCTTTTGCCACTGCTGCTATCTTTTCTTCATTTTTCAGATCTGCTCTCATTCTAAGAGGGAACATCCTGTTCCTTGTCATCTTCACTTTAGCAATACATTGTTTGCTGGGTGGTTTATCCATGATGGTACAAACATCATCCCCAAAGAAGACATTGTACCCCTTTTGAACAAGTTGTCCAATACTTAAGAGGTTACACTTCATTCCTGGAACATAATAGACATCTGCTATGGATTTCTTTGCACCTTTCCTTGTTAATATATTTACATTTCCTTTTCCCATAACAGACACTTTACTATCAGTCCCTAGTGTGACTTGTGACTTCACACTCTCATCTAGCATAGAAAACATTGCTAAGTTTCCTGTCATATGGTTACTGCAATCGGAGTCTAGAAACCATAAATCCTCATTCTTTTCTTCAGCCATATTACAAGCCAAAAACAAATTATCTTGACTGATATTTTCTCTAGTGAAATTTGCACTAGTTCTACTTCCCATGTCATGCTGCTTCTTTCTACATTCATTAGCATAATGACCATATTTTTTACAATAGTGACATTGGACATTGGACTTATCATACCTCTGTCCTTGAGCATTCTGCTGACCACTCTGCTGGCTGCTGCCTTGGCCTTGATGCTGATTTGGATTGCTACCCCTTCCTTGAGCATTTGCTGGACTGTTCCTTCCACCTCTGTTTTGGCTTCTGCGTCTTCCTCTTTTGTTTCATCTGCCTTGCCCTCTTCCTCTTCCGAAAGACATCTAGGTCTTAAAGGCATGTTTCAGAGATGAGTTTTCACTTCTACCCAATCTCTGCTCATGAGTCATCAGTGATGCATGTAGCTCATCCACTGTGAACTTTGTGAGATCCTTAGTCTCCTCTATGGTGGTGACAATCACATCGAATCTTGAGGGTAGACTCCTCAAGAGTTTTTCCACAATCCTCTTCTCTTCAAGAGTCTCTCCATGAGATCTTATTTGTGTGACCATTCCAATCACATGAGTGAAGAATGATTCAATAGTATCTGACTCTTTCATACAGAGAGTCTCAAAGTCTCTCCTCAGCAACTGAAGTTTTGCTGTCTTCACTTTTTCCATGCCTTAATAGGCTGTCTTGAGAGTTTCCCATGCTTCTCTGGATCTCTTGGCTGCTGCTATCCTTGGAAACACACTCTCATGCACTGCCTGATACAATAAGAAGAGAGCTTTGGAGTCTTTCTTCCTATTGCTCTTCAGCAACTCTCTCTCTGCCTGAGTTAAATCTTCAAACTCTTCTTCATTTGCTGGCTCTTCAAAGCCATCCTTAACAAATTCCCATAAGTCTTGGGAGACAAATAGAGCTCTCATAGTTATTGACCAGTAGTCATAATTTTTCCCATTAAACATTGGGAGATGGACATTTCCCATACCCATACCAGTGCTGGCTCCAGCCATTCTGCACTCTTAACTGTGATTAAAAAAAACTTGACTGTGTATGTAAAACAGCTCAATGTTCTGCAACAGTGACTCAAAAACTGTATAGAGAAATACCTTTGGATTCTTTGGCTGAGTCTTCACACTGCTGGAGAAGCTGCTGCAACAAAGAACTCCTTTCCTTCAGCTTCTTTGATCTTCAAAGAGCCTGGACTAGCTCCGATACCATGTTGGAAATTTAAAAATTCCAGAACAACAATGGAGAATAAAATTCTCCCTCTTCAACACAGAGAAAATTAAAAAAAATTTCTTCACTGGAGACAGAGCTTTCACTGTAAACACTATTTCATTAAACTTCAAAAAACTTGGTTACAAAATCACCTCTGCCTGAGGGAATACAAAAAAAACTTTGACTGCTTCAAAACACAATTCAAAACAACTCACACTCTCTAAAATTTCACTCTGGACAAATACTCTGTCTCACCAAAAATGAAAGCACTGCTGTGCACTTCAAATTCTGTTACACTGCTGCTGTGTGTAAAAACAAAAAAACTTACAATGCTGAACTATGGACTGCTGTGCTGTATCTCTTTTACACTGCTGTGTGAAAAATAATAACTTACAAAGTCAAAAATGCACACAGCCTTTTCTTCTTCTTATATCCCAAGACCCTTTTACAATATATAAAAAAAACTATTTTAAAATAAAACTATTTTAAAAACTTAAAAAAAAAAACTAAAATAAAAACAGAGTCACTATGGCCCACGGCCTCACCTTTTTTTTGAAACGTTTATTTCATATGATATGTGTGTAGCACATATATATGTTGACTACACGTACATAGTTTTAAAAAGGAACTAACATTAAACATAACTTTGACCACTCCTATGAACCGGACGCCAAACAAAATAAACCCGTTTTCATAAAAATTACGTTGCCAAAAGTGATTTGCTGATGTCCTCAATTTGTGATGCGGATTTTTTTTAAACTACTCTAAGAATTTCCAATCCGATTTTCAGCAACCTGTACGGCAAAAAATGTGATGCGGGATTTTTCATAAATCTGGCTTACGAAATTTCAGGTCCGGGCTGCTCCATTTCAAAAAACGCTGCGCTGAAGTTGACTGATCCATAAAAATGGAAGGCGGCTTCAGTACGCCGTTCTGCAACCAAAACTGGAAGGTGGCTGCCTCCTGTACTGAGCAGCGCTGAGAGTAATTTCAACAGGAAAGTCATGATTATTCTTACTGTGCATAAAAATGTAGTTCAAACCCTAACCAAGGATCTTTCCAGCAAATTAAGGAGACAGAACGAGCGACTGTGTTTACTGATTGGCTCCTCCAAGAAGTTGCAGGCCGGAGAGATAAACTGAAGCGACGGTGGGCGGCAACTAAAAAAGACATATCTCGCAATGTCGAAGAGTGGCAGAGCAACACACCAGGAGTGCAAGAAACAGAATGAGGGCTTCGGGAGCAGGAGAGAGGAGGGTAGTTACCCTCTAACGCCTCTCCCTCAATCTCCACCATGAGATTTTCCCCAATTCTTCTTGTCCGTTGATCTGTCAGCGATCCCAAGGCGCTGCCACATCGTCGATCAACCCTGGATCTCGAAACGCGGGGTCGCCACGTGGTGCAACAAGATCCTACTTCTGGAAGGCTCGAGAAAGGTGGGTTTGGGAACCCACCGCCAACCCCTTAATAAATTCTAGAGGTCATCCTCATGAACTATGTAAAGTAAGGTGAAGTATAGGTTTCCGAAATATAGTTTAAGCGTGACCTTGTTTATATATTCCTATCACATCACACTATGGTGTCATTCCATATTAAATGCAATGTTAATTCATTACACTACCAACATATCAAGTCATTACATTACCGAGAGTGTATTAAACACTCATATTCGCCACAATTGATAAAGGCACTTTAGAATTTATATATATTCACCATTGGAAAGTTATGTTTAATCTTAGCGTTAAAAGGTAAGAGAAATGCTTTTTTTAATGGTATGGCGGGGATGTTACACAAAGACACGATAATAAATATTAAAAGTAAAACTTTGTGTGTACTATGTTACAGTGCGAGAAGTTTTTAATATTTTAAAACCTATCTGTCAACTATTGTTTATACAAATGATCAGATAGATGTGGCTCGTGGTTCATGTCATAACATTTGCATGCGTAACGCATGTTCGTGTTACAGTGCGAGTAAGCTTTTAATATTTTAAAACCTATCTGTGAACTATTGTTTATACAAATGATCAGATAGATGTGGCTCGTGGTTCATGTCATAACATTTGCATGCGTAACGCATGTTCGTTTAAAACTATTAATAGTCTTGTAATCAGAACCACTGGATTATTCTTAACCATAAAATAAACGCAATGGTTCACAAGAGAAGAAGAAAAGTTCAGGTGAGCGATGGCAAGTTCTGCCTAAATGTGGGTGCTTCGGATTATTTGAATAGCCGCAACTGGAAGCTTCCCTCATATCAAACAGGTGGAGTTGGTGACCGGGACTGATATTGATGGAATGCTTTTTATTAAATGTATACAAGGAAAACCCATTTCAATCCGACACGGATCTATACAAAGTCAACGGCCACTAGATCATTCCGATTGAAAGTTCGTTTGTGGACAAGAGTTGGCCTGGCAGTTCCGTTCACACAAAGAATTCGATTATCCTCTCTTTTGAAAAAAGAGAATTCCGTTATTCTAACCAGTGACCACTCATTTTCGATGAGAGTTCCAACGTTTGTCATTTAGATTGCATTTAGATTGTATTTTTTAATATAAGAATATTTTATGAAATAAAAAAGAATTATTCTAATTTCTTTTTCATATGCCATATAAACCTTTTAATCATTAAAAAAAAAATTATTAGAAAATTTACATATATAATTGTATATAGAAAGAAAGAAAGAAAGAAAGTATTTTTAATGTCCACGAGGCTAAAAATAGCCTATGGGACAGATTGCTTCTCTATCTGGCTCTTGTATTCGGCCTTTTTCCTGTGAAGTTTTACAATAACTGCTCCCAACTTCTTGACAAACTCTTTGCTGAATAGATTATCCCAAGAACTAGCTGCCAGAATATCTACATAATTTTCCTTGATGTCTTTGAAGGCCTCGCATTCTAAAATGAAATGTTTTTCTGTTTCCACTTTTCCGGAGGAGCAAAAAATACATATTCTTTCCTCCTACAATTCTATTGGCCTTTTCCAGCGCTCTGTTTCACAACGGAGTTGATGAGAATTAGTCCTTAATTGAGCAATAAGGATTTTAGAACTCCAGGAAATATTAGCCCCTATGTACTCCTTTTGCTGATGGTTATGCGTGGGGTTAAACTCTTCAATGTAGTACTTCTTCTTCTCCCTAGCTCTTTCTCCCAAGTACATTTGTGGAACTTATCCATAACAAAAGTTTTTATCTCCTTACTGTTTGTAGGACACATGCTCAAGCAAATACCCCATTTACTAAACCATTTGTTATTTTACCGCATCCAGGTCTTCTCTCTTTTGCACAATCTGTCACTAAACAGAACCTTAGGCCATCTACCCTCTTCCATTTGCTCAATTTTTTTCAAATACCTTATGACTTGCACCGTAGCAATTGCTTCAATAGGAGTAGCCCCTGTTTCACTTAACAGGATAGCATAAGGAACTGCACTTTTAATTTTGAATTTGTTTGTAATCAAATGCTTCTGAATTTTCTCAATTTGTTTCCACTGTGTCTCGGTTGTGCTGCTGGCGCCCACAGCTCACAACCGTAGAGAATCACCGAAATCACTAGAAACCCGAAAAGAGTTAGAGTGGTTTTCTAGTCCCATAGCTCTGCTTCTCTACACCTGTTTTGAAGAGCATAGAATGCTTTCCAACCACCTAAAGTTCTTTTCTTTCTACAACCATCCCAACTTAAATTTTTGTTGAAGTCAATTCTGAGGTATTTGTAGTCTGCAACTTCTTCCAGAATGTTGCCTTCAAAGTAGAACTTATGCTGGTTATGCTTTCTTTCGTTAGAGAAAACCACTACTTTCGTTTTGCTAATATTGACTTGCATCCCCACCCTTCTACAAAAATTCTCAAGGGAACGTAAGTGTTCTTTCAAACCGAGAGCTGAGTTAGCAATCAATATAAGGTCATCCGCGTACAAAAGAAGCCTTATAACGAACTTGCCCAAATGAATACCGTCACCCCCTTGCGAATTTAACCACTCTTCAAGCTTGTCAATATATAACCCAAAAAAGGTAGAAGACAATGGGCAACCTTGCTTGATCCCGATATCGCTTCTAAAACTTTCAGAAATACCTGCTGAAGTTCTAATTTTGACTTTTACCTATATGTAAGTGAATTGATTTTTAACTATAAAAATATTTCATTAAAACAAATTTAGCTATTAAAGAAAAAAATTAATCTAATTTCTTTTTCATATACAATATATATACCTTTTATTCATTAAAAAAAAATTATTAAAAAAATGATGTATAAATAAATGAATTTATTTTTAAACATGAAAGTATTTCATTAAAAAAAAATTAATTCGTTTCTTTCGAGCACAAAATATCCCTGAACCTTGATTTGTTGTTTTCATAAAGGATCATGAAAAGAAAAACTTGTACATATGCAAGTGATGAGATCGTCAAATCACTTTTTATGTGATGTTTTCATGTAAAAAAAATTCAAAAGAACTTCTCAAGTGATGTTTTCATGTAAAAAAAAATTCAAAAGAACTTCTCAAGTGATGTTTTCATGTATATGTGTTAGTGAAGGGAATGAGATGGAAAAATCAGTATTTTTTTCCCTCTTGAAGTGATGTTTTCGGGTCCAAATGTTACCCGTTTAAGTTTAAATGTAGTTTTTTTTTTTAATAAGTGGATGATTTAGTTTTTATTTGAGCATGGTCGTTGTTTCTCTTTTATCCCAAATGTTTGTGTGTTGGTTATCAACGGTAAGATAAAAGATGGAAAACCAATCCAATGGAAGTAAGTTAATCTTATAACCAATAAATTTTATTTTAAATTTATTTTCTTTCTTTTTATATTTAAAATATATTTTAAAAGTTAATCTTATAACAAATAATTTTTTTTTTAAATATATATATATATTTTTTATATCTAAAATATATTTTTATTTTAATTGGTTCTTTTACACACATAAATTGTTAATAAATTAAGTGGAATTTTGAGATAGATCGAGTTTTATATAATTTAAGTTATATTCATTTTATATTGTTATGATTAAAGTTCAAAGTTTTAATTTGAATTCAACTTGTTTTTGTTAAACACGCTCATGGTAATTACACATAAGGGGAAACTAAACACACACAGAGAGAAAAATAAGTGTGTGATATTTTATTATTCACCATAGATGTGTTTTTATAGTACATTAGGTGTGACTCTTGGATTCTGCATTTCAAGGTCACTTGGACTCCTTTATGATTGTTCGGCTTCCACACCTACCCATTGAGGATTAGGTGTCCAACATTCCCCCCCTTAATCCGAAGGGGTATGTGTGAGTCCAAGAAGAGAGTTGTAATAAAAATCTACAAAGTATACATGGCAACACTTAGGCTGAATCAACTCTCTGAAATGTTGGCATAAAGAGATGGTTTAAGGATGACCACCAACACTGGAACGCAACGCTTATTCTAGTTCCCGGAACTCTTCCAAATCTAGCAAGACGCTGAAGGCTTCTGCTAGAGGAAGTGTCCCTCATATTTGAAGAGGGAGACCTTCAACCTAAAAGAAGGGAGGTCTACAACCTGTGATGGTTTAAGGATGACCACTAACACTGGAATGCTTAATGCATTTCCTGGAACTCTTCCAAAACTGACAAGAAGCTGAACTAGAGGAAGTGTCTCGAATTCTTTGAAGAGGAAGAATATCTACCTCGCATGGATGGTTTAAGGGTGTCCACCAACCAAAGGAATGCTCATGGGCATCTGTGTCTTTGGCTACAACTCTGAATTTGGAATGACAAGTTGTGGCTCAGGCTCGCTTGAACTGATGTATCTTTGGCTACAACTCTGAATCTGGAATGAGAGATTGTGGCTCAGGCTTGCTTGAAATGTTGTGTCTCTGGCTACAACTCTGAATCTGGAATGAGAGATTGTGGCTCAAGCTCGCTTGATGTGGCTTCGAAGCTTGTAGATGACCACCATTTGAGATGATGGCGAAAACTCAACCGCAAGATTGTTCAATATTCTAGAACAAGTTCTGACATGCAACTTAAACATCTTCTTGGATGTTGATGCCCATTGCCAAGAAGCGATCCATCCTAGATGAATCTTTGTTCTTGCAGGAGGCTTTTTTTTGAAGCATCTGTGTGAAGAATGGGTGTGCCGACCACAGTGCTTGCATGGGTGAAGATCGAAACAATGATCTTTCATATGGCCAATGCGATCACAATGTTGGCATTTTTCAATTTGTTGTTGTTGTTGTGGAAGCGAAGTAGGATCTGGAACAACTGTAGGTGAACTATCATAAATAAATCTGGCACTCTGAAATTTTATAGGCTTGGAGTAGTCCGGAATATGAAAGGACACATCCTTGTCATATCCAAGACCAATTTTGTGCTTGTTGTGGACAAGATTTTCCCAAGGTCTGATGATGGGCTTGGGAAGTGCAGACTGAGCTGCTGCATCTGCATGTAACTCTGCTCTTGTACAAGGAACTAAATGTGAATCGACTGCAACTGTATATTCTTGCTGCTGATGGGAGTCCCTCTCAATTTTTTGAACAGAAACAGGTTCAGAATGATGATTCTGCTGCTGTAATTCTTCTTGCTAAAGCTTAGATTCAAGCTGCAAAAATTCAATCTTTTCTTGTGCAATATGTAGATAGCTCTAGATGTCAAAAAGAGTATCTTTGTTGATGTTTGTTATCCCATCAACAGTGGAATGTATTAAAGTATTCAACAATTCTATTGCATCATCAATCCCAACCATTTTTTTTTTTTTTAATTACAAACTCTCCTTAAGGAAAATCTTCCCACAATAGACTTAATATAGAAGAAAAACAGGCAGAGCTAAAATATTTCATCCAAGAAAGACAGAGGGATGTGTAACAATGGAACAAGCCCTCTTAATGGACCAATGTCCTTCCAATGATATGCGATCTTCAAAAATTTATATATATCATGTTCAATGCAGCACTACGCATAGTCAATGCATACCATATGAACATATCGGTGGATGTTATTCTTCGGCGATTGGCTTTTCAACACGAAGGATAAGCTCTTCCCAAGTTGGTCTACTTCAAGGCCACAAGCCACTCCTTCCTGAACAAGACCCTCAAGAAAATGTTTCTCAATTATAGAATGTAGTCTCCAACACATATATTCCATGGATTTGCATCGGAAGTATCAACATATTCCGATCTTTAAAAAATAGTCAACATATATTTTCACATCTCAAATCATTTGCAACTTATACCATACAACGACAACGCTAATTTTAATGCATACCATACAAGTATGTATCAAATTGGGTAAGCGGTCATCCAGTGCACGACTATTAATAATGGAAATCGTAGCATAACATTCATACACAGCGTTTAGTCAAACACAATCCTCCAGAGGCATTCGTTTAGTGATGGGAGAGAGAGGCAGTCGTTTAGTGATGGGAGAGCAGGGAGGGACTGTGGGAAGTGGGAGGGCAGGGAGGTGTGTCGGTGGGGAAGCGTAGAAGGGAGAGGCGACAGGAGAGCCACGGAGGCTGGGCCAAAAGCGTGGGGGAGCACAGTCGAAGGGACGAGGGTGGAGGGAGACAAGAAGTCGAATGGGCGGGGTGGGGGAAACCGGGGATGCATGGATGGGAAGTCGAAGGGACGAAGCAGAGGAAGTTGAGCAGGAGTGCGAGGAGGCAGCGGTAGTGGGGAGAGCAGAGGGAAGAGGAGGCTGTGCGAAGGTGGAAGCAGCATGAGGCTACGTGACAGAGGGCTGGCGGAGGGAAATGGAGCAGTAGAGGCAGCGGCTTAGGCTGGTGAAGGAGCAGCAGAGGCTGCGGCGTGAGGAAGATGGGGATTGAGAGACATGCTTGCTTCACCTTAAAGAAGTGTGATGCATTTAGACAGTTCCTAGCCCGCCTCTAAAAATTTCTCAAAGTGAACCCATTTACATGTTGTTGTATCCAAAAATAACAAAAGCAGGCAACAACCTCCACGCACATCGGACAGAGTCAAGCCTAATCCCTCCAAAACCCGCACGTGTGTAAATCGCTCAAAATTGAGCAGCCAACATTATTTTAAGGCGCACATATGCAATATAACGCCATATTCCTCCGATATCTGCCAAACTCTAACCCTAGGTCCTCGAAAAAAATTAAAATTTTTAATCAATGGAAATGTCTGCTTCCAAGGCAGGTAAACCCGATGCACACAAAATTTCAAACAAAAAAAAATCGCTAACTCGACCGAATTAAAACCCCAGTTCGCTTAGAAATAACTCGAGTCGATTCGATCCTTCGGCTCGCAGAGTAAATCCCTTGGCAATAGACAAACTCTTAGGAAGCACTCCTCGAGAAAAAATTTGGTCTGGAGGAAGAAATTGAGAGGCTCAAACGGGATAAGAATGTATTGATGACAGAACTTGTCAGACTCAGGCAACAGCAGCAGTCTACCGATCTTCAGCTACAGATAGTGTCTCAATGCCTTCAAGGGATGGAACAACAACAACAAAAAATGATGTCATTCTTGGCAAAAGCCATGCATAATCCTGGGTTTTTGGCACAGCTTGTGCAACAAAATGAAAACAATATACATCTTGCGGCAACTAATAAGAAAAGGTGATTACCCAAGCAAGAAGAAAACTCAAAGGATGGGCAACATGGCCCTCCAGATGGCCAGATTATGAAGTATCAACCCGATTTAAGTGATGCTGCCAAAGCATTGTTTATGCAACTTTTCAACACTGAGACTTCTAATAAGTTAGAATCATCATCAGATGGATTGGATAACCTTTTAGATGTTGGACGTTCTTCAAGTGAAGTAATTAACAATGGAAAGGAATCTGACAGATCGTCAGGAGAAGGAGGAGCATTAGATACCAGCAAGCTGTCTAGCACAAATACCAGCGCTATTCAATGCAGGGCAGAAAACCTAACACATTAACACATAAATGCACAAGGCCACTCATCATGGCTCTGATTAAACACACTCATGGTAACCAAACATAGGGAGAAACTAAACACACATAAACAGAAAGATAAGCATGTGATATTTTATTATCCACCATATATGTGCTTTTATAGTACATTATGTGTGACCCTTGGATTGTGCATTCCAAGGTCAGTTGGACTCCTTTATGACTGTTCGGCTTCCACACCTACCCATTGAGGATTAGGTGTCCAACAGTTTAATTATTAATTTCTATATGTTAAATTGTCAATTTTACTACTAGTTTAACCATATAAATTAAATGGTTGGTAAACTTTGGTAGACATCAATCCATAATAGGCATTAAAACACTTATTTCATGATACATTTCATATTTCTAAAATTAAGATAATATAAAAAGTAACTAAACTATAAATTTTCTTTAAATTATTTTATTAATGATTTTAAACAAATTAATATATATTATTATTATTTTATTATTATCCAATTTCAAGGTCATGGCCAGGCCAGACACCAAATTGGTGTATGAGATCCCCTTGTTTGTGAGACAAAGGACTTATGAGACCCCCTTGTTTGTGGGACAAGAGACCCACCCACCTCTACTCAACGATTTGACTACTAATTCTATGAAGGCATACATACTCTACCCCCTCTAGTTTTGAACGTGTGACCTCTTAGGAGGAAACACGTGCTCTTAACCATTACGCCTATTGAAGCTATATATATATATATATATATAAGAAAATGGAATGAGATATTTTCAATATGGAAATAGACATTGTTACCACACCATGGGTCAATATCATCTCTTATTAATATTGTATGCCCAAAAACCATAAGTCATTTCAATTAAAAAAAAAAGTAATCAATCAATTTAATTAAAATTTAAAAAATAGGCATAATGTAACATCCCTTCAAAATCACTTAGAAAATAAGTATGTATGTTATCTTTACATTCTTCTTTATAATTTTTTGGCTTGACACTCAAACTTGGTTAAACATGTTATTGAACTTTACTAGTGTATTACCTTATTACACAAATTCATTGTTTAATAGTATTAGAGTGGATATTTCGCCCTCTTTTGTCAAGTAAGATACCAACTACCCTGAATTGTTTGTATATATTTTTACGAAGAATTTCAAAGTATTTTGAGACCATACTAAGAATTATTTTCATTCATTCTCTGGTTAGTACATGGTCATGCTTGGGTCTTGGTTTTGTGGCATCTCTATGGTTAAATACTTGCAAACCCTTTTCTTTCTGTTATAGCCATTAGAGGTGCTTAATTTCTATTATCCATTTACAAGTTCTTCATGCCATATTCAAGCTTTATTTTTTCTTCCAACTACATATAATGTGGTTATAGTTAGGTTATTTATTAAAAAAAGGCTTGTAGCTGGTTAAGGTTTCTTGGGATTCTTATATGATAATTTTTAGGGTTTACTAGAACTCTTTCTGGTAGAAATCCATGTTGTCATATATATATATATATATATATATATATATATATATATATAGATTAAGGGTTTTCCTTCCTTTGTTAACTCAAAACTTTGTATTCTATTATTTAAACTATTTTTGAAGTCTGCATGGCCAAAATTGAGATTTTTCTTCTTTGTTTTGGGAAGAAAAATGGTGTGTTTATTTCTTTGAGATGTCACATGCTAATGTAACCATAGACACAATCGTTACACCCTTGATAGCTTTGTTTCCATTATGTTCTCCATGCATGTGTATAATGAAAATTCTTTATGTTCTTGCACACATGTATCACAACAATCTTGAAAATTTTTGCATTGGTAATTTTATTAGTCTTTCTGTAAGCATACATTCATATAGGGTATTTTTCCTGAAACATATGATTGTAGTGATAATAAATATAAATGAGCTATATAATTATTATTTGGTTTAGAGGGTACAAATTAGGCTAGAGGCCTAGTGGACTCCTATCATGGGGGACTACTTAAGGTTTTCTCTGAGCCATAATATTCCCTTGTCTAGGACTTCTTTTCTTTTGGACAACCAACGAGGTTCTCATCCTTGTCGTGGCCTACAACAACTAACCCGGACATAAAATTTTCTACTTTTAATTCAATTGTATTGCTTATTGTCTTATAAAAACCGATATATATATATATATATATATATATATATATATATATATATATATATATATATATATATATATATATATATATGCCACTAATACAATTTTTAATGTAAGTGAAATGTTAACGTTTAAATGTAGATTTTTTGAATAGTGCTATTTATCTTACAACCTAGGTATTTATTCTACCTTACTCAAACTATCTATTTTTATGTTCATATCCACTTACATAATGGATACCACAATTGGTTCTTAGACACGGTTTCTTACCCAATCCTTCACAACAGAAAGACATTTACTCTATACCTATAACAATCAATTTTTTTGCAACAAAAATAATACAAATGCACACACATACATACATATATTCCACTCACAAAACTTACTTTAGTAGGGTTATCCATTCCTTTTTATCCGGACCTTGTTTATATATTCCATCACATCACTCTATGGTGTCATTCCATACTAAATGCAATGTTAATTCATTACACAACCAACATATCAAGTCATTACATTACCGAGAGTGTATTAAAGTCATTAACACTGATATTCACCACAATGTATAAAGGCACAATAGAATTTATATGTATTCACCATTGTAAAGTTATGTTTAATCTTAGCTTTAAAAGGAAGATAAACATTTTTTCTAATGGTATGGTGGGGATGTTACACAAACACACAATAACTAATATGAAAAGTAAAATTGTGTGTGTACTATGTTACAATATGAGATGTTTTTAATATTTTTAAACCTATTTTTCAATATTTGTTTATATAGATGATCAGATAGATTTGGCTCGTGGTTCATATCATCACATTTGCATGTGTAACACATGTTCGTTTCAAACTATTAAAAAAATTGTAATAAGAACCATTGTATTCCTCTTAACCATAAGATAAACACAATTGTTGACATGAGAAGATGAAAAATTTAGGTGAGCGATGGCAAGTTTTGCCAAAACTTGGGTGCTTTGTGTTGGAAATAACTCCCAACAACCACCATGAATAAAGGAATGGCAACATCTCACGCTTCATAAATTTTTGATTGACAGGAAGGATAAGCACAGATCTGAGAGCCGGAGGCATTTTCACGCAATGTTAAAAAAAACTAGAGCAGAGTCCATACTCTGTGTTTAAGTCTTACCCATCGCATTACTTACCTTTTTTCCCGCAAGCACAGCCCGCAAATTTTATGTTTTAACTCCCAAGAATTTCACCAATGTTAAGTTTCCGTCGATGTGATATCGTCAAGACCCACCAACCTTTACTCCATTTGCAAACCACCGCAATCCTTTGTTATTATGCTTATTCCTTTGTATTTTTCATTTCACACTTTACCTTCCACCACCCGCAAAAGTTATGTTATGTTAGTTGCGATGCGATCGCAAGAGTGGCACATATCAAGC
This sequence comes from Pinus albicaulis, assembly GCA_034641835.2. Classification (NCBI taxonomy): domain Eukaryota; kingdom Viridiplantae; phylum Streptophyta; class Pinopsida; order Pinales; family Pinaceae; genus Pinus; species Pinus albicaulis. Next base: position 241,380,033 of record CM076578.1, read on the forward strand.
TCAGGACGGAAGTGCAGATTGCACATCGCAAAGCTTAGGAGATAACGGATAAGTGCCCACAAGTTAAGTTGTTTTGGATGTGATGCGATGTGCCACGTCACATCGCACATTGCAAGTTTTAAGTCTTTCCCATATCGCGCATATGTTAAATATTAAAAGAGGCAAATGTGATGTGGACTCAGAGCCGAAAAATATAATATTTGAAGTCCGCCCTTTTGTGTGTTTTAACATTGTTTTGCGTGTAAACAACAAAAACAGAGTCGAGGACGGTTTTGTTGTTGAATGTCTGATTCTGCATTAAATTTCTTTCAATGCTCAGGGTTTTTCCATTTGTATTAAAACCTATGTAATTTCATTTTGATAGTGTGATGGAATGAAAAATAAGTTTCAGTCCTCTCCTGTGGTTTTACGGTGTCTGTCTGTGAATTTAATTTCCGCAGTACTTTTTCATTCTCTGTGTTGTGAGGGAAACACATATCCCTCTGCGTTTTATTATTCAGAAATTCCAACATGGTATTGGAGCAGGTCTAGGCTTTCAATAAAAGAACAAGCTCTCTTTATTGAAGAAGCTGAAAAGTTGATTGTTTGAGAAGCAGATTTCTACAGTAGTGAGAAGGTTTTTGTTTCATACAACCATGAAGGTTGTTTGTTGACACAGTCAGAATGACAACAGCAGGCATGAGCCTAAAAAATCCACAACTACCATATTTCAATGGTAAAATTATGATTATCGGGCCATTACAATGAGGGCCTTGTTTGCTTCGCAAGATATTTTGGAGCTAGTGGAAAATGGTTTTCCAGAACCAGAAGATGCAACAACACTTAATGCTTTGACACAAGCAGAAAGAGACTTGTTGAAAGATATTAGGAAGGACTCCAAATTCCTCTTCTATATCTTCCAAGTAGTACATGAGAGTATTTTCCCAAGAGTTGCAGTAGCAACGAAGTCCAAGGAGGCATGGGATATCCTCAAGACAACCTATCAAGGCATGGAGAAGGTGAAGACAACAAAACTTCAAATGCTGAGGAGAGATTTCGAAACTCTCTGTATGAAAGAGTCTGATAGCATAGACTCATTCTTCACACATGTGATTGGGTTGGTTACCCAAATCAGGTCTCATGGAGAGACACTTGAGGGAAGAAGAATAGTGGAGAAAGTGTTAATAAGTCTACCATCAAGATTTGATGCCATAGTAGTGGCCATAGAAGAGACACAAGATCTCTCACAATTTTCAGTGGATGAGCTTTGTGCATGATTGATGTCTCATGAACATATGTTGAATAGAGAAACTAACTCCTCATTGGAGCATGCTTTCAAGACACAAATGTATTTTGGTCGAGGAAGATCAAACTACTGAGGAAGAGGAAGAATCCCACACAGAGGTGGAAGAAGCAACCCTGAAAGCACAAGTGGAAGGGGAAAAAACCAGAACTCAAGCGAACTCTCAAGCCAAAATAAAGCACAAGGATAGAGGTATGATAAATCTCAAGTCCAATGTCATTATTGTAAAAAGCATGGGCATTATTCCAATGAATGTAGAAAGAAGAAAAATGACATGAGTAATAGACCAAATGTGAATTTTACAAGAGAAAATCAAAACCAAAGAAATGTGCTTTTAACTTGTAATGTAGCACAAGAAAAACAAGAATATGTATGGTTCTTAGATTTAGGTTGTAGTAACCATATGACTGGAAATATAGCAATGTTTTCCAATATGGATGACAATGTGAATTTTGAAGTGAAAACAGGGATAGATAGTAAAGTATCTGTCATGGGGAAAGGAAGAGTAAGAATATTGACAAAGAAGGGAGAGAAGAAGCTCATACCAGATGTCTATTATGTCCCTGGTATGAAATGTAACCTTCTAAGCATTGGGCAGCTCACGCAAAAGGGCTACAATGTGTTTTTTTTAAATGATGTGTGAAAAATCATGGATATACCTCCAAGTAAAAGAGTCATTGAAGAAGTGTATATGACAAGCAATAGAATGTATCGTCTCAAGATCAGATCAAACTTTAAGGAAGGAGGCAACGTAGCAGTTGTAACACAAGAAGTCTTTCAAAAAGAAGTGAAAGATGAAAATTGGTTATGGCATTTGAGATTTGGACATCTCAATTTCGGAGTTTTGAACCTGTTGCATAGAAAAGGAATGGTAAGAGGATTACCACTCATAGAGAAACCATACAGCCTATGTGAAGGCTACATCTTGGGAAAACAACACAGAGAATCATTTCCAACAGGAAAGAGTACAAGGACAAAGGCACCTTTGGAGATTGTCCACTCAGATTTGTGTGGACCAATGCAAACACCATCATTAGCTGGCAGTCATTATGTCTTGACATTTATAGATGATTACACAAGAAATACATGGGTTTATTTCCTAAAATAGAAGATTGAAGTGTTTGAACAGTTCTACCACTTCAAAGCTCTTGTTGAGAAGCAAACTGGGCACTACATAAAAGTGTTTAGAACTGACATAGGTGGAGAGTATATCTCCAAAGACTTCCTACGTTTCTACAGGGAGCATGACATAAACAAGTAGTTTACCACAAGGTATACACCACATTAAAACGGTGTTGTATAAAAAAATAATAGGACCATCATGGACATGGTCATAAGTATGTTGAAGGAAAAGCATTTGCCAAATGAGTATTTCAAATAAGTTGTCAATTGTGCAGCTTATATTTTAAATAGATGTTCAACCAAAGTTGCTATGAACAGAGTCCCAGAAGAAGCATGGAGTGGAACAAAGTAGTTTTTCACTCACATGAGAGTATTTGGATGTGTGGCATATGCACATGTCACGGATAAATTAAGGATGAAGTTAGAAAATAAGGGCGAGAATTGTATCTGTGTTGGATACAGTGATGAATGCAAGGCCTACAAACTCTATAATCCATCAACCAAGAAAGTTATAATCAGAAGAGATGTTCATTTCATTGAAGAAGAAGCTTGGGATGGAAATTTAGAGAAGACGGTGAATGTGAAGACATGTATGTCTCTTGAAGAGCAAGAGGAATGGATAGAAGTAAATAATTCCTACACGGTGGATCCTCCTCCACACACACAAGCACAACAAACCACACCACAAGAAAGCAATATAAAAACCTTGATAAATCAAGGAAGTGCTTCTCCAAGCACACCACAGGGATCAACAACTCCCTCATGTTCAAGTGAAACTCCGGGCACATCTTCGGAAAATACAAGAAGACCAAGATTCTGAAATTTAAGTGAAATTTATGAGCAAGAAGAAGCTGATAATAATGTTGGTTTGAATTATTTATTTGCATTGTTTTTTCATGTTGATGACCCAATCCATTTTGAAGATGCTTTAAAAGAAGAGAATTGGAATGAGGCAATGAATGAAGAGATAAGTGCAATAGAAGGAAATGACACATGGGAGTTAGTGGACCTCCCATAAGGAAAAGAAGTCATTGGAGTGAAATGGGTCTATAAGACCAAAAGCAATGCTGAAGGAAAGATAGAAAGGCACAAAGAAAGACTTGTTGTGAAAGGCTACAAGCAGCTGCAAGGAAGAGATTATGAGAAAACCTTTGCTCCAGTTGCAAGGATGGAGATAGTGCAGACAGTGTTGTCCATAGCAGCACAACAAAAGTGGAAGGTTTATCAAATGGATGTAAAGTCAACATTATTTAATGGAGTGTTGAAAAAGGAGGTATATGTTGAACAACCTCCTGGCTATGAAATTGAAGGCCAAGAACACAAAGTTTGTAAGTTGAAGAAATCTCTTTATGGGCTGAAGCAAGCACCAAGAGCATGGTACAACAGGATTGATGCTTACATGATGGGTAATGGGTTTGACAAGTGTGATGGTGAACCCACACTCTACATATAAGAAAATGACGGTAAAATCCTTATTGGTGTTTTATATGTACATGATTTAATTTTTATAGTCAATTATGTTTCTCTCATTGTTGATTTTAATGCAGCCATGAAGAGTGAATTTGAAATCACTGACTTGGGTTTTTTTGAGATATTTTTTGGGCATTGAAGTAAAGAAAAATTAAAAGGGAATTTTTATTTCCCAAGAAAAATATGTTGCATAAGTTTTAAAGAGGTTTAACATGCAGAACAACAAAGCAGCAACAACTCCAACTGTCCTGTGATTGAAGTTAAGCAAGGAATATCGCAGCAACAATGTTGATCGGACATTGTACAAGAGCATGGTTGGAAGTCCAATGTATTTGACTGCAACTAGGCCTGATATTATGCATTCTGTAAGTATAATATTTAGATTCATGGAGATACCCAAGGAGACACATTAGCAAGCAACCAAGAGAATGCTGAGGTATGTAAATGGAACAAAGGAGTATGGTATTCTATACTCCTCAACTGATAATTTTAAGTTGATTGGTTACACTGGCAGTGATTGGGCTGAAAGTGTAGATGACAGGAAGAGCACATCTGGGCATGTGTTTCATTTGGGATCGGGATCCATTTCATGGGCTTCCAAGAAGAAACCAATAGTTGAATTATCAACAACAGAAGCTGAATATGTAGCAGCAACAGCAGCAGCCTGTCAAGAAGTTTGTATGAGAAGGATGCTGAGAAATTTATGTCATAAGCAAGACAAAGAGACCACAATTTATTGTGATACCAGCTCAGCAATAGCAGAGAACAAAGCATATTGATGCAAAGTATCATTTTATAAGAGAACTAGTTAACAATGTTGAGATTTTTTTGTAGCATTATAGGTGAGAAGAACAGTTTGCTGATATCCTCACAAAGCCATTGGGACAGAAAAGTTTTGTTTATCTCAGAAAGTTTCTGGGAATGATCGATGGAAGTAGTTGTTATTAAGGGGGAGTGTTGGAAATAACTCCTAACCATTGCCATGAATAAAGGAATGGCAGCATCCCACGCTTCATAAATTTTTGATTGACATTAAGGACAAGCACAGATCCAAGAACCGGAGGCGTTTTCACGAAATGTACAAAAAAACTAGAGTAGAGTCCATACTCTACTTTTAAGTCTTACCCACCGCATTACTTACCTTTTTACCCGCAGGCGTAGCCCGCAACTTTTATGTTTTAACTCTCAAGCCTTTCACTAATGTTAAGTTTTCGTTGATGCAATATCGGCAGGACCCACCAACCTTTACTGCATTTGCAAACCACCATAATCCTTTGTTATTCTGCTTATTCCTTTGTATTTTTCATTTCACACTTTACCTTACGCTACCCGAAAAGTTATGTTATATTATTTGCGATGAAATCGGAAGAGGGGCACGTGCCAAGCTTAGGAGAGCAATGCAAATCGCACATCGCAAAGCTCAAGAGATAGCGGATAAGCGCTCGCAAGTTAAGTTGTTTTGGATGCGATGCGATGTGCCACGTCACATCGCACATCGCAAGATTTAAGTCTTTCCCATATCACGCATATGTTAAATCTTAAAAGCGTCGGATGCGATGTGGACTCAGAGCCTAAACATATAATATTTGAAGTCCACCCTTTTCTGTGTTTGAATGTTGTTTCGTGTGTAAATAGCAAAAACAGAGTCGAAGACGATTTTGTTGTTCAACGTCCGATTCTGCATTAAATTTCTTTCAATGGTCAGGCTTCGGCCATTTGTATTAAAACCTATGTAATTTCATTTATGGAATGAAAAATAAGTTTCAATCCTCTCCTGTGTCTTTACGCTGTCTGCCTATTTTTAATTTCCGCAGTATTTTTTCATTCTCTGTGTTGTTGGGAAAACACATATCCCTCTGTGTTTGATTATTCAGAAATTCCAACACTTATTAATAGCCGCCGCAACTGGAAGATTCACTCATATCAAATAGTCAGTGACCGGGACTCATATTGATGGATTGATTTTTATTAAATGTATATGAGGAAACCTATTTCAATCCAACACAGATCTATATAAAGTCAACGACCACCATATCATTTCAAATTTTCGATTAAAATTTCGTTTGTGGTGAAGAGTTGGCCTCGCCGTTACCTTTACTTAAAGAATTCAATTATTCTGTCTTTTGAAAAAAAAGAATTCGTTTATTCTAACTATTGACAAGTCATTTTCAATAAGTTCATATAAAAATATTTTATTAAAAAAAATATTTAATCTATTTTTTTTTTCATACACAATATAATACCTTTTAATCATAAAAACCATTAGAAAATGTGAATTGACTTTTAACTATAAAAATATTTTATTAAAACAATTACTTATTAAAGAAGAAAAAATTATCTAATTTCTTTTTCATATACAATATAAATACCTTTTAATCATAAAAAAAAATCTATTAGAAAAATGCTATATAGGTAAGAATTTATTTTTAAATATAATAGTATTTCATTAAAACAAAAATTTGTTGGTTTCTTTTAAGAAAAAAATATACCTAAACCTTACTTTGTTTTTTTTTCATAAAGTGTCATCAAAAGAATTCCTTGAAAAACTTGTACATGTGCAAGTGAATGAGATCGTCAAATCACTTTTTATTTTCTTCTCTTGAAGTGATGCTTTCATGTAAAAATATTTCAAAAGAACTTCTCCTAAAGTGATGTTTTCATGTAAAGAAAATTCAAAAGAACTTGTATGTGTGTTAGTGAAGGGAATGAGAATGAAAAATCATTAATTTTTTTGCTTGTCGTGAAGTGATGTTTTTGGGTCCAAATGTTACAAGTTTTGAATTCCTTGAAAATCTTGTACATGTGCAAGTGAATGAGATCGTCAAATCACTTTTTATTTTCTTCTCTTGAAGTGATGCTTTCATGTAAAGATATTTCAAAAGAACTTCTCCTAAAGTGATGTTTTCATGTAAATAAAATTCAAAAGAACTTGTATGTGTGTTAGTGAAGGGAATGAGATGGAAAAATCATTAATTTCATGTAAAGAAAATTCAAAAGAACTTGTATGTGTGTTAGTGAAGGGAATGAGATGGAAAAATCGTTAATTTTTTTGCTTGTCGTGAAGTGATGTTTTTGGGTCCAAATGTTACAAGTTTAAGTTTAAATGTAGGGAACAAATTGACGATTTAGTTTTATTTGATCATGGTGGTTGTTTATCTTTTATCAAAAAATGTTTGTTGGTTGGTTATCCATGGGAAAATAAAAGATGGAAAACCAATGAAAGTAAATTAATTTTATAACAAATAAATTTTAATTTTAAATTTATTTTCTTTCTTTTTATAATTAAAATATATTTTAATTTTTATTTGTTTTTTTATACAGAGAAATTATTACATTATTAATAAATGAAGTGGAATTTTGAGATACGTTGAATTTTATATAATTTAAGTTATATTTATCTTATATTGTTTTTAAATATTTATGATTAAAGCTCAAAGTTTTAATTTTAATTTTAATTTGTATAATTATTTATTTCTACTTTTATTACTATTAGTGTAATCATATAAATTTAATGGTTGGTAAATTTTGGTAGATATCAATTCATAATAAACATCAAAACACTTATTTTTATGGTATATTTCATATTGCTAAAATTAAGATAATATAACAACTAACTAAACTATAACTTTATTTTAAATTATTTTATTAATAATTTTAAAACAAATTAATATATATTATTATTATCCAATTTACAATCAAGTCTACTAAGACATACATACTCTACCCCCTCTACTTTTGAACCTGTGGCCTCTTAGGAGGAAACACATGCTCTTAACCATTAGGCCCACTGAAACTGTATATATATGAGAACATGGAACAAGATTATTAAGGCCATTTTATCACGTATATTTTCAATATGGAAATAGACATTGTTACCACACCATGGGTCAATATCATTTTTTATCAATATTGCATGCCCAAAAACTATAAGTCACTTCAATTAACAAACTGTTAAGTCCCTATATTAATAATGTAGTCCCTTATTATATTAGTGTATCCCCCCTTATTGTTATTGTTGTACCCCTGTAACCCGCATATTGTTATTATTGTGCCCTTACATTATTATTGTTAGGTCGGCTAGGATTACATTGTGGCCCCATGGACTCCTATATATAGAAGGAGGTTTTGGTCATTTGTATCATCCAAGAATTGTTCATTCATGTAATGTATTGGAGGTTTCCCCTCAAAGTGGCTTATTTATAAGGCGTTGATATCTCTTTTCTTCTCTTTTTGGAGCTGGTTTCACAACATTTGGTATCAGAGCTTTGGATTCTAGGGTTTCGCTGCTCCAAACAGGTCATCATGGCATTTTCGCTATAACTTTTTTTCTACGAAGTTTCAGAAGCTGAAATTTTTAGGATGCGAAGCTGAAATTCGAAGGAACATCATCGCAAAATTTCAGAGCTTGGTTCGCAATATTTTCGGAGATATGATCTGTGGAAGTTAGGTCGTTTTGCAGGCTCCTCAATTTAATCTAAACAGGTCATCATGGCATTTGCGCTATAACTTTTTTTTCTACGAAGGTTCAGAATCTGAAATTTTAAAGGCGCTAAGCTAAAATCCTGAGGAAACTCATTGCAAACTTTTAGAGCTTGGTTCACAATATTTTCGGAGATATGATCTGTGGAAGCTAGTGCTTTTTCAGGCTCCTGAATTTCATCTCAAAGAGGTGATCGTGGGAAAATCTTCATAACTCTCTCTCTGAGCATCGGATTGGAGTTCCGTAAAAAGTGGTCACATTTTCACGGACTGTAGTTTCTTTTCTATCAATTTCAGAGCTAAAAGAAGAAACAGTGACACGTGGCAAGTCGTACAAGTTCGCTCTACTGCACTAGTCCATAATTGGGTCATTGTGGGAGATTAGACATAACTTTGTCTTGAAGAACCCAAATTAGATCAGACCTATGGCATTTGAAAGAAGCTTTAGAGGGCTACTACAGGGCTGAATTTCAGATATTGAGGATCATAAATCACAGAGATAATTTAGTTTTAATATTGAGCTCCTCAAAAGCAAGAAAAAAGTGTGTATTTGTTTTCAAGTTGCATAAGTCTTGTTTGAAAAAGCAATTTGAAGTGATTCCAAGTGCATATTGAAAAAATTTTATCAGTATTGGGTTCTATAATGGCTCCCAAAAATAATTCCATATTCAATAAGCCCTCAGAAAGTTATACTATGACGCATGAAGAGGAAGAATTGTAGTGTGAGATATCAAAATTACGGTACCAAGTGCAACAAATTTCGATCTTACGAAGAGCAACCGAAGATGAAATAGATGGTTTAAAAGCAGAAATGGAGGATAATTTGGATGGTTTGAAGGATCAAATAAAATCTAATATGTATGATAAAGTAGTGAAAGATCACATCGAGCATCAACAACAAGTTCTCCAACTCTCAAATGATAACCTAACTTTGGTGTAGAATCAAATGAAACAACAAGAAGATCAACATCACATCAAAAGAAATTCTGAAGATGCTATAGAAACAAGAAATTGACAAGTACGATCAATTTTAGAATATCTCAACAAGTGGAAGAACTTTCCTGTAGAATATTCCACATGGGAGGATGAGAATTTTATACAGAAGCATCAAGAAATAATCAAGCGTTGAGGAAAACACTTTTTTGAAGGATAGGGGCATGTTAAGTCCCTATATTAATAGTGTAGTCCCTTATTATATTAGTGTATCCCCCCTTATTGTTATTGTTGTACCCCCGTAACCCCCATATTGTTATTATTGTGCCCTTACATTATTATTGTTAGGTCGGCTAGGATTACACTGTGGCCCCACTAGGATTATATTGTGGCCCCATGGACTCCTATATATAGAAGGAGATTTTGGTCATTTGTATCATCCAAGAATTGTTCATTCATGTAATGTATTGGAGGTTGCCCCCTCAAAGTGGCTTATTTATAAGACGTTGATATCTCTTTTCTTCTCTTTTTGGAGCTAGTTTCACAACAATTTTTTTTTTAATTAATCAATTTAATTAAAATTAAAAAATAGGCATAATGTAACATCCCTTCAAAATCACTTAGAAAATAACAATGTATGTTATCTTTGCATTGATATTTATAAATTTTGGGCGTGACACCCAAACTTGGTTGAACATGTTATTGAACTTTACTAGTGTATTACCTTATTATACAAATTCATGGTAGAATAGTATTAGAGGGGATATTTCGCCCTCTTTTGTCCAAGTAAGATACCAACTTCCCTGGATTATTTGTATATATTTTTTGAGACCATACTAAGGGAATTATTTACATTCATTCTCTTGTTAGTCCATGGTCATTCTTAGGTCTTGGTTTTGTGGCATATTTAAGGATAAATACTTGCAAACCTTTTTCTTTCTGTTATGACCACTAGAGGTTCTCAATTTCTATTATCCATTTACAGGTTCTTGATGCCATATTAAAGCTTCAATTTTTCTTCCAACTACGTATAATGTGGTTAAGGGCTTGTAGCTGGTGGGGATTTCTTGTATGATAATTTTGAGGGTTTATTAGAATTATTTTGGGTAGAAAGCCATGTTGTCATATATATATATATATATATATATATATATATATATATATATATATATATATATATATGGTTTTTCTTCTTTTGTTAACTCAAAACTTTATATTCTATTATTTAAACTACTATTTAATTTTGCATGGCCAAAATTGAAATTTTTCTTCTTTGTTTTGGGAATAAAAATTGTGTGTTTCTTTCTTTGACATGTCACATGCTAATATAACCATAGACATCATATTTATACCCTTGATAGCTTTTTTCCATAATGTTCTCCATGCATGTGTATAATGAAAATTATTTATGTTCTTGCGCACATGTAACATGGCAATCTTGAAAATTTTTTCATTGGTAATTTTATTCGTCTTCTTTCTGTAACCATACATTCATATAGGGTATTTTTCCTGAAACATATGATTGTAGTGACAATAAATCTAAATGAGATATGTAATTATTATGCGGTTTATAAGGTACAAATTAGGCTAGAGGCCTGGTGGACTCCTATCATGGGGGACTACTTCTCTGGGCCATAATATTCCCTTGTCTAGGACTTCTTTTCTTTTGGACAACCAACAAGGTTCTAATCCTTTTCATGGCCTACAAAAACTAACCTAGACATTAGACTTTCTACTTTTAATTCAATTGTATTTCTTACTGTATTATAAAAACCACACACACACACACACGCGCGCGCACACACACATATATATAATGCAAGTGAAATGTTAATGTTTAAATGTAGATTGCTCGAATAATGTTATTTCTGTGACCACCTATGTATTTATTCTACCTTATTCAAACTCTATTTTTATGATCATATCCACTTACTTAATGGATACTGGGGTTGGTTCTTAGATATGGTTTCTTACCTAATCCTTCACAATATAATGGTGTTTACTCTATACCTATAACAATCAGTTTTTTTTTAACAAAAAGAATACAAATAAACATGCATACATACATATATTCCACTCACAAAAAATTAGTAGGGATATCCATTCATTTTTCTAAAAATACCCATAAACACTTAAAATCATAAGAAAATCCTTTTCATTCTATCATGACCTTGAAAGTCCATAAGAAATACAAATAACACCAAATTATCTAGACATTCATATAATTATTTAAAGAATTCCCAAAAATAGATTAAAGATTGTCACATTCCTCCCAATCATGAACTATGTTTCTTAGTAGTTTCCCCCTAGCTCCAACTCCTCCTTGCCAGGAGAAAAAATAAATATTTCTTTTTTCAGTTCACACCTCCTTAACGCTTGACAGTGTCCTATTGATTATGAGTTTAGGTACAACCTTTATCCCACTATCCTTTTCTTTTAATCTTACTGCACTTATCTCTGGGAGTCCTATTTAAACCAAATTCCACTCATGGAATTTATCTGCACTCATGATTTCTCTTTGTTGTTCTGCTTTGCATTTATCTCTAGAAGTCCTCTTTAAACCAATTTCCACTCATGGCATTTATCTGCACTCATGCTTTCTCTTGGTTGGTCTGCTTTGCCTACGATCCTCATTGTAGGGATAAATGGAAGATTTGTATTGCTTTGTTCATGCCCCTACTTGGGCATAATTGATTCCAACTATTTTACTAGTAGTTAGGGTCTAATATCACAGATGATAGCCTTTAATATATTTTCAAGAATTATAATTCACAAAACAATTTTCCTTTTATAAATAAAAATAAATATTTACATTGTCACATCATATTACTTGTCCCACTTTAGATTTTCATCCACATGTCCAATATTAAAGCCATAAATAGAAACAAATTTACGAGGGATATCAGGCATAACTAATTTGCAGATAAATCTCTTTATCTCAAACTTTGATTCGTGTATACTACCATGAATATTCCATGAAGTCTAAATCTATACCATCTACAGAATAATTATTCACAAATAAATTAAAATTCTATAAGTTGCGTTTCAAAATAGATTTTTTTTTTTTTTTGAAAGAAAAAAACGTTGTTTTTTATATTAACAAACAGTACATCATACAGCCTAAGAAGTGCTGTGAAGAGCACTTCCCGAATTATAGATCAACATTGGCCAAAAAGTGAGGAGAATTATGAAGACTGGCTACCAATACCCATCACATTTAGCACAAATATATCCCAGCAAACTATGCTAATCAAAATTACAAAATAAATCCCCCACACGATGCTATGAAGAGATAAAAGGACATAGAACACATGAACAAGACATGTCAGTACATCATTTTAACATCACATAGTAATGCCTAGCCACTTAGAAAGGTTCACAATAAGTCGATCAAGTATAGCAAAGAAGGGAAACCACCACAACAACATAAGGAGTAGACCGGCTCGCTTGATGGCAAGGTCCGTTAGCACCCACAACCTTCCATGTCTCCAAAATTATACAAGCTTGCTTGCTGCCGACAGAAAGAAAAACAAAATCCATCCAAGCTTTCTTGCTGCTGAGAGAAAATAACAAAAAAACAAATAAGCTCGCTTGACGCATAATCCAGAAGTCCCATTAAGCATATAAATCATGGTATGGAAATGTTATTTTTCCATATGATAATATTGTCTCTATAGTGTGACACCTGCATTATACCAAAAACCATACCAATACCTTTTTTTGATAAACCATCTGCCCTGGTGTTGTTTTCCCTATAAATATGTTACAGTGGAGGGTAATTCAACTTTTCCCACAAGTATCTAGTTCTCTTGAACCACCCATGAGAAGCCAGCAAGAAAGGGGAGGTGAGACCGAGAATGGCATCAATTATGAACTTGGAATCACCATAGATGAAAGCCTGATCCAATCCCAGATTGGAAGCAGCCAGTAAACCACACCAAAGAGCCATCGGTTCCGCTAAGTTGTTTGTGCCTAATCCACCATTCCAACAAATATGGATCCTCTCAGATTGAGATAACTTGATCCAAGCCCCACAACCCATCATCCCTTCCAGACATGCACCATCAAAGAAAATAGCCGGAAGGGAGATAGGATGGGGTCGAATCCTTCTGGACCATCACAAACAGGATCCATTGCAGCACCTTGTTGATAATCCAAATCAAAATGGAATTATAGATATGAGGAATGATAATAGGTATACCTTAAAATATTAACTAGTTCCTGGCACGCCAAATTTCCCAAATGAAAAAGAAAGGCAATGATTGATACTGCCCCTTCACCTGATCCCACCGAAGAGCCGCATCCATAAAGTTAACCGGAGAACATGATGGCTTGGGAAGATACTTACCGAACAGGAGCCAAATGTGAGCCACCCCGAGGCATGTAAAAAATAAGTGGTTTATCGATTCATCATTGTTAAGGTAGAAAACACATCTACCTAGGCCGTGCAGACCCCTCCTATTGAGACCATCCCACGTAAGAATCTTCTCCTTCCATACTAGCCAACCAAAGAGAAGGACTTTAGTCACGATATTCCTATGCCAGAATTTCTCAAATCCAGAAGGAGTGTAATCCAAAATGGAAATTAGGTTAATATTGGAATATATGTGTTTTACCACCAGGGCATCATTCTTCATTTTTCCTGCCCAAACTAGTTTGTCCCCATCATTACAGAGGGATAAACTGGTTGTCTGTATTTGTATTATGTATTTAGACCATTCTTCAGCATCCCATCCTGAATGGCCCATCTAAGCAACCGATTTTATGACCGACACACTATATTCCCAACAAAGGATCACCTGTGACAAATAAAAGATACCCCTATGCGTCAATTTGTGTAACAACTGGTTACTGATGATCAGAACCTCTGACATGCCACAGATTGTATCACCTCCCAGAAGAATCATATGTCCATTACCAAAGCTCCATGCCAGTCCTCCTGCAAAAATATGAAAGACCTTTTTGAATCCAAGCCATATAGTCGACATGGAGCGTGGAAATATATATTTTTGACAGTATATTACGCGCATAGGGTCATCCGTGATGTATTTGCAGGAAATTATTTCTGACCAGATCCCTTTATTATGAATTGCACGCCACAGTGATTTTACAAGCAGAGATAAATTGAGGGCCCGAGTGTTAAGAATGCCCCATACTCCCATATTCTTTGGGCAGAATAAAATCTCTAGCTTACATAAATGATACTTATTTTCCATATTAGTCCCACCCCATAAAAACCTAGCAATGATGGCATTGATCTAAGAGATAATGCGCTCCGGAAGGTAGTAAAGATGACCCCAATAAACAATAAGTTGGGCCGAAACCGTCTGTATCATAATATAACAGCCTCCAAGAGACAACCACTTATGAGTCCATCTTGAGATTTTATGTTTGAATCTCTCAACAAGCCATATCCAGTCTTTAACCTTATACCCACATGGTTTAATCCTATACCCTAGATAAAGAAAACCATCTGATGCATGTCTTTTTTGAACCCCACAAAATTCCGCTATAAAAGAGATTTCTCCCTCATTCCCAAAATCATAAATGAGAAAAGGTTTGGCCTTGTTTATACATAAACCAGAGGAAGTAGCAAATCGGATGAGTAAAAAGTGTATATAGAACCAATGATTCCTAACAATTCTCCCGAAAACAAGCAGATCATCAACAAATAAGGAATGGGAGATACTCACAGATTTGGAGGAGGAGAAACCAACAATGTAGCCAGCACGCATAGCCATCTTCATGAGGCAGCTGAATCCTTCCATGAGAAGGATGAATATAAGGGCCAACAATGCACACCCCTACCTCAAACCACGTTCTGCACCGAAAAAAGAGGTAGGCTTCCCATTAATGATAACAGCATACCTAACCGAAGAAACACAACCCATAATCCATTGAATGGCCCCAATGGGAACACCTGCCTTCAGTAGAAGAAGGCGGATATAAGACCAGTTAGCTCTGTCATATGCTTTAAGGAGATCAATTTTCAATATGAGAGCTTCCCTTTTCCCCTCGTACATGGAGTGTAAAACTTCTTGAGCAATAGCAATAGCATCATGAATAGAATGACCTTTCAGGAACCCATATTTCTGCTTTGAAATGGTCTTTGATCAATTCTCCTTGATCCTGTTGGCAATGATTTTAGATGAGATTTTATAAATAATATTGCATAGGTAAATCGGTCTAAAATCCGCGAAGACCTTTGGATCAAAAGTTTTGGGAATGAGCGCCAAAAATGTGGCATTCATATTAGAGGGAATATGTCCCAAAATTCGACCTTGTTCAACAATAGTAGTGATTTCGTCACCCATAATATCAATTAAGTGCATATAAAATTCTGTCGGCCACCCATCCGGCCCCGGGCACTTATCATGAGAAAAGGATTTCAATGTCGAAATCCCTTCACATTTATTCACTTCAGAGTTTAACTCTGATGGCCTCCTCATTGAACATTATAGGAATATTTTGCAGAACCCATCTTTGGCAGTCCAGATCGATGTCCAGATTAGCTTTATAGAATGTCGAATAGTGCTTGTAGGCCTCGTCCATAATTTCATGAGTAGTAGATGCCAAACTCCCATCCGCTCTTTGGATGTGCCAGATAGAATTCTTGTTCCTTTTATCGTTTGCACTCTTGTGAAAATATTTCGTACTCAGGTCTCCTTCCTTTAGCCAATTAATCCTACTTTTCAGCTTCCAAGATAGTTCCCCAATCCTCAAGATCTCCATTTTCCTATTCTGTAACAATTCCATATGCATGTATGTCTCCTGATCGTGAGATTTTGAAACACATTCTGCATGAAGACCAGTGAGCCTTTCATTTATATTCTTTCATTCTATTCAGACCTTTGATCCTTTGTAGTTTATTGTGAAAACTTTCCCATCCGAAAGAGCCCTGCAAAGGAGATTTATCAATCCAAATTTTCTGAACAACCTTATCATATTCTGGATCCAAGAACCATGGCTGATTAAATTTAAAAGGGATGTCCCTTCTCTTCTGTTCCAACCGCCAAGTCAAATAGATAGGCAAATGATTAGACAAATTTGATATCAGCATCCCAGATCTCAAGTGACCCAATATGGAAAACAATGATTTGCTCACCATTGCACGATCAAGTCTTTTTTCAATGAAGTCCCCATCCACCTGATGATTGGTCCAATTTTGGGAGATGGGGAAGGGTCTGACGTCCCTAAGAAGCACAGATTCCAAAATCAATCCAATGTGGTTTGCCATTGGATCCCTCCTAGCTTTAGCACCCCATGATTCATCCAATTTTAGGTTTGAATTAAAATCACCAATGACTATGAGATTATCCAAGGTTAAAATATTTGATCTGTTAATTCGGGCCCAGAAAGTAGCCCAATTTTGGCATGGAGCGTAACGATTTATGATATTGATATTGCCTTGCAGACCCCTTATATTTCCAGACAGAAGGATACCTCTAAAAAATTTGTACGCACAGAAATTGGCACAAGATGGATCCAAAAAAGCTAACAGACCCCCGGCATGTCCCTTCGCATGAACCGTAGCAGCATTCCATCCAGGGCATATAGCCAAAACAAAATATAACAACCTTTTTCCGGCTTCCACTCCCTCAGCAATTCTCTTAGGCGAAGAAGTTTAGAGGAGTCGCCAATACCCCTCAAGTTCAAGGAAATGATGTAGGTCGTTTGGGAACCCCAGTAGGGTTTTTTGCTCTAAGCACCCTGAGATCTTCTTATGCAGATATAGGAACCTCAGTAAGGTCGAGAAGTTCATCACGAAAAAGGGATTTGGTCTTCAACCTACCTCTGATGTGTTTAGACCCGGACTTAGATTTTTTCCTCACGGTAATATTATTCCTCGACACAGGTGAGATGAAGATATCATCATTTCTAGGGATATTATCAAAAACGGTGAGGGAAGCCAGGTCAAGGTTTGGGTTTCCTAATAGGGTATCAGTGTCATTTCTAATAGTATTTTTAGGAGAGTCCGATATGTCCAAATTCTCATTCATAAGCGGAGAGGGAGGGGACCGGGGGGAAGAAGCCCATTCAAGGGGAGGCATAGACGGGGAGGTGTACAATGGAGTAGCAGTCGGGATAAATGGAGGATGGTCGACAGGAGATATAGAGACAAAAGGAATTTTTTCCCTCGGGTCGACAATCGGTTCTTGAATGAGGATGGACTCATAATTAGCCGTCAGCGGACCAGAAACAACAGGAGGAGTAATCTCATTGCCAGGAGGAATAGATTCCTCAGAATGAGCACTAGCCGAAGCAAATAAATCATCATCAAAAGATGAAATAGTAGATTTACTTTATGGGAAGACATTCTTGCATTCCTTTGTAGTCAATTCCTGCCGTGCATCATCAGATCTCAATTCCCACCTCACATCATCATATCTTTGTTTGTCTAGACGAGGGCCTCTGAGCCGCATTGGGCAGCTGCCTTTTAAGTGACCAGTGCGGTGGCATATAAAACAACAGAATGGGACTCCCCAGTAATCAACACTTTTCCTATGCCTTCTTAGCCCCCAAACCAGGTCGACATCCCCAGGCAAGCCTCCAGAGAAACAAACTTCGACTAATATCCATGCAATTTGTTTGTCACTAGCCTCAAGTATACTAGGATCAATATAATTTGTGTAGCCGATGGAGTTACCAATGGCCCTTAAAGCCTTAAGCATCCAAAACTGTAGCGGGAGGCCCAGAATTTTTACCCAAACAGTCTTGTTCTTTGGCGCCTCCATGATTGGGTTAAATCCGAGGTACCAGGGCAGAAGATGCAAGAAACTCTTCCCTCTAACCCATGTCTTCTTGACAATCAGGTCTACGTATTTTTCATGCAGGAAGTGTATGCTAAACCAGCTATTTAGGAGAAGGTTGACCTTCGGGGTATATCCCACAATGGGGCTCCAGAATTTCTTTGCCCATTCCATCGTATCCACCTCGTGCCCATCTGCAAACATCCATCGTCCAATGAGGGCACACTTCTGGAGACTAGAAACTCTACCCCATAGATCATCATATTCCAGTACCACCTCTTTGATATCCATAGCAGGATTATAGCAGGAGAGATGTAAATGTTTTTGTTTACGCCCCCATCCTCGAGCAGCCCCACCATTTACCGCATTCAGGTTCATCACGGCGGTTTCTTCCTGATGCCTAACAGAGAAACCTGGAGGCGCGAAAATGGACTGTGCAATAAGAGTGGCGTCCACCTTGTTGTCGCTCCTAGAGACAGCCTTGAGTTGTAAAAATACCAGTGCCTAGGAAATATTAAATGCAAGGAGCATATGACTCAACCGATTGCGGTTGGCAATATTAGGCTCTCATGCTACTATCAACTAATGAATTGCTTTGATAAAGATGGGACCGAGACTCTAAATGTAATCATAGCAAAGAAGGAAACTGTAGAGACTGAATATGAAACTCAATAAGTAAATGCATCAGATAGCTTTAAAACATAATGTTGTAAAGGGGGCCAACTGTGAAATAAATGTACAGTGGTCAAGTTATAAGTGAGCGAAGACTATGACAGAAAATGAGATAAGATATTAACTATAACTGGGCTTATTCTAGGATAAGAATCCAAATAGTTATTACCAGTAGAACAATGGAAGAGATATGGAAATGAATATAGTGTCATGCCTGAGATATATTTAAAGCGCTATAGATGAGTAAATATGAGTATCTGCTATGATAAATTCACATTTAAACATGGGAACACTCGCATTCCAGAACATTTAGACACCAGAAGTGTGGAGAGATACAAAATTAACATTTATATTAAAAACATTGAGAAGGGTTACAAACTATAAATCATCTAAAGTGGAATCCCCAATTCTAGCAAAATCTTCTATTACTGAATCCCAACAGGATCTTCAACATCAACTATCGAATTCATACAAAAATACACATACAAAGTGCTTGAGCTAGTGAGTCTTTCAGAAAATATAGAACCATCCATATGTCTTTCCTCTCTGCTTTTATAACATTTTTATGTGCTATACGCGGAAGGATAATTTGGGAAAATATCTTTCCCGCATGCCTTTATGCAGTTTCAAGTCTTAATCAAAAATAAAAATTGATGATGGGGTAGAACGCCTCCCATCATATTAAAAATTGGGCTTAAATCCATTTCTAATGGAAATACAACAACTTACTAACTGAAAGTAAAAATGCGAGAGTGAAATATGCGTTTCACTCGAAATTGAAAGTGAAAAGGAAAATAAAATAAGAGGCCATGTAGGCCCAATCATGAGGTAACATTGCTGGTGGTGGGACAGAGTCGGGGCTGCAGCTGGAGAAGGCAGTACTGTGGCTGTAGAAGAGTTGGCTTTCTTACTGGTAGACGGAGTGGATAGAGACGCAGATACGATGGCTAATGAACTTGTATGATTGTTGCACCTCTTCCAGGTGTCAGCTGCAGCACCAGGTATTGCAATGAAAGCGTCGACCAGAGCATGCACTTCTGCCAGTTCGACATAACTCGCTTGAGTGGGCAACCATTACTTTTTTTTTTTTGAATAATGCTAATTCTATTTATATAACATAATCATACAAAACTGCCTCAGCTTCAGCTGTGTGAGCCTGAAAGCTGGGCTTGATAGTCATGAAATACGTAATTCTGAACTGCCCTGTGAGGGAAACCAGTCCTTTAGGAATAAGGCTTGCCGCCCACACAGGGGAAACCGACACATTGTTCATACAGTTTAACAAAAATAAAAATGCGAAAATTGCATTCATCTCTTTCAGCAGAAGAGAGTTTAACAAAAAAGCAAAAAATATCCCAATAAGCTTGAGCTACAGTACCGAGATATGCCTAAGGTTGCTGTGTTCACTTTTCATGAGCTAGAGAAGGAGGTTCCTCCATGATACGACACTTGTACTTGTTGTTACTGCCAAGTGGGCAACCATTACTTAACTTGATAGAGGAGAGAGAATTCTTTACCGACTGCAGAAATTATTGTTTCGGCCTTAAGTCGAGTGGTCTTCTTAGACGGTGTATCTGTCTGAATCATCACCTCTGTCAGTTTTCACTCGTATACTGGTAATAGTTGAATAACAACATTTGTAAGATCCCAGCATGATGGGAGGCCAGAAAGTGTCAGTTCAGTCCATTCTATTTCAAACTATCCCAAGCTCGTCACCATCCTTTCCAAACTGCCCAGTGCAAGGTCGAGTACCGCTTCCTTTTCCATCACCCTCAGGCATTCCGACACCTCCTTGAACTTGTCCTTGATTCCCCATTTGGCCAATTCTTCTGAGCTCAAATCATTTAGGAGGGCAATATACCTTCTGGCACTTTCAACTTTAGTTGAAGCATCTGTATGCCCTTCATGAAGAATTCGTCTGAATTGACGAACCGTGGCCTTCCTTTCTTCAATTAAGGTCAGAAAGGCCCAACGCTTCTTTACCTCCATGATGATGTCTGTCCAAATTAAGAATCGGGCCTCCAAGAGGGTGATGTTTCCATTCATTCAGCTCGTCAGGTCCCTGATCATATTTTCCTGTCGCAACCTCTCTTGTTTCGCCTCCTGAGTTCCTTTTTGCAAAGTTGCTACTAGTTTGTTATTTTCCTTGAGACGGGCCTCGAGCTCATAGATATTTTGTTGTGTCTTCTGAACCTGCTTCTCTACTACATGAAGGTTAGCTAGCGCTGTAGTTAGTTGTTCCAAGAGTGAGCTGGATCCTTCAGGAGGTGGTGTGGAGCATACGTGTGCATCCCAGCTTTTCTGCAACTCATCGATCTTCTACTGGAGAGCAGTCATCTCAGTAGAAATTTTAGCCCTCTCTTCTTTCTCCTTAGCTAGGGAGTCGGTTAGGTCAGCCTTGTCCTTTTCTATCTGGGCTAATTCAACAGTTTGCATGTGCTGAAAACCAGGCATATTCAGTTTATGCTTCAGGGCTGCAACCTGTTTCTGCAATCCGAGATGACATGACCCTGAGGATTTTCTTTATCGTTCCCTTTGCTGTTCACAACTGCTTGAAGACTCTGCAGGTCATTTGAGAGTGCCCGAGCATTAGTATTCTCCACTCTAAGGTTCTCGACCACTTGGCTGTACTTGGTTTGTAGCTTCCTTAGGGTGAGAGAGAGCTTCACAACCTCATCCTTTAACATATCACCGAAACACTGGAATAGATTTCATTTATCAATCGGGGGAACTTGTGACATGTTTATTGCCACCTTCAGAGCTCTGTAGCTGGCGGTCCCAGTCTCTGGATCTAGTACCGCTTCAGTCATGGCCATCAACAATTTTTCCTTATCCATATCAATCTCGGCGAAAAAACGAGTATGATATTTGTCTACATATCCCGCCAATTCCGACAAGAGCTTCTCCCTGATAGTTCTGTTCTTCCCCTTCATTTCGTTCCCTACCTCGGACCTGTTTACATAGAAGACTTTTGAAACTTCTGAGAAAGCAGATGATGACGGACCATCATATTTTACCATGAAACCTGCTTTTCCCTTGTTTGACTGTCCATACAGTGCTACTTTTTCCAGCGGCGACTCTTCCCCAA
Organism: Pinus albicaulis; assembly: GCA_034641835.2. Lineage (NCBI taxonomy): Eukaryota > Viridiplantae > Streptophyta > Pinopsida > Pinales > Pinaceae > Pinus > Pinus albicaulis. The sequence continues at coordinate 241,401,829 of CM076578.1, forward strand.
CACCTTCTTCATAGTTTGTTCTTTGCCTTTTTGAGGGTGGAGAGTCTTCTCCTATGACTCCAGCTTCTTCAACCTATTTCTTACCTGCTTCTTGTGTTGAAGCAGTGTCTCCTTTTTCCCCTGTCGCAAATGAATCACTCTCCATCTGTGAAAGCAAAGGCCAGGTATCAAGATTAGCTCTCCACTCAATGAAGGGTCTAGTTTCATGAGCATATGAAGTTGATTTAATCCTCCTCCTTTTGTTTGAGATGATTCCTTTTGGATCATAAGGCCAAGCTTCCCCTTGCCTTAAATCCATACCCTTGAGCAGGTTTTCCAATATGGGGAGGGCATGCCTTGAGTTAACAATAAAGGGGCCGATGGTTTTAGGGAGTCTAAGAATGAACCCCTTTTTCGCAGGGAGGAAGTGGAGCTGGTCAGCCTTCAAGGTTTGTCGGAGGTACTCCAAGGCGAAAATCCGCATGGCAGGAAAAACTAGCAGTCTGTAAGGGGAAACCTATGCACCGTAGACCCTGATCTTAGTTTAGTCATCAAATAGGTACCAATCTCCTGTGCTTTCTTCCTCACTGAACTGTAGCCAGTTCCTCTGCTTAGGAAAAATCCTGGGCGGAGGGTTGTCGTGAATAATAGTGTATGCTATTGTCATGAATTCGTTCAAGAAGTTGGAATAACCCACCCCATTAGCCAACTGATACACTGTGGGGTTCCTGTCAAAAACAGTTCTTGGTTGAGAATTTATCCTAGAAACCTTTTCTAGACCCAAACCCTTGAGCTTATCAACATGTTGGAAGAGGAAGAGGTAGAACACCATGGATCAGAAACAAAAATGGCTGATGGCCGAGAGGTCTTGAAACTAGGTTTGGATGGCGAAGGCTAAGAAACCAGGGATATCCAAAACAACACCTGATTGTGACATCAACCATAAAAGGGCTACACATTCCTTCAAGACTCGCTCGATCCCCGCAATGGAAGCAAGTGTTGGTTGTAGGTCTTCTTTGAAGGTATTCAGAGGCACCGAGTCTGAAGACTAGAAATATGTAAGGCGGGAGTCAGAAATAACAGCGATGAAATCGCTCTGCTGCCTCCAGGGTAACTTGGAAAACTGACGGGATAAAGACATTTCAGTGAAACTGACATAATTTGAACTGGAGGGATAGCAGAGGGCTTTCCTAATAATCTTAGGAGATATACTAAAATTCTTGTTCCCTTGAGTTGATAGGAACATATCTCGGCACTCATCATACGCTTCTTTGAGCCAACATATCAATTCCACAATTGGGTAGATGGGCGGAGCAATTTGGTAGTATAGTCCCGAAAAAACAACTCTGAACCTATCCCTATTTTCTAAGTGTTTCCTGAATAGGTTAGGCTTGACGCTACTAATGAGGAAAGGGTATTGTGGGTCTCGAACATGAGCTTGCATGTCTGTGAATGGATCTGGTCTAGGAGCAGCCCTAGACTCGCGAACTTGAAGGGTTTCGAGCTCTGACTTCTTAACCTTGATTCTACCCATGACCATTATGAAAATGAAAAGTGGAAGGAAACTAGACAGTGAAAGAGGGACGAAATACCTGCACAGTAAGGAAAATGTTTGGGAGAAAACGACGCAGGGAAGTTGAAAGCGACTTGGTAGACCTGGTACTGGGCGCTCGAGCTTTGGAAATACACTATCCCATAAAAGAAAGTATTTTACCATAGTGAACACAGAGCAGGGTTAAAAGGCTTTAGATTACCCGAAAAAAGAGGCTAAGACGACACTTGTAGGGTTGATGTCATAAGGACGCCGACAATGGGATGCGTGGAATTTGGTTATTGGTTATTAGAGTTTTTTAAGGTGTATACCACGCGTTGGGTTAAATACTGGTATTGGTCATGTACCGGGTGTCCTAGGACTTACCTTACTATTGCATTCATAGCGCTAGGTGTTACCTGAATGGGCCGACTAGAAAGTCCGGCGGGGTCTTGGAGTGGCTCTAAGCCCGCGGCCATCACCCCACAGAGTACCTATCTAGGGTACCAATGTATGCTACGTCACCACCATTCCGGGGGGGTGAGCTTCTGCCTTCCCCCTGCCATCCTTGATCCCCCCAGAAACTCTTCACGGTCCTTTCTTCTTTTGACTGCTCGGTGCATGGGCGGGTCCCTCTCTTTTCAGCTATCTTGAACCTTTATCTTTCTTTTTTTTGTGTAAAGTTTACCGCAAGGCTACAATATATATCATGCCTTGTCCCCTTTTTATATGGATTTTCATTCACATCAACCCATTCGCTCCTTTAAGTATTTCTCCCTTTTATGCTTCAGGTGATCCCCCTTTTTAAAGTTTCCTAGGGCAGTGGTGAATGATATAACAACATTGGCTCCATTTGGGGACGACACGCTTGTCCTCAAACGTGTCGAGAACTCCGTAGACCATCTGTTAACCTCTCTCTGTGAACACGACTCATCAACACTTCGAACTTCCTTAGGCCTTAATAAAAAACAACAAACATAAGAGTAAAAAAGAGAAATATTGTACAATATATATACAGCAGGCCTTATGACCTGAATCAGTACTATAAATAAGGTTTTAGGAATTGCCCATTTACAGGGGCTTCAAGCAGGTCACCTTCCAAATTTTCCAGCCTGAAAGTGTTATTTCCTCCAGCCTCTGCAATTTTAAATGGACCAAACCCCAATGGATCGAACTTCCCATGCTTTCCTTTCTCATCTCTCCTGACATCCCACCTTAGTGCCAGATCTCCAACCTGCATCTCTTTTCCTTTGGTATGTTGGTCGAACAAGTCTTTCATATTTTCTTGATACTCTGTCAACCTTTGATTTACTTGACTCCAGGTTTCCTCCAACTCAACCAACTGATTCATTCTTCTGATAAGATCATTTGGCTCCTCCTGAATGTCTTGCAGGAAACGAGCTACAGGTAGAGCTAGTTGTATTGGAAACACCACTGCTCGTCCATAGACCAATTCATATGGAGACTTACTAGTTGATCGCTTGCTGGTAATTCTGTTTTCCCATAATGCAAACTTGAGCCGCAAATCCAAGTTTTTCTGGTTTTTGTTTATGGCTTTTTTCGATGCTCTTACCAATGTCTTGTTGGAGGATTTTGCCAGCCCATTTCCCTGTGGATAGTATGCAGTGGAGTGTCCCAACACAATATTGTATTGCTGGCAGAAGTTGATGAACTTGGTAGACTTGAAAGCCTGTGCATTGTCAGTTACAATCTTAGCAGGGAAGCCAAACCTGGATATGATGTTATCCTCCATGAACTTGATCACTATTGTATTGGTGGCATTCCTCGCTGGCACCGCCTCCACCCATTTAGTAAAGTAGTCTGTGGCTGTCAGGATTCACTTATGCTGTCCACTGGATGCAGGATGAATCTCTCCTATGAAGTCAATTCCCCACTGTTGAAATGGTTCTTCTATATGCACTGGGATCATGGGCAAGGGTGAAAACTTCTGCCTCTTAGAAAATCTTTGGCATCTTTCACAGTCCCTGAATCGATCATGAACATCTCCGAAAAGTCTAGGCCAAAAGAATCCTACTTTTAAATCTTGTGAGTTGTGGCTCTCCAACTGTAGTGACCTCCGCAGATACCTTCGTGGAATTCAGCCATAACTTCTTCCACTTCGTTCTCTGTGAGACACAAAAGAAAGATGCCAGATGGGTCTCTCCAGTACAATCGGCCATTTTCCACACTGAATTTCTGAGATTTTAATCTTAGCGTACGATATTTTGTTTTATCACAGCTTGAGGGACACTTGAGAGTTAGAAGATACTCTACAATCTCCTTGTACCATGCACTGAGTAGGTATTTCATGTGAGTCTTCTGAGTGGTAGTTTCTACGCCGGGCTACTCGCCTATACCTTCAAGTACCTCTTCAACTCCCATGGTTAATTTTATTCCCAAGGCTTGACAGTTAGATTCAGACAGGATCTTTGCTAGTCCTTGTCCCTTTATAAGCTTGGTGGGGCAAATATCCAACTCTTATTCTTGGATCTTTGCTATCCACTTTCCCCTCTTACCCTCGCTGTCACCTTGTACCAAAATATCTTTCACTGCAGCAGTGGGTATGAAAGCTGTTATAGATGACTACAATAAGTACATTCAAAATTCTTTCAGGGACTTGACCAAGGCATAGGCCCGTTTCTCCAAAATATTATATTTTAGCTCAGCGTCTCGAAGCACTTGGCTAAAAAAGGCAATGGGTTGCTCGTACCCTTCCTCATTATTTTGCAATAGTACCACTGCTACAGTGTGAGGAGATGCAAACGAGAAAATCATGAAGGGCTTACCGTAGTCAGGACCTGCCAGTACAGGGGCTTCTGCGAAGGAACTTTTGATTCTGTTAAACGCTTCCCTCAACTCGGCAGTCCACTTCACATCATTATCTTTCTTCAACATCTCTGTTATATACTGAACTATATCTGTGTAGTTCGGTATGAACCTCCTCAAAAAATTTATATGTCCAAGAAACACTTGAACTTCCTTCTTGTTTCGAGGTAAGGATATGTTGTTTATTACTTCTACCCTTCTTGGATCAATTTTTACCCCAGCTTTAGTTACAATATGACCCAACAATTTTCCTTCTTCTAAAGCAAACAGATATTTTTGTGGGTTCAGAGATAGCCCATACCTGCAGCATTTGTCAAAGGTTCTGCGTAAGTGATCGATATGCTCGGCATCATCCTTGGAGAACACTGTGATATTATCCAGGTACACCACCATGAATTTATCCTGCTCACCTACAAAATTGATGTCCATGGCTCTCTGAAATGTGGCGCCCACGTTTATCAACCCAAATGGCATCCGAGCATACGTGAATGTACCCCATGGAGTGGTAAATGCCAGTTTTTTTTGGTCTTCTAGAAGAACTGCTACTTAATTGTACCCTGAGAAACCATCCATCATGGACATGCATGAGGATCCCACCACCTTCTGCAATATGTGGTCCATTTTTGGCAACGGGTAATTGTCTTTGAGGCATGCCCTGTTTAAGTTCCGAAAATCGACACACAGCCTTATCTCTCCGTTCTTCTTTCGAACTGGGACCAAGTTGGCCACCCATTCGAAATACCTCAATGGTACAATGATTTTGGCCTTCAACAGTTTCTTGATCTCCTTTTCTATGGATGGGAGCAATAAAGGATTAATCTGTCTCAACTTTTTCTTATGCGGCTTAGCATCTCCTCTTAGTGGGATCTTGTGTTGTATGATTCCAATGTCAAAAGTTTTCAGATCTTGATAAGACCAGGTGAACACATCCTTGTAGGACTGGAATAACTTCATATATTTCTCTTTGTATTCTTCGGGGACCTTCTTCGATAGCTTCACAATTTTGGGTTCTGCCTCGTCCCAAGGTTTAACTCCTCTACTGTCTCTTCTTTGACCACCATATTATGACTGGATGGGACATCATTTTTGTCAAACAACCTTTCCAATGGCACCAATCCTCTGGGGATCACATTCCCTTTGAGCTGGAGTACCTTATGGCCAACCACAGTATCCTGCTACTTATTCGTGGGTGAATCTTCAGTCTCTTGTTCTTCTGCATCTATGGTCAAATTGGAGAACTCTCCAATGGTCTCCATGAATCTTTTCACTTGTTCTTCATCTTCAGAGACCTGCCAGTGTTTGATATTATCTGGGATAGAGGGATGATAACGAACCTCTATTTCATATCTCAACAGGGGGTTCTGAGGGGGTCTAAAATTACTAGCTGCAACATCAAGAGAATCGGCCATTCTATTTTCGTCCCTTGGCATGAATTGAATGTTGAATGCCAGGAAGAAATTTTCCACGAGATCCCACACTTCATTCCTGTAGGCCCTTAGTCGGGGGTGCTTTGCTTGACACTGATTCCTAATCTTCCTTACTACTAGCTCCGAATCCCCGAAGACTTTCAGACTTTGGATGTTCATGTTTTTGGATGTCTACAATCCCAACAACAACGCTTCATATTCAACCACATTATTCGTGGCTTCATACTCCAACTTGAAGGAAAAAGGGACTAACTTCCTAGTAGGAGAAATCAACAGGACACTAGCTCCATTTCCTTCTCTAGAATTTTCTCCATCGAAATGTAGGGTCCAAATACCCCTTTCTTCCCCACTTGTCGACTGTTTAGCCTTCAATTGACAGAATGTCGGCTCCTGCAAGAAATCTTCATCTTCTTCGAGCATTAAACAAGAAAACTCCCCCTCTTTACTATATACTGGTGAATTTAATGAGTTATCAGCCTTGGTCACCATCTTTACGAACCTTGTCTCCTTGTATAACCTTCTCTCTTGGCCTCCAAATAAAGGGATGGTTGCGTATGTCAGATCTAGATTTATTGAACCACCAATCTTCGTTCCCCATGATCTGGATAACAGCATTCCAAACCGAGCCGGAATATCAACAACCACTATATCCATTACCACACTTTTGGCTGGGATTTGGGCCAGATTCACAACCAGATCTTTGATCATCCCCAAACATTTTACTCTCTTAGAGTCAAAAGAGTATAGGTCTTTGTATGGACGAGTTGTTCCATTACTGACAGAGGTAACAGGTTATGGGATGCCCCTGAGTCCAGCATGCAGTTATGCAACAACAAGTCATGAATCACTAGGGAGAAATAAAAAGGATGGGTCGATGAATCCAGCTCCTCCACATGGGGACCAAACACTACCATGGGCCTTTCCTCTTGGAGGTTACGACTGTATGGGATTGAGGTTACTCCTTGAGGAAGCATGAACTAAGACACTTGAGCTTGGTAGGCAGGTTGTTTCAAAATCTCAGCTAGGGGGACTGGGATCTTGACTTTCTCCAGCTCTTTTTGAAGACTAAAAATAGTAGGGGACTTCTCTACTGGGTTTTCCTTAAGTTCTTTTGGTACGAATGGAGGTTTATCATCCACTGGAATATGTTTGACATTTTCATGGGAATTAACTATAGGCTTAGAAGAAGAAGGAGTGGAAACATTAGAATGTACAAGTTCATTGATAGGTTCTTACCTTTGCCTTCGAATTTTTGAACCACAGACTCTTTTTGAGGCAACTCTTATTCTAGCTCTTGTGTTTAGGTCCTCTTCTGGGAGGACCGGAGATCATACTTTCTGTGAAATTGTGCTTGCATGAATTCCACAAATTGTTTGTAGTAATCATCAATATCAGGATCTTCTGCAACACCTGTCTTCTCAGCTTCTTCTTGCAAGAGAAGCACAACCTCCTCCTCTTCTTGCAAAGATAGTTACACCTCCTCACCTTCTGAGTAGGAGAAGTATTGATCATATTGCCCATCAGGAACTTCTTCAGCAGAGCTGTCCATTTGCCCTTCAAAATACAACGGGGGCTGTATGTGATCTTGTTGTTCCTTCTGGTCTCTCTGCAATATTTATAGAGGAGGTTTTCTGTATTGAAGGTTATAAACCCGGTTTGGAACAACTTGGGGTGGCCTCGATGATGAGTTCTTTGCTTCCAGCTCAAGCTTCACCAGCTTTCTTGAGAGGTTCTTGCTCATCTTGTTCATTTCCTCAATCTTATAGTCTGCTACCTCCCTTTATTGATTTGAGGTAGAGGCTTCTTCTTTACCTCTTCGTCTAGAATCATGGCCCATCCTCCCTTTAGATTTTCTCATAGAATAAAAGTTAGCTTCCACTTCTAAAGCATCAGTCTGAGCTTCATCTAGGGTGGTAAACTTTCTTTCCCTTAAGGAGAAGCCGAAATCTGATTCGAAAGCTGCTACAAACACCACCTTAGCAGCGATTTGGTGAGGCTTCATTTCTACTGGTAGACTTGTATAAATTTTATTAAATCTCTTAATGAATTCAGACACATCTTCATTATGTCTTTTCCTCAGGGCGTTGAATTCAGTAAGGCAGTATCCATGATCCTTTTTCTCTCCCCATTTCCTGGTGAAGGCATTTTCCATTTCCTCCCAGGTATTAATAGAGCGGTCTCCCAAGGTCTTGAACCATTTACGAGCCTCGCCATCAAAAGACCGAAAAAAAAGTCTCAACACAACATCTAGATGTTCAACATTGAAGTTCTCTGCAAAATCGAAAACAACTTCCAAGTGTTTTTGGGCAGCAGTGTTATCCTCCCCGTTGAAGCGAGGCAGGACCTTCAGATAATCCTGAGGCATGTCATTCAAGATTTGTGGTAATGCCAGAGGGGTATATTTGTTCAGTAAGAAACTGGGAAAAACCATGACAGGTGGTGGAGGTGGAGGAGGATTCTTATGAATGACAAGAGGTGGTGGGAGATTAGTGTGTATAACAATAGGGATGTACTAAACGACGGCTTGTGGGGTTGCTTGAACAGATGGAATATGGGAAGTGGTAACCTCTGTGACTTCTTTCACTTCTTTGGCTTCAGGAGTGGGATGCAAAAAGAAGCTTGAAGTGTCTACAGACTCAGCCTCATCTTTAACTTCAATATTTTCAATAGAGGAATGACCTAGAGAATAGTTAAGGATTCTGGTAGAGGTCTCAGGCCCTTGAACTTGAGCCAACTGTGAGGAAGATGGAGAGTCTTCCAAGGAGAATCTTGGTATATCAATATGAGCAGTTTTCTTTTCTCTCCAAATTATTTTGTGTTATATCTTCTCAGGGTCAGAAACTGAAGGAGTTCTCAGTTGAGACGTATCTAACCTCAGGTGAGGCTTATTTTGAGCCAGGACTGCAAAATGGATTTAAACTTAGAATTACAGTGGAGTGGCCAAGGTGAGGGATATACAACTCTCAACCCTTCCTACTCACCTATTTTAAAGGGTGACTGTGTTTTTGTCGTATCCCAGGGATTTAAAACTTTAACTTTGCGTCCCTGGCAACGACGCCAGAAATATGTTGTCGCTCCTAGAGACAGCCTTGAGTGGTAAAAATACCAATGCCTAGGACATCTTAAATGCAAGGAGCATATGACTCAACCGATTTTAGTTGACAATATTAGGCTCTCATGCTACTATCAACTAATGAATTTCTTTAATAAATTTGGGACTGAGACTCTAAATGTAATCACAACAAAGAAGGAAACTGCAGAGACTGAATATGAAACTCAATAATTAAATGCATCAGATAGCTTTAAAACTTAATGCTGTAAAGTGGGCCAGCCGTGAAATGAGTGTACAGTGGTCAAGTTATAAGTGAGTGAAGACTATGACAGAAAATGAGATAAGATATTAACTATAACTGGGCTTATTCTAGGATAAGAATCCAAATATTTATTACTAGTAGAAAAATGGAAGAGATATGGAAATGAATATAGTGTCATGCCTAAGCTATATTTAAAGCGCTATAGATGAGTAAATATGAGTATCTTCTATGATAAATTCACATTTAAAAATGGGAGCACTCGCATTCCAAAACATTTAGACACCAGAAGTGTGGAGAGATACAAAATGAACGCTTATATTAAAAACATGGAGAAGGGTTACAAACTGTAAATCATCTCAAGTGGAATCCCCAATTCCAGAAAAATATTCTATTACTGAATCCCAACAGGATCTTCAACATCAACTATCGAATTCATACAAAAATACACATACAGAGTGCTTGAGTTAGTGGGTCTTTCAGAAAATATAGAACCATCCATACGTCTTTCACTACTACATTTGGCGGAAATTCCGACACTTGGTTCCGATGCTTTTGACCAAATGTCGGAAATTTCCCCAAATTTTTTCCATCCCGCCTGAAACCGTCGCTATACCAACGTTTATAGAAAAGTGTCGCAATACTGACACTTAGAAAACTGTCGCAATTGCGACGTTTGGAGGAAGACGTCGCAATTGCGACACTATGGCCCAAAGCGTCGCTATTGCGACGACTGCCTCCAAACGTCGCAAGTACGACACAATGTCTAAGTGTCGCAATCGCGACGTTTGGAGGCACCGGTCGCAATAGCGATGCTTTTTCCGCCGTTGGTACAACGACACTTATATGCGCGCTACATAAAAATACGAAACTTATATGCGCGCTACATAAAAATGATTTTATTGTTTCGTATCCGTCGCAATAGCTACATTAACGTTTGACATCACACGCACATTCGCCCTATGCTCTTGTAGAACAGCATTCTCCCTCAGCATTCTCCCTCAGCTCTTGCAGAATAGCATTTTCCCTCAGCATTCGCCCTCAGCTCTTGCAGAACAACATTCGCCCTCAGCTCTTGCAAAATGGTAAGTTCTTACTGCAGGCCCTTCCTCCTATAGTAGGGTTGACTCTATTTGGGTTTTTTTGGTCAATTCCATTGGATTGTGTTAAGCTGTAGTGTTCTTTCTAGATGTCAAGAATCAAGATTCAATACCCTCTATTATCTTCATCACCCAATACAAGATTTAAATTTTTCCCAAAGAAACGCTTATTAATTTGGCAACCATTATTTCTCCCTACTTTAAAAACCCTACATTTAAATGAAAACAAGCATTGCATTTCAACTAAAAAAATCTATTAGTGTTCAAATGTACATGTGTGCTACATTAACGTCTGATATCACACGTGCATTCGCCCTCCGCTCTTGCAGAACAGCATTCGCCCTCAGCTCTTGCAGAACAGCATTCGCCTTCAGCATTCGCCCTGAGCTCTTGCAGAACAGCATTCGCCCTCAGCATTCGCCCTGAGCTCTTGCAGAAAAGCATTCACCCTGGATTCGCCCTCAGCTCTTTCAGAATAGCATTCGCCCTGCATTCGCCCTCAACATTCGCCCTCAGCGTTCGCCCTCAGCTCTTGCAGAACAGCATTCGCCCTCAGCTCTTGCAAAATGGTAAGTTCTTACTGCAAGCCCTTCCTCCTATAGTAGGGTTGACTCTATTTGGGTTTTTTTGGTCAATTCCATTGGATTGTGTTAGGCTGTAGGGTTCTCTCTAGATGTCAAGAATCAAGATTCAATAACCTCTATTATCTTCATCACCCAATACAAGATTTAAATTTTTCCCAAAGAAACGCTTATTAATTTGGCAGCCATTATTTCTCCCTGCTTTAAAAACCCTACATTTAAATGAAAACAAGCATTGCATTTCAACTACAAAAAACTATTAGTGTTCAAATGTACATGTGTGCATCACTTTTGTAGGGTATTTCTTTTCCACTTTCACATTATCCAAGAATGTGTGCAGTATAGTTCATATTTTTTTTTATTTAGATTATCTTGAAAAAGGAAAGGTAAATTATTTCCCATGGAAAAAGAAGGTTTTCCCTTTTTACTACTGGAAATGGTACAAAAAAGTTCCATTTCTACCCGAAACTCCTATGAACCAGGAACCAAATAAAGGCCATGTCCTCAATGTACATCATTTGGCTTTGAAAATGGCCATTGCACCGTGTTGTTTCTTATATTACATCACGATAGTTTCTTAGGTCATTTCTCGTTTCTTGAGATGAAAAACAACCAAAGAAATTGTGAAGATCCTTTCAAGAAATAAATGACCATTTCTCAATCATATCTCAACTATTTTTTATTTTATTCAGTGGTTGCTTACTTTGAGAGAAATTTGACACTTTTATAAGGAATATAACATAAAAACATAAAATGGGAAGGAACTGATGAGGTAGATGACCTTTAGTTGTTGTCAATTAAGAATTTATAATACACGATGCATGTTCTGTACTACAAAATAGATTCCTTCCTGGAGTTAGGACACAGAGTATTGAATCAAAGTTGTAGTTTCTAACTTCTTGTATTGGTTCATCAATCTTGAAATTTAGACATTGCATGTCTTCATTGCTTCATGTTTGAATAATTTGCATCATATCGTACAATAGGAAATTAGGAATTATGATTATTATTACTTTATGGATCTGTTAAGTTACTTTTAAGTTTGCATGGTTTAGTGTGAAATTATTCTAGTGTGCCCTAGGCCCAGGTGAAGGAATGCCAAGGACTGAGAACCCTAGTTTTTAAATGGTATTGTTTCTTATACCCAAAAACCCCTCAACATCACTTCTTATTAGTTCTTAACAATAGTGTTGTAAACAATTTGAGAATTGATATAGCAAAATCTCGCACTTCTTAAGATAAAGTCCTAAAGCTAAAGTGTGATACCATGTGTAATTCAATAGCCCCATTTTCACCTCACCAACCTCTTTTCACTTCGGGCTAGCTCTCCTCCAACTCAAGGGGGGTTCTCCCTAGTAGATTTTAGGGATCTAATGGCCCAACCAAACCAAGTCAAGAGCCCCCTAACTCTCTATGTTTACTACTATCAATCAAAATATTGAACAATAGGGTCAGAAATTCATCCTAAAGATAAAATTGCCAGGGTATTTTTGGGTAATTTCAAAGGGAAAGTTCCCAAACACATATAATAAAGGAATTATAACGTGATTTCAAACATTAAATATCAACAAAATCGTTTAAAGGATATTGAAAGGAAAAAGGTGATGGAAGATAGAAAGTGCCTTACTTAAATGCTCTAAGGATTTTTCAATAGTTGCTCCAAAAACTTCACTTCAAGGCCCTTCAAGATCGTCTCCAACAATGCTATACCATCAGCTTCAACAATGTTGCTCCAAAAATATCCTCAAGGTCTTCCTAACAAGTTTACTAGAAGTTGCTCCAACAATATATTCAATAAGGTCTTCATTGTCAACTCGTCTCTTGTTTGGGTGCCTTAATGTGCAATGACATGTTTCCAGGACTGAATTCAATGCAAGGCATATTTGAAACTCTAACTTTGTCTTCCAGTGTCTTATTAGAAATTATTTTAGTTTTCATTTTGTGTTTTCAAGTTATATATTGTTTTCAAGTTTTTACATTTATAATTTTATTGCAATGTGGCAGACTGATCAGGGCAGTACAGGAACAACCCCGAGATGGGATGATCGCGGAAAGAGGCCAGCGGAAGAACATGTAAAGTGCCAGCATTGCTCTATCTTCAAGTATTTTAGTTATTTACATAATTGAAATAATATTAATTTTGTTCAAATATGCAGACACCTATCCATGGTATGCCTGATGATTCCCTCTATGAGGAAGAGCTTTCTTCATCTCTATCTCTAGTGCTCTTGTTGCGAAAAAAGGCACGAGATGCAAGGTCGGAATTTAATACTTTGATAGACGTGCCTCAAACACCTGAAACAAAAGAGAGGATAAAACAACTTATGACCCAGCTAGAAACATATCAGGTAATAATAAAAATTCAAAAGGATATTTTTTTTGTTTTGCATGAGATGAATTGTGATAGTTTGATTTTTAATTTTTACATTGACTAAACTAACAAAAGGTTCTTTTGTATGTAGCGTTTTCTGGCATTTGCTGAACCCGGTGTTGGTGGTAGTGGGACACAAGGGCAAGAGATTGCCCAACAACCCTCTCGTACACCTTCTACTCCTTTAGGTGCTAGCCAAGAAACACACCCTGCCCAAGCAGACACCCAGCCAACCGCCGAACGTGTTGGCAATGATGAGGCTGATATGGCCAACTACATTATTGCGTTTCCTGGAGCTACACGTGTCAGCTCCACAGAGACCATTAATGGCACGTTGTTGGTGAACGATGAGGGTGTCCCTATAAAGCATGTACAACTCTCAGGTAAATTTTAATATTTTAACTATTTCATGTACTTTATCTAAAACATATTTATCATGATTTTTATTTTTAAATTAATGATAATATCTTCTTCTTTTTTCTGTGTAGGAAACAATGAGTTCTATAGGTTTCTGGAAAGCCATGCGTTGGTAATTTTTGGCCCAACCATATGCACAGGGTGGAATTCCCAGAATTCCAACCTGAAAAAAGAACTTCTAGATTATCTAGAAGCCCTTTTTGGGGTCGGCACATTTGATAGAACAACGGTGGCTCAGGTAGCCGGCAAATATTTTAAATATACCAGGGACACCTATAGGACGCAATTGCAATTTAACCCTAGATATGAGCGTCCTCTCGCAGTTCCATAGAGTGAGTGGAGAGCACTCATCCATGACGGAAAAGAGAAAAGGGCAAAGAAAGAAGGAAAAATGCCAACTGGACTCACAAGGTATATTACAACTTTAATTCAATAGCTTTAATTTTCTCTATGTATAAAATAAAAGTGTGCTACGTCATATCTGACTTCAATCTTTTGATGCTAGGTTGCCTGACACCTCAAAGGAAACCAAAGCTAGGATTGAAAAAAAGGGCCATCACAAGCTAGGCCAGGGCGGCTACTTGAAATTAGTCGCAAGAATTGTAATTAAGTAGCTAAACATCTTATAATTAATTGTATCACCTTCCAACATTTTTGTAATCCTATCAAATATGATTAAAAATACACAATCATATGTAATGTAGGGTGATGACTTCAGAATAGAAACTACAGAGGAAGATAAAAATATCGCTTTCCATTTCGGCTATCAAGCCGTAGTTGAACATCACAGAAGCTTGGGGCAGGTCCCAAGATCCAGAATGCCTGATAAGGTAAAACATTAACCTT